>CM077798.1:9508-12008 GCA_039737535.1 Lagodon rhomboides
AACCTGAACCTGAACCTGAACCTAACCTGAACCTGAACCTGAACCTGAACCTGAACCTGAACCCGAACCTGAACCTGAACCTGAACCTGAACCCTAACCTGAACCTGAACCTGAACCTGAACCTGAACCCTAACCTGAACCCTGAACCTGAACCTGAACCTGAACCCTGAACCTGAACCTGAACCCTAACCTGAACCTGAACCTGAACCTGAACCTGAACCTGAACCTGAACCCTGAACCTGAACCTGAACCCTGAACCTGAACCTGAACCCTGAACCCTGAACCTGAACCCTGAACCTGAACCTGAACCTGACCTGAACCTGAACCTGAACCTGAACCTGAACCTGAACCCTAACCTGAACCTGAACCTCAACCTGAACCTGAACCTGCAACCTGAACCTGAACCTGAACCTGAACCTGAACCCTGAACCCTGAACCTGAACCTGAACCTGCTGAACCCTGAACCTGAACCTGAACCTGAACCTGAACCTGAACCTGAACCTCAACCCTGAACCTGAACCTGAACCTGAACCCTGAACCCTGAACCCTAACCTGAACCTGAACCTGAACCCTGACCCTGAACCTGAACCTGAACCTGAACCTGAACCCTAACCTGAACCTGAACCTGAACCTGAACCTGAACCCTGAACCTGAACCTGAACCCTAACCTGAACCTGAACCTGAACCTGAACCCTAACCCTGAACCTGAACCTGAACCTGAACCTGAACCTGAACCCTGAACCTGAACCTGAACCTGAACCTGAACCTGAACCCTAACCTGAACCTGAACCTGAACCTGAACCCTAACCTGAACCTGAACCCTAACCTGAACCTGAACCTGAACCCGAACCTGACCTGAACCTGAACCTGAACCTGAACCTGAACCTGAACCTGAACCCTGAACCTGAACCTGAACCTGAACCTGAACCTGAACCTGAACCTGAACCCTAACCTGAACCTGAACCCTGAACCTGAACCTGAACCTGAACCTGAACCTGAACCTGAACCTGAACCTGAACCCTAACCTGAACCTGAACCTGAACCTGAACCTGAACCCTGAACCTGAACCTGAACCTGAACCTGAACCTGAACCTGAACCTGAACCTGAACCTGAACCTGAACCTGAACCTGAACCTGAACCTGAACCTGACCTGAACCTGAACCTGAACCTGAACCTAACCCTAACCTGAACCTGAACCTGAACCTGAACCTGAACCCTAACCTGAACCTGAACCCTGACCCTAACCTGAACCTGAACCTGAACCTGAACCTGAACCTGAACCTGAACCTGAACCCTAACCTGAACCTGAACCCTAACCTGAACCTGAACCTGAACCTGAACCTGAACCTGAACCTGACCTGAACCTGAACCTGAACCTGAACCTGAACCTGAACCTGAACTGAACCTGAACCCTGAACCTGAACCTGAACCTGAACCTGAACCCTGAACCTGAACCTGAACCTGAACCTGAACCTGACCTGAACCTGAACCTGAACCTGAACCTGAACCTGAACCTGAACCTGCAACCTGAACCTGAACCTGAACCTGAACCTGAACCTGAACCTGAACCCTAACCTGAACCTGAACCCTGAACCTGAACCTGAACCTGAACCTGAACCTGAACTGACCTGAACCTGAACCCTAACCTGAACCTGAACCTGAACCTGAACCTGAACCTGAACCTGAACCTGAACCTGAACCTGAACCTGAACCTGAACCTGAACCTGACCGCTAACCTGAACCTGAACCTGAACCTGAACCCTAACCTGAACCTGAACCTGAACTGACCTAACCTGAACCTGAACCTGAACCTGAACCCTGAACCTGAACCCTAACCTGAACCTGAACCTGAACCTGAACCTGAACCCTGAACCTGAACCTGAACCTGAACCTGAACCTGAACCCTAACCTGAACCTGAACCTGACCTGAACCTGAACCTGAACCTGACCCTGAACCTGAACCTGAACCTGAACCTGAACCTGAACCTGAACCTGAACCTGAACCCTAACCTGAACCTGAACCTAACCTGAACCTGAACCTGAACCTGAACCTGAACCTGAACCTGAACCTGAACCTGAACCTGAACCTGAACCCTGAACCTGAACCTGAACCTGAACCCTAACCCTAACCTGAACCTGAACCTGAACCTGAACCTGAACCTGAACCTGAACCTGAACCCTGAACCTGAACCCTAACCTGAACCTGAACCCTGACCTGAACCTGAACCCTGAACCTGAACCTGAACCTGAACCCTGAACCCTGAACCTGAACCTGACCCTAACCTGAACCTGAACCCTAACCTGAACCCTGAACCTGAACCTGAACCTGTAACCTGAACCCTAACCCTAACCTGAACCCTGAACCTGAACCCTGAACCCTAACCTGAACCTGAACCCTGAACCTGAACCTGAACCCTGAACCCTAACCCTAACCCTGAACCTGAACCTGAACCTGAACCTGAACCCTGAACCTGAACCTGAACCCTAACCTGAACCCTG
>CM077798.1:19508-414508 GCA_039737535.1 Lagodon rhomboides
CCCCCCCCCCTAACCCCTAACCCTAACCCCTTTTCTCTTTCGCCTAACCCTAACACAATCACTTGCCTTACCTTACACTTACCTCTATCTAACCTCTCCCTGTCCTCTTTTACTAACCTTAACCAACTCCTGGGGGCATGCCTAACCCTAACCAATGGACGTCCAGCTGAAAAATCACAAGTGTGCAACCAAAATTTGGGTACTTCAATATAGGTATCAAACGACTCCAAATGGCCTGAAACGTGCTCCTAGACATGTCCTGGAACAACTTTTTTCACAAAAACACTTGGTCAAATTTCACTTCATTTCTAGGGGGGACTTTGACGGTCCATAACTCCAGAACCCTAATTCACACAGTCACGGTTCCGGTCTCTATCAACCCGGATCGGCCCCAGGAACACGTAGATAACACTCCCATCTCTCTACCTCACTCCTATCAAAAGTTAGTCCCAAAAGTCCCCAGTTTTTCGGGGACTTTCCGCAATATCTCCGGAACCCTAAGTCCCACATGCACGGTTCCGGTCTCTATCAACCCGGCTCGGCTAGACGAACACGTAGACACCAGAATCATCTCTCTACGACATTCCTATCCAAAGTTAGTGGAAAAAGTCCCCAATTTGAGTGGTTTTTACCCCCCTACCTAACCCTAACCCTAACCCTAACCCCTAACCCTAACCCCCTAACCCTAACCCTAACCCTAACCCTAACCCTAACCCTAACCCTAACCCTAACCCTACCCCCAACTAACTACTACTTAATGGGGAGAGGAGGACAGGCCAGCCCAAGACGAAGGACCGTGCATTCCCCGGTTCCGCCTTGGTGGACGCCGGGTTCTTACCCTCGTCCCTAACCCTGACCCTAACCCTAACCCTCACTGCCCATAATGCCTAACCCTAATCTTGGCCCTGAACTAAATTTATGCCCTGCCCTGTGGTCTAACCCTAACCCTAACCACCCTCCCTTAAATGCCTAACCCTAACCTTGGTCCTGAATTAAATTTATGCCCTGCCCTGTGGTTTAACCCTAACCCTAACCACCCTCCCTTACATGCCTAACCCTAACCTTAATCAAATTAATATTAATCATAACCCTAACTAATTCATGAATTCATTCTATCAATTATCTCATTACTAAAAATTAAAAAAATGCATATGACTACATGATTTCGAACCCTAATCAATTTTATAATTCATGAATTTAATTTATCTATTATCTCATTAAAAAACTAAAACACATATGACTACAAATTCATGGACACAGGGAATACAGGGTTAAAAAATACACATTTGGTTACAAGTACAATTCATAAAACTATTAAAAAGGAGGAATTCATACTATTTTATACTCTGTACAGACATTAAAATCATGTTAAAAACTCTTTCAATTCATTGGACAGTATTAAAAAACCCTAAAAAACGATTAAAAAGGTGATATCATGGGTGATTCCGGATTCGGAAGGGGAGGGCCTCAGCTGAATAGATTTCAAACTTTAAAAAGATTTCACAAAAAATTCATGGCAATAGGGCTGATAAAGTTCAAAAATACACATTTCATTATCCTTATAATTCATTAAACTATTTTGTAATTCATTTGACTGTATTAAAAACCTAAAAAAACTCTTGTAATTCACATTGATTGTATTAAAAACATTACAAAACCTTTTAAAAGCTGATATCCTGGGTGCTTCCGGATACGGAAGGGGAGGGCCTCTGCTGGATAGGGACGGGATATAAAAGCTCCAGCCTACCTCCTCTCCTCAGTCCTAGATCAGCTCTCACACAGCAAGCATCTGCTGCTACAGTGACACAGACAGCTGTTTTTTGTCTTTTAAGTGTGCCTGGCTTGAGAAAGACCCATAAAGGGTCGAAACGTTGCCCTTTGGCACACATTATTTGTTTATTAAACATAAAAAATAAAATTTACAACAGGAGTCTCTTTGTTTTTCTTTCAAAATAAAAGGATTTTTAGTTTCTCTGTCCTTTCCTCTTTTGGGAAAGTGTTTTTTGTTTTTTGCCTTTTGAAAAAAATACAAAAATACAAAAAAAGTACAAAAGCACAAAGACCAAAAAAAGTATAAAACCACAAAACACACAAAAACATTACAAAAATAACAAAAAAACTTAAAAATAGTACAAACATTGTAATTTCTTTTCACATTAAAGGACCAGTCCGTGCCCTTTTGAAGATTTTAGTTTGTGGTTTTTTGAGTTTCTTGCTTCTGCCTTTCCCTCACTTTTGGGAAAGTGTCCTTAGTTGTTTGGTTTTTACCATCTTTTATTTAATTTTTTAATAGATTAACACAAAAATAGATTAACACAAAAATAAATAAAAAAACAACACAAAAATAGATTAACACAAAAATGGATCAATGGACGGAGGTGCGTGGCAGGCGTCGCCAGCGCACCCGTCAGACGAACTGGGGTCGGGGGGACGGACGATACGCGGGTCGGATGGACCGTGCACCTTTCTTCCCTGGTAGGGGAGGGGCTCAGGCCCAATTTCCTAACCCTAACCCCTAACCCTGACCGTGCACCTTTCTTCCCTGGTAGGGGAGGGGCTCAGGCCCAATTTCCTAACCCTAACCCTAACCCTAACGACCCCACTCCTAATCCCAACCTCACCCCTGATCCTTACCCTAACCACACCTCACCCCTGCCCTCATCCTAACCTCACCCCCACCCCTGATTCTTACCTTAACCTCACCCATTCCCCTGCCCTTATCCTAACCTCACTCCCACCCCAGCCCTAACCTTAACCAATCACCACCCAGTAGCCACCACCAGCATCCAAACTGATCTCCATAAGGGCACACATGCCCTCTGTTGAGCTTATATGAGTGTTTTCTTCTTGTGTGTGCGCCTCTCCTCACCTGAACCAAGGAAATGTCTTCGGCTGGTCTCCCGCCCATGGTACGCTCCCCACCGCCAGCACCACCTGCCGGACCACAACCACAAATTGGTAGAGGGGAGATCTGGGGGACCATAACCCATCCAGGAGACCTCTGAGCAGCACATCATTTCCCTGCTTACATTAACCATCTCCTCTGCTTCCTTCCCTCTCCCTCCACTAGATGGAGCCATTTCGCTCCTCTCCCTCCACACACATTCCCCCACACAAACACAAAAACATATGATATTGCTGTTTCAACCACACCCATCCAGGTAGCCAGAAACAGCCTATCAGACATTCACCCACTCAGCCAATCACAGACCCGGATTGACCTTGGAGGAGGGACCCCCCTCCCTCACCCAACGTTATATCTGTTAGCACTGGCTCACTCCCTGCTGTCATTCCCTCTGAAGAAGCAGCTTTGCTGCGAAACGTCAGGGACAACAGGCTGAATTGGGCCCAACCTGGGAACCTTTTTATAGTCAATTCGCCTTTTTTATTCTTCCCTGCAGGCCTACACAGGCTGCAGTGGATTGTTTTAATTTATTTAAAAATAAAGATTAAATTTTAACTGTAGAATGTCTTTGTGAGGACCCAACCACCTCGGGCCTGCTAGCCACCACCACCAGAGCCTTGAAAACATTTGTTTGGATATCACTCAAGTGAGAAATGGACTAGTGCTTTTTGCCTTTTTAAACTGCCTATCGCAGAGAACACTCACCTTGCACACAGGAGCACTCCACTTCCATCCATCCAGATCCAGGATCCATACGGCGGAAAACAGCAGAACCAGCTGAGGCCTAGGATTGCGGCCTGCAGAGCCCTCAGGCTTCTGCCACAGGTAGGCCTCACTACTGACAAATGTCTTTTTATTACAGGTCCAAGGCGGCCCAGTTCAGCCTTCCAGCGGGGGGTGATGCCGGTGCACAGATTCATCACAAACATAGAGCATTTCACTCACCTTTCCTCCTTCACCAACCCCCCAGTGAACAAACCAGGCAGTTAGCTAAGAGCTGTTTTAAGCTAATTCAGACTATCCACCACAATAACATCATTGATGAAGCCATAGCAAAAAATACCCCACCCAAAGGCATGGCTAAACAGGTAGCCAAACTTACTGCCTTCATTAAACCCTCATCACCCACAGATACTGTTAGACAGGCCATAGCTGCTAACACGCAGTCCTGGCTGGCCAACAATCTTAAAATATTGGAGGAACACTATCTCAGTACCACCATGGCCATCAGCAGCAAATTACCCTTTGACAGTGTGGCCTTCTCCATAGCAGTCAACTGGGCCAAAAAACGCTTTAAAGCTAGGCTACACCCGACTGCTGTGGAGGAGGCCGAAGGCCTACTCAAGTGCGGAACAGAGAAATATTGCAGCTCAGGTTCCTCACTCTGCACTTCCCCAGAGTCCCTGGTGGGGGACACCCCCTCGAGACTGCACCTGGGGGACAGACAGGAGCCTTTGCCTGCAGTTGCAGAAAATTATGCGGCTCCCTCTGCTCCCCAGGCCCAGTCTCATCTCTCCCTCTCAGGTCTTGATTCCCCTTCACAGCCTCCTCCTAGTCATACCTCATTTTCCCCTCCTCTCCCCCCTGGTAGACAAAGCCCAGGACACACAGCCTGCAAACAGGCTGAGAGTCCACCTTCACTGTCATCATCATCGGACAGGGGCTTTGTCGAGCCAAAACCGGCTGAACCATCTACAAAGGAGAGAAATAAGAGCATTAGAAATGCACCGACACATACCACAATTGACAGAGAATACAGGAGCGAGGGAGAAACCAGGTCCACCACCACATCCAGACACAATACCCAAACAAAAAATAGAACTGGTAAAATACACTCACCTTACCTACCTGATGTCGCCTTTCTAGAAGGTGACTCCTCCACCGCTGCAGACTCTGACCTCCATATTACCTCCGCAGGGTGTGTGGCGGGACCGGGGACTGGCCTGAAACCCCAACCGGGGCAGACACTGGGCTCACAGACACTACAACAGGTGGCTGGGGATCAAATGATGAGTCAGAGGTATAATAGGCACAACAATGCTTACCTCCTGGTGAATCCAACCTCCTCTGACCCCACCACTAAAAACAACTGTGTTGAGCCCAGACATTGCACCTCCCCGGTCTCGTCACACACCCTCGGTGAGCTGCAGGCTGCAGAGGTGAGGCCAAAAGACTTAGCCACATCGGCTAGGCTAACCTCCCACACCACTAACCACAGGGCCAGACCAGTTAACCACCTGGCAAACTGGCACCTCCACGGCACAAAGCCTGATCAATTTTCAGGGCATTCCCACCCACAGGTCCACAGATCCAGGCGACATGGACGGGAGACCAGTCCGGACGACAGGAGGGGCTGCCGCACAAAGATTTAAATAATTAGGTGCATTCAAGGCTCAACAGAGCCTGAATTACATGGAAAAGTCTGTTGTATGTCATGATCATCATCCTGCCACATACAATCACAATAAAGTCAACTTCACCACTGTCTATACTTGTGTGTTTGCCTGTAACTCTGTGCATTGTCTCACTACAACAAAAACAAAAAAACAACAAAAAAAGAAAAAGAAAATTGATGAAATACTCACCTGCCCTGAAAACCAGAGCTGCAATCAGGGGATACTTACCAGCTTCCAACAGCAGGGGTCCTCCTTCACCATTAGTGAGATTTCATCATCCTCCATCCTGCTTTCCAAAGGCTTCACCGCCCGGTCTGCTGGTCTAAAATCAAAAAGAACAAAAAAACAAAAATCATGTACATTTGTTGTGGTGAGACACTGTATTTTGAACACTCAAAGTGATACTTCTGTTTTAGGCACTCAACAAACAATCTTTGATCAGACATTTCAGGTACAACTGTGTGCTGTGACGGGGAGTGTGGGTACGTGCATTGATTCGAGGCATCCCTGTCGCCAGTGCAATCGAACCACACGGTGGTAACTAAACATCATTTTCTCTTTCACCTAACCCTAACCCCTAACCCTAACCCTAACCCATAAGTCACTCCTAATCCTAACCCTAACCCTAACCCTAGAGAAAGCATGGGGAAATACAACAACAACAACAAAAAAAACTGCTTACCACCGCCACACTACTGAAATCCACAACCCACAGGCTTGCTGAGTTATGAGTGCCTAATTTCCAAAGTTAAAATATTAAAATGATAAATTATTAGTATAACTGAATAATTACAGGGCAACACCCTGGAATCAGGAAGCTACACCAACCAAACCAAACACTAAAGTAGCTCGATCAACAACAAACACGCAAGAAAGCAGGTTGTGTGTGTGTGTGGTAGATAGTGAGAGAGACGAAGAGCCAAGATGGTGGATGTCATATTGTGGGAGATGACGTCATGAAAGTTTTTAAAGAAAGCAGAGATGGCTATGTCACACCAGGGAATGGCCAGTGGAGAGTGACCGCATATGACTGATTTGGACAGAGCTGAACTCTGCGGTTCCGAAATACATACACATGCTACTGTGACAGTCATGTCTAAGTGAACAGTGGCTCGAAGACAAAGTTGTATCTTCTCTTTGTCCTGTGATAATTACAATGGCTAGTTTTTGGGAGGCAATTTCTGAGATAATACTTTGGTTCTTCTAGAGGGGACATTTTTGTTTTACAAACAAAGCAAAACAAACTTCTCTGACAAAACTGTTGAAAGCCAGAAAGATTGCTGTAGCATTATGAATGGTGATGTGATTTCTATTGATGTGGATACTGATGTGCATGAAAATGATGATGCCAGCTAGCTCAGGAACAATGACAATTCTACATAATCAGTGACTATGAATCTTTAAACTGAGCACAATAATTTATAGTGTTTCCTTTTGATTCCTGCTTGCTCTATTTGTTTTTAACCTGTATTGTATGGTAGTCAACGGCTTTACAGTTTATTTTAATGTTATCATCTATCATTACTGTAATGTTTACTAGCATAATTTTAATGTTAAAAGTTTAATGTATGTTGATTCATATGCTCTGCTCACTTGTCTTCAGCAATATGTTTTCAGTTAGATGATGTGATGCAAGAGCCTTCAATTAGAAGTGTGAATGTATGGTGTGGTTATTGGTCCCCAAGCTGCCACCCACACACACACACACACACACACACACACACACACACACACACACTAATTATCTCTCTCTCTCTTACACACTCTCTCTCCTGCCTGCATCGTCTCACCTCTTCAACCTGGGGCCTTATTGTTTTCTACCATACAAAACTAAAAGGGAAAAACAAATTCATGACATAGTTAATTATCGGAATAATGACATGTTACACCACATAGTCCAATTTAATGATGAACAAGGAACAAACAAGAAATCGGAAAATAGCCCAGCTTCTAGTTCAGGGAATGCATTATGTTTATTCGCCAAATATCAGCCTGGAGATTTCTTAATTGTAAAAGTAATGATGGCCGTCCAAATGGAAATTTTCTGTTTGCATTATGGTGATATGTGACTGTGGAATAAAACATACACAACAGAAGAATAATAGTCAAATTATTAGGTGCCAATGGACTTTGACAATATACAAGCTATAGTGTTGAATGCAGAAAACCAGCCTGTAGCTACAATTATTGTAGCTTGTCACACTTGCTTAAAATGGCACCAAACTTCAGCAACAGTACATGTACATTACCAGAACACAGTACGAAGCATCAAACATCTGCTAGCTTTGCCGGACTTCTATTGAAAAGACAGCACAACTCACCACTCTCCTCCAGCAGCTTGCTCATTGTGGGGAAGCCCTGACGAGTCGATTACCAAGTGCAGTAGATTTCCACAGCTCAAGGATGAAAATGTATTATTATTACTCCATGACTTCCGATCTTTTCCCTGTCAGCTTTGAATAATAAGAGCTAAGCATTCCATGGAGTAATAATCATACATTTTGGGTTAGGTGTAGGGTTAGGGTTCGGGGAATTGAGCCCGTGCCCCGAAAGGGTAGGGTAGGAGAGGGGAAATTAGCCTGCCCTCTAAAGGGAACAGGAAGTGCATGCTCCATCCTATGCCCATGCTCACCCCCCCCCGGTCCCAGTAGGGTTGATTGGTGCCTCAGCGTCTCTTACCGTAATGGACCACTGTCCACCCTCCATCAAAATTCAACATTTAAGTGTTTTGTCTTTGTCTGTTTTAAATAGTGTATTTATGTAATTACTAGTTTGTGTTATTTATGAATTGAAATTAAATGTTTATATGAAGTATAATTTTTTTAACTTAAAGAAATCAAATTGGGTTAGGTAGGTGAGGAACTGAAGTTACCACGGTGTGGTTTTATTGCACTGGCAACAGGGATGCCTGCGTATTGTTGCATGTACCCACACTCCCCGGCGTATCATAGAGTTGTACCAGTATATGCACAGTTGTAGTTGCGTGTTTGAATGCAAAAAAAAAAAAAAAAAAATTCAAAATAAACAGTGTCTCGCCACAACAAATGTACATGATTTTGTTTTTTCATTTTTGTTTTAAGACCTGCAGACCAGGCTGTAAGGCCAAGGTTAGGGTAGGTGAAAGGTAAACTGTTATTAAGTTGACTGTTGAGGTTTTGTAGCATGGGTGATAGAGAAGAGCCAGCCCCCGTCAACGATATTGTAATATGTATGCATGTTTGTGCTTTCCTGAATGTAGGTGTGGAAAATGCCAGAGGAGCAGAGGGTGGAATCAAACCCAGGTCTCCCGTGTGGCAGACGGGAGAGTAATGGTAGCTGCCAATAGAGTCTGATGTTACAGATGTTCCAGAGTCCTGAAGACAACAGGGAAAGGAGTGAAGGACAGTATAATTGTTGTGTGAGTAAGGCAAGAGAGGTGAGAGGAAAAGACAAGGGGAGAGGGATAAAAAGAGGGGCTGTTTTGTGTAACAAATTATTGTCATAGATGTTCTAAAAGTGAAGGTAGTGACAGGTAAAGGTTGCGCGGTTATACTGTTAATAATATGTATACCGCGGTCGGGAGTCTAACCCAGGACTTCTGGATTGTAGGCGGACGTGTTACATCTTGCACCGCTTGATTGTAGTATTCAGTATAGTGCAGGGATATATGACGGCATCACTTGGAACATTGGGCAGGTGGATAGGGGAGAGAGGTGAAGGTGAGGAAAAAATAAAAAGTGTGTTGTCTGTATGGACGTTTGTGAGTAGACACGTGTATAAAGTGGAATGATAAGTGGTGAAATAGAGTAGGAATTCATGTAAAATGTCTTTAAAGATAGAGGGTGTGACTGCAGTGGGACAAGGGGCGGTCGGATTGCAGCCCCCTAAGGAGAATTACATTATGTCATTATGTTAGTGATAAAAATCATTGAATAAAAGAAAGACATGAAAAAGGTGAATTATAAAATTAGTATAAATGTAAAAACATGCTAACAGCAAGGTGCCTGAGGGGGAAATCCAGGTATGTCCTCATCACACCGAGTCACATCTCCTATTTTGTGTGTTTGTGTGTGTGGAGCCATACTCGTAATAAATAGAGGTAATAAATAATAAATAGAATATTAGTAGTCAAAACCATGCAGTTTGTGCGGTATTATGAGTCATGAGGCATACCATTATTACACAAGCCAAAAAAAATAATAATGTTAATGATAAGAATACGAATAATAAGAATAATTTTTAAAAAAGCATTTCATAGGGATCGAATAAAAAATAAATAAATATGGGATGTTACGGGTGTTCAAGACATTTTACTTAAAAGAAGGAGAGGGGGAGTTAGGAATAAATGATGACGGGGATCAGGACGAGGAAGTTGTGGATGCGGTGGTTGGTGTTGTGGTAACGTGTCCAGCGGCCTCCTACAAAAGTTCGAGTGTGTTGTTGGTGGTGTTTTCAATAATCATGATGATATAATCCTCACGGAATGGTGGCAGAGTGTTACATAGACAATTTCATCTTTAACATCTGTCGGGTAATAGCAGTGACTTGATAAATAAATAAAGTTATAGAAATAATAGTGATGATAGAGGTAATAATGGTAAGAATAATACTAGTAATAACATATTAATGATCACAGTACTAATGTCATCATATTTCCAATCAAGGAAACGAAAAAGAAAAAGAGTGGGAAAGGTAAAAAAATTATATGAAGTGAGTCCAGATGGGTACGTAGAGGCAGTGCTTTATTAGAGTTTGATGATTCTGGAGGTGACATGGACAGTGATACTGTTATGCATAGCAGTTAAGAGCATAATAGCATTACTACATTACAATAGCAAAACATTTAAAGGGAAACGAAACAATACAGTGGAGATCATATTTGCGGTTGCATCAGTTGTATGCTCGATCCATTATCCTGTGTTTGGGGTACAAATATGGTCAAAAGCTACCACTAGTAGCCACTGATGATCCTACCCAGATGTTGTTTGAGTCTCGTCAGCAGGGGCTTGCCTGTTTCCCCCACGTAGAGATGTCGTCACAATCTACAGGTAATGGCATACACGATGTTGGGTGTTGTCAAGGTGAGTGATTGGGTCACGGGAGTGCCTTGTTTGCTGTGTTTGTTGATAATGTATTTCTGTCGGTATAATCTGTTGTGATGTTTTTTTCTCTGGTTCGAGGCTTAATGTCGCCTTAACCAGGATGTTCCACAAGCTGGGTTTTTTTCGGAGGGCAGAGATGACAGAGTAATTTTGGAGCGGTGTGTGGTTGATTTGGGCAACGATTAAATTCTCTTTTAAGAAGCGGTGTAGTCGAATTTAGCTGTGGGAAAAGGTGCTGATAAACGGAGCTAGTTTGGTTGGCGTGTTGGAGGGAGAGGAGGGGGTGGGGGGTCATTTTGTTGCAGGTTGGTCGCCCACTGGTGCGTCTGTTCTGGAGTGGTAGTGAGTGAAGACAGCGTGGTGCGTTTTATTTTGCGGAGGAAGCTGGCGGAGTAATTTCATTTGCGGAGGCTCTGGAAAAGTCCAGAGATTGCATGGTGAGGATCGGCTGCACGGGTGCAGATGCGATGGAAATGTAAGATTTGTGTTTTGATAATTCCTTAAACCCTTTAGGCGCCAGGTTTTATTTTTAAAAATACTAGATTTTGACATCTAAATTTCAGAAGGCTCTGGCTTGAAAGTGCTTTGAGATAGAGACAAAGTGTAACTGAGACAAATATTGAGGATGACCTAAAGTTTATCTAGGTAGTACATTTTCGCATCTAATTTGCATATTATGACGTCATATGGCGGCAGCCATATTGGATTATGTAATTTCCATGAAATACCTGATATTTTGAAAGAGAATTGACCTTATTTCATCAGATTCACCCCCTACATCCATTTGTTATGTTGTCCATATATCAAATGAACAGGGAAAAGGTCAATTGTAAGCCATCAGTCGTAAATTAGAACTATTACCACCACAAAACTCATGTAAACAGTAGGCGTTTTTAATGATTTTTTTTATCCCCCTCTGCTCTGACATTGGAGGACACTTTTTCTTTTCTTTTTTGTCTTCTTTTGTCTTCTCTTCTTCTTCATTATTACTATTAGTAGTAGTAATAATAATAATAATTATTATTATTATTATTATTATTATTTCATTTTGCAAAGGTTACTTGAAAGACTCATCATCACTACTTTCAGCCCTATTTTGACCACCCCTGCTGCCTCTACGACACCCACCAGCTCTTCTACGAACACTTAGCCCACGTCTCCCCCTACTATCCCCACTAATGTTAGGAGAAGAGTTGGACTTGTGTGTGTTTGTGCTTCGTGAACACCGCTGCATCGCATGGACGCAGCACTGCCGCAGCACTGCCGCAGCACTGCCACGCATGGACGCACCTCAACAAAGTCAAACCAGCCTGTTGGGTTTGTTTGTTCACACTGGTCTGTTTTTTTTTATTTTCGTCATCTGCATTCCCATCCCATCCCATCCCATTTTCTTCCGCTTATCCGGGGCCGGGTCTGGAGGAGCTTCCTGACTTTGGCTTGGGTGATGCATGAATCAGCCTCTGAGCCCCCAGCCTCTGCTTCCTCTACGGAAGGCGTGTCAGTGGGATTGAGGAGATCCTCGAAGTATTCCTTCCACCGCCCGACAATGTCCCCAGTTGAGGTCAGCAGCTCCCCACCCCCACTGTAAACAGTGTTGGTGGAGCACTGCTTCCCCCTCCTGAGGCGCCGGATGGTTTGCCAGAATTTCCTCAAGGCCAACCGGTAGTCCTCCTCCATGGCCTCCCCGAACTTTTCTCAGGCCCGAGTTTTCGCTTCCGTAACCGCCCTCGCTGCCGTACCTTTGGCCTGCCGGTACCCGTCAGCTGCCTCAGGAGTCCCCCGAGCCAATTAGGCTCGGTAGGACTCCTTCTTCAGCTTGAGAGCATCCCTTACTTCCAGTGTCCACCACCGGGTTCGGGGATTGCCGCCTTGACAGGGACCGGAGACGTTTCAGCCACAGCTTCGTACACCCGCGTTAACAATGGAGGTGGAGAACATGGTCCACTCGGATGTCCCCAGCCTCCCTCGGGATCTGGTCAAAGCTCTCCCAGAGGTGGGAGTTGAAGACCTCCCTGACAGAGGGTTCCGCCAGACGTTCCCAGCAGACACTCACTGTGCATTTGGGTCTGCCAAGTCTGTCCAGCTTCCTCCCCTGCCAGAGGATCCAACTCACCACCAGGTGGTGATCAGTTGCCAGCTCAGCCCCTCTCTTCACCCGAGTGTCCAAGACATACAGCCGGAGGTCAGATGACACGACTACAAAGTCGATCATTGGGTGTCCTGGTGCCACGTGCACTTGTGGACACCCTTATGCTCGAACATTGGTGTTCGTCATGGACAAACTGTGACTAGTACAGAAGTCCAATAACAGAACACCGCTCAGGTTCAGATCGGGGAGGCTGTTCCTCCCAATCACACCCCTCCAGTTAACACTGTCACTGCCAACGTGGGCGTTGAAGTCCCCCAGAAGAATGATGGAGTTTCCAGTTGGAACACTTTCCAGTGCCCCTCCCAGGGACTCCAAGAAGGCCGGGTACTCTACACTGCCGTTCGGCCCGTAAGCTGAAACAACAGTGAGAGACCTGTCCCCGACCTGAAGGCGCAAGGAAGCAACCCTCTCGTTCACTGGGGAAAACTCCAACACATGGCGGCTGAGATGGGGAGCTATAAGCAAGCCCACACCAGCTCGCCGCCTCTCACCGCGGGCAACTCCAGAGTAGAAGAGAGTCCAGCCTCTCTCAAGGAGTTGGGTTCCAGAGCCCAAACTGTGCGTGGAGGCGAGCCTGACTATCTCTAGCCAGTACCGCTCAGCCTCCCACACTAGCTCAGGCTCTTTCTCCTCCAGTGAGGTGACATTCCATGTCCCCATGGCCAGAGTCACCGCCCGGGGGTTGGGTCGCTGGGGTCCCCGCCCACGACTGCCACCCAAAACACATTGCACCAGCCCCTTCTGAACCCTGCTGTGGGTGGTGGGTCCACTGGAGGGCGGGCCAATGTCACTCCTTCGGGCTGCACCCGGCCACCAGACGCTTGCCTGCGAGCCCCAACCCCAAGCCTGGCTCCAGGGTGGGGCCCCGGTGACGCCAATCTGGGCGACGTAAGCTGCCTTGTTATTATCTCATTCATCATTGGCTTTGAAATCTTTCTTAGTCTGACCCGACACCTAGGACCTTTTTGCCTTGGGTGACCCTACCAGGGGCACTAAGCCGCAGACAACATAGCTCCTAGGCTCTGCATTCCGTTTCCAGAAATAGAAGCACATGGGTCACCATAGTAACCCGAATGTGAGCAAATGCACACAACAAAACGGCGGAGCACAGCGAGCTGAGTACTTCCACAGAGCCACCTGAACTCTTTCCCCCACCGCCCCACTTCAAATCAAACACATGGAGTCTGTTTGGTTTGATAAAAAGCAGGGAACACGAGAGCTCGACATGAGGAAAGCCGTAGCCTATGTAAACTTTGTCGCGGTCAAGTCGCTTACTGCGGTAACACCACGAACATGACGGCGCACGTCACTGTGAGTAACCTCTCTTAGCGAAGCTAGAGAAGCAGTACCTGTGTATACCAGGGACAAGCATCTCTGCTCAGCGCGTCTTTTCAACAGCAGGGGACATTGTCACTGCTCACCTGAGCACGTTGACCAGCTCCTGTTTCTCCACAAAAACCTTATCACTCCAACGTGGTAGGAACAGGCAGATGACTGATCAAGCTCTGCATTCTACACTTTTCTTTATTCCAAAGCTTTTTGTGTTGATGTTCATGTTAAATATCAGACAAAAGCACAGTAGGCTACACATTTCTCTAGTGTTAAATGTTGATTCTACCTCAAGTTCATGGTTTTAAAGACAGCTCATGTGCACTTGTTAATACTCACATTAAAGTTGTGTGCTGTTCTCAGCAATAGACTGTAATTGTTCATTTTGGGCAAGCACTTTTCTTTCAACACTCACTCAGTGAGCTCAGTGAGTAGGAACTGAATATTTTATTATGTTATGTTTTGTTGACTCAGTTGGAACTTGTATTCATTTAAAGGCCCATATTTGTGCTCTGAAGATTTCAGTAACTATTTCAGTTACTTTTTGACTTATTTTTTTATTTAATTTATTTTCTAAAGACCAGCTAAATGTAGCAGTTTAGTGTATTGTAAGATGTTGGCGGATGAGAATGTTTTTTGTGAGGGAAGGTGCACAGTTGTAAAAGTAAATCTCACAAACTGATGTGATGTGTGTATTGTTTTTTGTAAATATGTGTTGGATCTTGTTAATTGAATTTGGTTATAATTATATAATTAATGACTGTTAATAATAATTATTAATTATTGATAAAATTTTACAAATATTAATCGAAATTAATATATCGGGGCACCACCCTGTTACCAGGGAACTATAACCAAGAGTCCTCAGTCTCAATCTTAGTTGAAGGCGTGCGATCCAAGCAAAGGCTTACTCAACCAGCTTGACACAATATAAACACACAATAATCACCACAGTAGCTATAATTTAAATGCAGTAGAGTTTATTCCACAAAATGCCAATCAACAATCAAACATATGTGTAATTAAGTCTATTATTAACTATAAACTACTACAACTATAAACACAAAGTCACACGCATCAGGAGAGAGAGTGTGTGTGTGTGTGTGATATTTATATCTGCATCGGCGTCACGGCTGGGAGGCGGGACCTTGCGTGAGTTCCACTGGCTCTCAGCCAATCAGAGTCCGTGTTTTGGACTCTGCTGGATATCTCACCTGGTTGTGAAACCGCAAAGCCTGCTGGGAATTGGAGTCCATCCCTGACTCCCTTTGTCTCTTTGTTTCAAATTGGTGCCCTTACAGGGGCCACCAGGCTTTATGGGGTCCACTAGGCCTCACTCAGGCTCTGTAGGCCCAACATATGACTTATGATGTATTATCAAGTGTTTGGTTCAACCTGTTCTTGTTTAAGGAAAGAAAATCACAATAATTGAAATTTAAATGGCAATACTTGGCAAAATTGAATCGCAATACTTGGTTAATCAGAATCGCAATTTAAATCGAATCGGGACCCAAAAATTGTTGGAGAATCGAATCGGCACAAAAGCATATCGGCCCAGCCCTAGTAGGTAACACATGGCCTGTCATTTGTTTGTGATAATATTGTGATATTGATTTCGGGACAGTGACATGGCTGGCTAGCTAGCTAGTCTTGTTGTTAGAGCAGCATTATATCATCATTTTGTTGGTACAGTGCCTTGAAATGGGGTGAATGGTGTCTCTGTCACAACCCCACTGCACTGTACTTGTTTCTGCACTATGTACAGTAAGAGCCACTTAAAAGTTCACTGTTTTCCGTGATGGGCCCTTGGCTGGTCCGTGACTGGTCCCGCACAGGTCCGCGGGGTAATTTGATCCCCCGCGATGACGTAGCCAGTGAGGCTCTGGCTCGAAACGCCCATAAGTAGCCTCAGTGAAAAACAGCTGCAATGCCTCTTTTGTCCATGGGGAGGAGCAGTGATAATGCTCTGCTCTCAATGGGTCTATACTAGACCCTATAAAGACACACCTGAACGCCGCGCCGCCAGAATACCATAAACAATAATAATAATTTAAAAAAAAAATGTTCGGAGATATCAGAGCGAAGCAGTCAGATTCATCATTCATTTCCACTTCAGTGACGTGACCCACGCAGCTGGAGGGTAAAACAGTGGTTCAACAACACGACCTGAAACGGCACAAAGCAGCAATAAGACAGTTAATTTTCCCATATCACAACCCAGATTGTTGCGGCGATATACAGTGCAGATGCGACGGTCAGCCCTCCCGACCGAGACTCCGTGAACTTTCCCCCGAAGACAGCCTCCCTCCCCGCGAGTCAGACAGCGTCCAGTTTATTGATGGTGATTATGTGATTATGTCATTTAGAGCGAAAAACGTAACTTCGTCACTTTCCAGGATGTTTGGTGGGTCAGGATCTCAATCACAACACATTATAACAGCATCCATATGATTATAAACTGTCCGCGGGTTTAGATTGACAGGGGGGACACCTGGGAAACACCTTGAAAACACACCGACGTCATCATCATGACGTGTACCGTCACGCCCCTTTAGGAGCCGCAGAGCCGGATTTCTGAGTGAATTCACGTCGGTTCGTCTTTAATGCGGAGCTGCTTCGTTCTGTGTGAACCACTATCGACGGAGAATTGCCGAACCGCCGCTGCAGAGATAATGCTGAAGCTCTGTATGTTGGGTGACGACAGGCACCATCCCCCACACAACAGACAATACAAATACCTTAGACAAAGCTCGACTCAAACAAATTCACATCCCCCACCCTTCACTTCTCAGAGGCAGCACATGAGTGCAGGTCACTTCTGCAGGATTTTTACTTTGTTTAATAAAAAAATACAATCCTGCTGGTACCTGACTTTTCCTACAAGTGTCTGAATTTTAATTAAAAATGTTTTTTATATAAATCACATAAAAGGCAAATAACATATCGGTCATTTTTACTTATTTCGGCCATACGCGGTCATATTGACCGCACGGATTTACCCGCTGTTAACGTTGCAATTTTGGTTGCTCAGACACTACCATTGTTTATGCCGTGTAGCAGTCTCGAGTGATTATATTTAGCAACATTGCAGGCTATGTCTTCTTAGGTGGCTAGTGTCCTCTGCTGCGTAATGGCGCTGCTGTAAGTTCTGTGCTGCGTAATGCTCCACTATTATGAAGGGGCAGACTGGCCATCTGTGTCTCCTGGAGAATCACAGAACAGCCGGTAGCCTACTCCAGGACGGCTGGTGGCCGGCGGCTAGTTAACCCGAATTACCACTGGGTGCGTCGGCATCGCGGAAAGGCTGCGCTGCGGTACCGGAGCTGATCACTGCCACTCTAATGAGGGGCCGGGTGCGCCGTGGCGTGTTTCAGCGTCTCTCCGCGCCACAGCGCTCTCAATCCGCAGCATTTCTATTTTGGACGTTAGACTAATTTACATGATAACACAATAAATGCATTAATTTTTCAACTGGGTATTCATTGTGAGACATGATAGAATTGGAGTTCTAGCACTTCACTTGTGCAGGTATTCAGTGAAGTTAAAATTGTGACTGCATTTGAATATTTGTGTTCAGAAAATCTTTTGAAAAATCTACTGTAGTTCCTGATTAATTTGATGCTTTAGTACCCAGCTGTACACAATATGCCTACATCTAAGCTTGCAGATTCTTTATTATCTATGCAATATTGTGCATGATAACCTTTTAGGTGCTTCAGTAAGCAATGCAACTTCATTACTTCAGCTTCAACTACATTTACAGTTCATACTGTGGACATTGTAAAAATCCTGCAGAAGTGACCTGCACTCATGTGCTGCCTCTGAGAAGTGAAGGGTGGGGGGTGTGAATTTGTTTGAGGTGAGCTTTGTCTAGGGTATTTGTATTGTCTGTTGTGTGGGGGATGGTGCCTGTCGTCACCTAACACAAACCCCTTTCACACAGGAGAAGACGCATTATCTCCGCAGCGGCAGTTCGGCAATTCTCCGCCGATAGCGATTCACACAGAGCGAAGCAGCTCCGCATTAAAGACGAACCGATGTGAATTCACACAGAAATCCGGCGCTGCGGCTCCTAAAGAGGCGTGACGGTACACGTCATGATGATGACGTCGGTGTTTTTTCAAGGTGTTTCCCCGGTGTCCCCCCTGTCAATCTAAACCCGCGGATAGTTTATAATCATATGGATGCTGTTATAATGTGTAGTGATTGAGATCCTGACCCACCAAACATCCTGGAAAGTGACAAAGTTACGTTTTTCGCGCTAAATTACATAATTAGCCTACATCACCATCAGTAAACTGGACGCTGTCTGACTCGCGGGGACGGAGGCTGTCCTCCGGGGGAAAGTTCACTGAAGTCTCGGTCGGGAGGGCTGACCGTCGCGGTGATTTATTTTCATCACAGACACTGGGTGAGTTTAAGTTTTTTGCCGCCGACAGATGCTGTTTTTTGGCCAGAAATGTGTCGGTCAGACAGACAGGAGGACAGAGGCTTCTCCGCTCATATCTGCGGTATTTTTTCCCTCACATAAGTTGCCAAAGACAGTTACAGTTGCTACGTTACTGTTGTTTGGTCCTGTAACGTTGCTTTGTGGGACATGTCTCTGTATTAAGTTGAGTAAAGGACCTGTGTAGTTAACCGACCGTCCGATCGACACGCCCTCGATACGCGCCGCCGGCTTATCCGTTCACACTGGTTCGGCTTGCCAATAATGCGGCCCTGACACTACCTCCAGAGGCGTATCAGCGCCGGAGCGAAATTGCACCCCTCGCCGCATCGGAGAGATTCACACTGGGACGGATGCGGAGAATTGGCGCACAGAAGCCGCACCCAAATGCCAGTGTGAAAGGGGTTACAGAGCGAAGCAGCTCCGCATTAAAGACGAACCGACGTGAATTCACTCAGAAATCCGGCTCTGCGGTTCCTAAAGGGGCGTGACGGTACACGTCATGATGATGACGTCGGTGTGTTTTCAAGGTATTTCCCCGGTGTCCCTCCTGTCAATCTAAACCCGCGGACAGTTTATAATCATATGGATGCTGTTATAATGTGTTGTGATTGAGATCCTGACCCACCAAACATCCTGGAAAGTGACGAAGTTACGTTTTTCGCTCTAAATTACATAATCACATAATCACCATCAATAAACTGGACGCTGTCTGACTCGCGGGGACGGAGGCTGTCTTCGGGGGAAAGTTCACGGAGTCTCGGTCGGGAGGTCTGACCGTCGCGGTGATTTATTTTCACACAAACACTGGGTGAGTTTAAGTTAGGCTATTTGCCGGTGACAGACGCTGTTTTTCCTGGCATGAATGTGTCGGTCAGACAGGAGGACAGACGCTTCCCCGCGTATATCTGCGGTATTTATTTTCCTCATATAAGTTGCCAAAGACAGTTACAGTTACTACGTTATTGTTGTTTGGTCCTGTAACGCTGCTTTGTGGGACATTTCTCTGTATTAAGTTGAGTGAAGGACCTGTGTAGTTATCAGATTGTCAGACTGACACGCCCTCGATACGTGAAGCTGGCTGATCCGTTCACACTGGTTCGGTTCGCCAATAATGCGCCCTGATAGGCTACTACCTCGAGAGGCGTTGTCGGCTGGATGTCTCGTTATAGCCCTGTGCGTCTGCTTTGTAATTTCAAAAGCAGACGCCCCCGCGGGTTGTGGCCCGTCATGTAGGCTAATGGCTTGGAAAATATCTGGACCGCAGCCAAACTTTATCGCCGACCCCTGGTGTAGGATTTAGTAGACTACATTTCTATAATTATATCGTATGTTGGTAATGACAATGGAACAAACTCCCGATTGTAAACGCATCACTTTGTCCACATTAAAAAAGGAATAATAATAAAAATTAGGCCTATAATGGAGATGGAAAAACGCAACAATCTGGGTTGTGATATGGGAAAAGAAGCGGAAATTAATGATGAATCTGACTGCTTCCCTCTGATATCTCCGAACATTTTTTAAAAACTTATTATTAGGCTATTGTTTATGGTATTCTGGCGGCGCAACATTTTGAGATCAGTAAAATGTATTAGCCTATTTGGAGGGCAAAGTCAGCGGAGGAGGTGGCCTCTACACATGGGGCTGTGTATTTTGTGAGAGAGGCGCCATCTGTTGGCAATACCCTGTAATTCAATGAATGGGTGGAGTTAACAGTAAAAATAGTCACGCCCTGGAGAAGGAGGGGGTCACTCCAGCGGCTGGGAGTTGGCTGGCAGTTGGCTGGGAGTCGGCTGGGAGTCAGCTGGCTTTCGGCTGGGAGGGGAACTTTTGAATGGCTCCTACTGTACTGTAACTTCAGTGGGATTGTAAGATCACAGCGTTACAGACATGTTTATTCAAGATAGGCCTTTTCAAGACATAAAACTCTGATGACGTAACGAGTTTTGTGTGTAGTTACCAGTTACATTACATCTGACAAATTGTTACAGACCTGGGATTTGTATATACGACGCCCAGAATTACAGATTAGATGGTAGCATGTTACAGCCAGGTGTTGGTGTCAACTTTTTTGATACAACAAAGTAGTACAACATGTTTGGGGCATTGCTAGGACTGGCCATTACTTTTCATTAGTATTTGTTATAGCAAGTTGAAAAGGCTTATATGAATAATTTAATTGCGGGTGATACAGTAGGAGCCACTTAAAAGTTCACTGTTTTCCGTGATGGGCTCTTGGCTGGTCCGTGACTGGTCCCGCACAGGTCCGCGGGGGTAATTTGATCCCCCGCGATGACGTAACCAGTGAGGCTCTGGCTCGAAACGCCCATAAGCAGCCTCAGTGAAAAACAGCTGCAATGCCTCTTTTGTCCATGGGGAGGAGCAGTGATAATGCTCTGCTCTCAATGGGTCTATACTAGACCCTATAAAGACACACCTGAACGCCGCGCCGCCAGAATACCATAAACAATAATAATAATTTTAAAAAAAAAATGTTCGGAGATATCAGAGCGATTAAAGACGAACCGACGTGAATACACTCAGAAATCCGGCTCTGCGGCTCCTAAAGGGGCGTGACGGTACACGTCATGATGATGACGTTGGTGTGTTTTCAAGGTGTTTCCCCGGTGTCCCCCCTGTCAATCTAAACCCGCGGATAGTTTATAATCATATGGATGCTGTTATGATGTGTCGTGATTGAGATCCTGACCCACCAAACATCCTGGGAAGTGACGAAGTTAAATTTTTCGCTCTAAATTACATAATCACATAATCACCATCAATAAACTGGACGCTGTCTGACTCGCGGGGACGGAGGTTGTCTTCGGGGGAAAGTTCACGGAGTCGCGGTCGGGAGGTCTGACCGTCGCGGTGATTTATTTTCATCACAAACACTGGGTGAGTTTAAGTTAGCCTATTTGCCGGTGACAGACGCTGTTTTTCCTGGCATGAATGTGTCGGTCAGACAGGAGGACAGACGCTTCTCCGCGTATATCTGCGGTATTTTTTTCCTCATATAAGTTGCCAAAGACAGTTACAGTTACTACGTTACTGTTGTTTGGTCCTGTAACGTTGCTTTGTGGGACATTTCTCTGTATTAAGTTTAGTGAAGGACCTGTGTAGTTATCACATTGTCAGACTGACACGCCCTCGATACGTGAAGCTGGCTGATCCGTTCACACTGGTTCGGTTCGCCAATAATGCGTCCCTGATAGGCTACTACCTCGAGAGGCGTTGTCGGCTGGATGTCTCGTTATAGCCCTGTGCGTCTGCTTTGTAATTTCAAAAGCAGACGCCCCCCGCGGGTTGTGGCCCGTCATGTAGGCTAATGGCTTGGAAAATATCTGGACCACAGCCAAACTTTATCGCCGACCCCTATAGGATTTAGTAGACTACATTTCTATAATTATATCGTATGTTGGTAATGACAATGGAACAAACTCCCGATTGTAAACGCATCACTTTGTCCACATTAAAAAAGGAATAATAATAAAAATTAGGCCTATAATGGAGATGGAAAAACGCAACAATCTGGGTTGTGATATGGGAAAAGAAGCGGAAATGAATGATGAATCTGACTGCTTCGCTCTAATATCTCCAAACATTTTTAAAAAAATTATTATTAGGCTATTGTTTAAGGTATTCTGGCGGCGCAACATTTTGAGATCAATAAAATGTATTTGGCCTATTTGGAGGGCAAAGTCAGCGGAGGAGGTGGCCTCTACACATGGGGCTGTGTATTTTGTGAGAGAAGCACCATCTGTTGGTAATACCCTGTAATTCAATGAATGGGTGGAGTTAACAGTAAAAATAGTCACGCCCTGGAGAAGGAGGGGGTCACTCCAGCGGCTGGGAGTTGGCTGGCAGTTGGCTGGGAGTCAGCTGGCTTTCGGCTGGAAGGGGAACTTTTGAATGGCTCCTACTGTATATTATGTCAGAAAAATCAAAATGATGAAAGACTCCTAGAAAATCAGTGCATCATTGATCCACTCTTGGTCTGTTGTACTGTATGTTTACTGCATGCAAACAAGATGCAGTTTAGCAATCCTGATTGGACAATACTTATGGTAATGAGATCGATGAGTATTAAATATTAAGGTTCTGCAATATATGACAAGTGACAGAGAACACGATCTGCACTAACCCATGGACAATCTTGAGCGTTTAAAGTGTTTGATATGAATACTAAACACATTTAATTCAGTTCTTTTTTTTAAATTGTCATTTGTTACACTGCACACTACACTGTTTCCGACTCAAATATTTTATACAATAATTTACGTATATATATATATATATATTTTTATTTCAATTGCCTCTAAATTTCAAAATATATAGATTGTAAAACCCTAAAACATGCAACCAGAAGTCACTGTCAACAGGACTGCCACCATGGCTGACATACATCCCTGCTATGAAATGGATAATTTCAATTATGTACGAACAAAAACCCCTTCAATAATGTGTATATTATTGCATGTTTTCCTTATATTATTGTCAGTTGTGACAATATGTGGAAACCTTCTTGTAATAACCTCCATCATTTACTTCAAACAGCTCCACACTCCAACTAACTACCTCATCCTGTCTCTGGCTGTGGCTGACCTGCTTGTTGGGATTATAGTCTTTCCTTTCAGCATGGCATTCTCTCTCAGCTCATGTCCCTATCATGACGATTTATTTTGCAAAGTACGGGGCAGTTTTGATATATCACTGAGCACATGTTCTATTCTGAATCTCTGTTGCATTTCTATTGACAGATATTACGCAGTGTGTCAGCCTCTAAAATACAGTACTAAAGTCAGCCATCGTGTTGTTGTGATCATGATCCTGGTGAGCTGGGCGGTGTCTGCTCTTATTGGAATTGGCGTCATAATTGCTGGTTTAAACAATGAAAAATGTGAGGAAAGGTGTTTCATTGATGTTCTTATTGCAAACACTATTGGACCTGTTTTGTCATTTTATCTCCCAGTCATCATAATGCTCTGTATTTACCTGAAGATTTTCCTTGTTGCACAGAGACAGGCACGCAGCATCTACAACACAACTTGTAGGAGCACAAAGTCTGGAGCATCTGTCAGTAAGATGGAGAGAAAGGCCACCAAAACGTTGGCAATAGTTTTGGGAATTTTTCTTTTATGTTGGACTCCTTTCTTTTTGTGCATCACCTCTGGACCTTTAAGTAATAATTCAGCACCAATTGCTGTGATTGAAACTCTTAACTGGCTTACACTGTCAAACTCAATGCTCAATCCTTTTATTTATGCTTTCTTTTACAGTTGGTTCAGGTCAGCTTTTAGAATTATAAGTTCTGGAAAAATATTTCACGGCAATTTTGTTAACTCGAAATTGCAATGATTACAGAAATGTCGACTATCTTACAGTACATTTTGACACACTTAAAGTCACTGTATTTACTCAGAAATGTCCACAGTTTCGACTCCACTGAAGCATCAAATACCTATTGGTCATAGAAAAACTATGCATACAAAATCCTGTAAAATGCACTTTGTTTGTGGGTATTGTTAAGACTATTTTTTTTTTAGCAAGGCTACATATAGATAAACCTGAGCAGCAACAGAACAAGTATCAGCAAATCCTTTCTTTTGATGTTTTGTAAAGCAATTGTATAGCTCTAAGTCATCAGACAGGGCATGCTGATGTCTTAGCCTTTTATTTGTTATTATTGGGAAGCCATAGCATATGCAATGAAGCTGACAGCTTAACTCAAAGACCTGTCACAGTAGTTAGTAGTAGTAAAATGTCATAGTATCTGCATGGTGGACAGACATTTGCTGTAATTGTACTTGATGTCTACAGTTCAGTCTGAGTAGGTACTTGTTGGCTAATTATGGTGGTAGTTGAAACAATTGATTGAATCTGAATTCTGTAAATCACTCCATCAATCTACTATTACATTTTGATAATCTTTAATTCTGTATCATTTCTGTTTAGTTTTATCTTAACAACTGAAAGTAGTTGAAGTTTTAAACTAACTAAAAAAAAACAACCTCAACCTTAAACTAAACCTCAACACAACTGAGCTCTATGATCACTTTAACTGAGGAGGCAGAGAACTACAGGTTTGAATGTTAGCATTCTCAAAGCAACATTATGTAACCTTTTTACCTTAGAATCACAGCTTCAAAATCATTTTGTTTCTGTACAATGTAACGTAGGGAGGATCACAGTCTTACATACATGTTTACTTCAAGATACAAGTTTTCATTGTTATGATGTAATTATTTTTGTCTGTAGTTAACATCTACATTACATCTGACAAATTGGTACAGACCTGGAATTTCTATTTACCAAAGTGGTGTTGCACTCAGACACTGTGACGGCCAGCAATTTCTACATAATGTTGCTTTAATGTTCACAACCTGCAGCTACACCCTGAAAATGTGAAGAGAAACGAAACATGATAAGCTGCAAGCCACACTCAGACCATTTTCCTTGTATTTTCCTGAACCTGAAATTCACTTTGCCTGTCTGAAAGGTCTTGGAGAGGTAGAAACAGGGAGGGAGGGAGGTACATTCAGATAAGGCCTAGTATCTAATGTGTCAAAGACGCTGCAATATCTTTGTCAGCAAGAGCTTACATAATACTTTTCAAAAATATAATATCCTGGAGAAGGATTTATTCAACTCTAACTGTTGTAAATATATAATTATTGTGAATTTGATCCCAGTGTAACCATGATCAGCTACACTTCACTGTAAATGGTTGGTTGTGGGAAGAATGACACATACAATAATTTGAAATTGTGAACCTGGACAGGGACAGAATATGTACTGGTCAGTCATACAGTTAGCTGGTTAAGGTAACCCACAGAGGCTAACTAGCTAACTCAGATAGTGAATTACGCCGTTAAATCTCCACACTTAAGAGTACAGCGACCCACTCATAATACTTATCATTAACATTTCCATAATTGATAGTGCATACATGTTCATAAAGAAAGGAATACGGTCATTATTACACATTATTTGTACACCGTGCCGCACTCAACCACTCACCTCGGGCACGTCTCCCACTAACTGGCAACATTTCCTGTGGCATACGTTTACCACCACTGAGAGAGGGCGCAATTGAGCTAACATTTCTACACAAATACATTCTTCAGAATATGGTAATAATAGCAAGTGGAATGACATATCTTACAAACTTTGTTACACCAGCAATATGTTTGAAACAAGTTGGTACAGAGGCAATAAAAGAGAAGTTGTAGAATGCTCACGTAAATAGTTTAACAACACACGATTGTGTAAAGGATCATGCTTCCTGGGCTCAGAGCACTTCGTAAAACCAATGTCAGTAAACACAGTTTGTCTGAAAATGGTTGCTTCTGTTTTTATTTATGTTTTACACAGAGTCCTAACTTTTTTATGATCAGGGTAGTACATTCAACTTCAGCCCTTTTGCCCTTTTTGCTGCTTCACCGAAATGAATCAAACTCAGTCTGTGTGGCCAGGACCTACTGCCTTGCATTTGTCCTAAATGTCATTGGTTATTAAACACAGTATGTATCTCACAAATTGCAACAGGTTTAAGTTATGTGGTCCTCCAACTTAATAGACAAAACATGCCGTTTGCCCATGCCCTCTTGTGACGACGTGCCGCCGTCACTAGCTCACCCGACGAGCTATTGTGTTGCTTATACACTTGTGAAAGTGAATATATTTGAAGGTGGCACAAACAAAACATACACGGTATGGGTGCAAAGATTTATTGAGCAGTAACAAAACATATCACGGGGAGGGACACGGGGCGGACGCACCTCGTAGTTCACCTGTGAAGGAAAATATCATATTGATCATGTTGATAGCGGCAGAAGGAATAGTAGAAATAATAAAGGACTAATGCAATGCGTATTAGAGTAGAATTGGATGGATTAGCATAAACTTACCTCTGCTTGTCGTCCTGTCTCCCGAGGTGTTCGGGCAAAAGAATTCCCCGGGGGCACGGGCACCTTTGTAGTTCCGGAAGGGAGTAGGACAAGTGAGGGAATAGGTAAAGGGGGGTTTGTGCTGTGTAAATATGTATTTATCTGGTGTAAAACATGTATGTGGGGTGATTAGGTTTACTGAGTGTGTGGTGATGGTTGTTTAGATGATTTATATTTTCTGGTGATGAATTATGTAAGTATTGCTGTAGATATGGATATGTGTGTGTCTCTGATTTTACCTGGGTTAAGTGGTATAGTCCGGCTCATTAGCTGGGCCAATCACTATATAAAGAGTCAGTCTGAATATGTATGTGTTGATGTAGGTGTTGGTATATTGAAAATTGATAAAAGAAAATAAATGTGTCTGGATGCTCATTCTTGCCATTCTCCTCATTGCCTCCATGGCCACTCGGGCATTCTAACACCTCTATGACACAAGAAATCCTTTTCGAAACTGAAGGAGAGGTTCCGCAGGTCCTTCCTTCCTGCTGTTGTCAGACTTTTCAATCAGCACTGCTCCCAGTAGACCTCACTGTGCACTGTGTATTAAAACCTGTATGCATAACCCATTTCTCATTTTGGTTTGCACTAACTGGGCAATTTTCATACCCATATTTATTATTTATTAATAACAATACACTGCCACACTGTTTATAATTACACTGTTTATATTTGTACATAATATATATGAGTCTATTTCTATTTCTTACCTTTTTATTATATTGTTTATTTTTTACTATTGTTATTGTTTATAGTATTATTACAGTCCTTTGGCTGCTGTGACACACAAATTTCCCCGTTTGCGGGACTATTGAAGGAATTCTGATTCCGATTCGGACCTGCAGTCTGTTTGATGTCTGTGTTTACAACCATTAACCAAATAGTCAATACCAATTTGAAATTGAGTTCTGGTTCTTTATCCACTGTCCTGTAGGTGTCAAATGTCCTTTAGGCCTCCATTTTGAATCAGTTGAAATGTTAAAAGCTGTTCTTCCTTAGTAGTGAGAGAGCTCTCATTTCTGGATTGCATCATATTGATAGGTTTGTAGCTGCAAAGTGTGGGAAGAATCTGTTTGTTTGTATGTACCTAAAATGACCTTCCTGTGAGATGCAACAGTGCTGAGGCAGGTCCGCAACACACACAATAAACACACAATTAATCTAACTAATGGTTGACTGCTGAGACTAAACTTTGTATCATAGGGTGACCCTGGACAGCCAGATTCAAAGCCAGGACATGTATCGCTCTCAGAGACAGAAAATGCTTGCTGCTCCACGGTATCAGTCTGTGTGCCAGCATGTGCATCTGATGGGAAAACAATCCCCTTGACTTTTGATAAATGACACCATTGCTGTGTTGTCCAACCTCACCAGAACATGATGCCCACAAACAAGTCCAGTTGCCTACGATATAGCACTTAGAATTCTTAGAATTACCATTACCTGGATGACTGAGAACCTTCACCAGCATTTGAAAGGCTGGCTGTGACTTTCTGGTCAGGTTATGTAATCATATAACAACAAATGTCTCACAATATGAGGTGGCGGCCTCTCCACAGTGTTTGACAAGACATTATATCATCTCCTACTTCCTTAAAATGATGCTTACATAAAAAATCAGAAGAAAATGCCTGTTTAATGCCTGTGCCACCATGTCAAATAAAATTAGTGTGTTTGTCAGGTTTGTTTATATGAGTAGTTTTAGTAAAAAGTGCATAAATGTGGGATCAGAGAGAATACATTGTCATACATTATAGCCTGCTAGAGAGTGTGACAGTCAATGACAATAAAACTCTTTGTATGCTTAATGCACTTTTACGGATGATGATGACAATGCAACTGTCGCTGTGTTTTGTCATCGTCATGGTGCATGCAATAGCCACTAAATACCATACTATGAACTGATTAACTTTATATGTGCAACATCAGTTAGAGTACAGTTTAGAATTTTGTCTAGTTTTGAATGTTAAATTCATGCTTTTTGCTTATCCAGTAGGGCTTGCATGCAAAAACATGAACACCCTCGGAAAACATTGGGTATTTCATGTTTACATGTTGTATAGGGAGAGCAAGTGTATAAAATGTAATGAGCAATCAAAATCAGAGTGACAGTGACATAAATATACCTGCCGACATAAGGGTGCATTATGATTCATATCTTCTAAAATTAATAAAATATTTTAATGCATTCACCACAACCCTGGTGGCAATGATTGGTAGCTGGGGATCGATGACTTTGAGAAGGCTCTGAGCAGCTCAGTTAAAAAAAAGATACATTTTTGGGACTTGACATATTAAATTAGTTGTTAGTATCAGGGTCTGATGTTAAGAATTCCCCTGCTTACCCTGCAGGGCAAGTACTTTTCAAATACACTTGCCCCATCTAAATTCCTACTTTCCCTGCCTGGGGGTACCGTTGTTGGTTGTGTGGCAGATTACAGCATACTTTATCTAAATTGCCTGTTGATTGCATTAAACATTAGACAACACTGCATATTTTATGTAGATGATTTCTTTCTGTAGCTGCCATTGCCATGGAAAAATTAGCAGTTTTTATCAGCTTTCCCTGGTAAATGTCTGAAGACAGTGCAGTATATAGTCGGTTTTGTTTCATCATTTTCTACCTACGGATAAATGTTTTCAGTCAGTGTCATGAGTCAGATCTCTTTAATACATGCTGCATGGAGGGAAGACCCGAAGTGTTATCTGCAGTCTTCCAAATTTTTCTGACTTAAATACAACAGAGAAGGGGTTACATACTTTTTACGACAGTTGTTAATCCCTTCTTCCCAAAGCAATGACCACCTGATGTTTGGTTTGTTTATGCCTTCCCCAGCCCAGTGACACAGTGATGTTTTATTAGGACTGTAAACGTCATCCTATCTACCTCCCTGTAAACACCTCAGGCAGAGAGAATAGCCCCTCATATGACTTTCTGACCCTTACCCCTAAAGGGAAGTCTCCCCTCCTCCTCTCACACCCTGATATGGTCTATACAGTACATTGATTACTGAATGGAAAACTATGTAATTCCTCACACATGCTGATTGAGTTGTAATTACAGACTGGAAGCTTTAAAAGGAGGGTGGTGCTTGAAATCATTGTTCTTCCTCTGTTAACCATGGTTACCTGCAAGGAAACATGTGCAGACATCATTGCTTTGAACAAAAAGGGTTTCACAGGCAAGGATATTGCTGCTAGTAAGATTGTACCTAATCAACCATTTATCGGATCATCAAGAACTTCAAGGAAAGTGGTTCAATTGTTGTGAAGAAGGCTTCAGGGCGCCCAAGAAAGTGCCAGGACCATTTCCTAAAGTTGAGTCAGCTGCGAAATCAGGGCACCACCAGTGCAGAGCTTGCTCAAGAATGGCAGCAGGCAGGTGTGAGTGCATCTGCATGCACAGTGAGGCGATGACTTTTGGACAATGGTCTAGTGTCAAGAAGGGCAACAAATAAGCCACTTCTCTTGAGGGACATCAGGGACAGACTGATATTCTGCAAAAGGTACAGGGATTGGACTGCTGAGGACTGGGGTAAAGTCTTTCTCTGATGAGTCCCCTTTCCGATTGTTTGGGGCATCCGGAAAAAAGCTTGTCCAGAGAAGAAAAGGTGAGCGCTACCATCAGTCCTGTGTCCTGCCAACAGTAAAGCATCCTGAGACAATTCATGTATGGGGTTGCTTCTCAGCTAAGGGAGTGGGGTTCACTCACAATTATGCCTAAGAACACAGCCATGAATAGAGAATGGCACCAAGACATCCTCCGAGAGTAACTTCTCCCAACCATCCAAGAAAAGTTTGGTGATGAACAATGCCTTTTCCAGCATGATGGAGCAACTTGTTATAAGGCAAACGTGATAACTAAGTGGCTTGGTGAACAAAACATAGAAATTTTGGGTCTATGGCCAGGAAACTCCCCAGACATTAATGTCATTGAGAACTTGTGGTCAATCCTCAAGAGGCGAGTGGACAAACAAAAACCCACAAATTCTGAAAACACTTGAAGCATTGATTATGCAAGAATGGGCTGCCATCAGTCAGGATGTGGACCAGAAGTTGATTGACAGCGTGTCATGATGAATTGCAGAGGTCGTGAAAAAGAAGGGTCAACAATGCAAATATTAACTTCATGCAATTCTCAATAATAATAATAATAATAATAATAATAATAATAGTAAATTGAATTTGAAAGTGCAAAATAAACAGTTCAGCCATCTGTCAAATAAGGAAATAATAAACTTTCCCTGATACTCTGACTGTTTGATTGTCGTGCTTTTGGGTTCTACTCTGCCAATACCAGTGAACGTTACAGCTTTCCTTTCAAAAGCCATGTGCATTTGCATATTTGATGCATGGAATGTTGTGCACAGGTCAGGTCATTAAATCGTCGTTCTGATTAATAGCAGATGGTTGAAATAATATATCTTAAATTAGGAATGTATCTGTAACACCTGAAGAAAATGTTATTTTCTTTTATAGTTATATTTATTTTACATGTCTTTCAGTAATATACAGTTTCAGTCCTGTTGTTTGAGTATGTTTTATTATGCTTGCCAGCAGGGGGCAGAGTTGGTGGTAAATGACTGTCAGCCAAGTAGTCGAAGGAGAAGAGAGTTTTTTTTTTGTAGTTGAGTGGTTAGACGGAGCCCGCGCTGTGGTGAAAAAGAAAGTGTGTACCCGGTGCTGCATTGACCGTCTTGAGTTGTTTTGCCAGTCCTACCACGGAGTAATAAAGGTGAACTCATTCCTGCACCATACGTTGTTGCTTGAGTGGTGTAACATATCCTCTAGCAGAAGAAAATATAAAATTTGTTTGTTCATTAAGAGAGACACTGTTGCATTTACACTCTTAATTTTATTGATGATTTAAATCTTCCAACACGCCAAAAGGATTGGTCGGAATGGAATGTTAGTTAATAATCTGTGACACACAAAGTCCATAATAAATTCTGAGCTCCATCAGATCTGTCTAAAAGTATTCATTTCAGAAGCGACAAGTTTAATTCTGTTTCCTTGGGAGAGTGGTCTCTGTCCTGTCAAGTTTATAACTACAGCTTTTATTTGTAGCTTAAATGTGCCACAATATTTGTTGTAATTACATTAATGCATGTGTGAAAACAATTCAAGTCATTAAAGTAGAATATACAGTATATGTTGGCTCATCTTACTCTCTGAATACACCACGTAAATAGCAGGAAAATTACTACGCCTTTGACTTTGACCAGGTTTTTGATGGTCAATGGGGCAAAATCTCTCTGCTGCCTCAAAATTATGGCTCGCCCTATGTCAGCTTGGATCGGCCAATGGATGGATGGATGCCTCAAGATGCGGTGACCACCCCTGAGATGCACCTGACCAATACACCCATGCACGCACAGATGGGCAAAAGTACATTTGCTAATTAAGAGACATTATGTAACTATTTTACTTTAAAATAACAGCTTCAAAATCATTTTGGTACAGTGTCTTGTAATAGGGTGAATGGTATCTCTGTCACAACCACTTCGTCCCCACTTGTTTCTGCACTATGTAACTTAAGTGAGAGGGTAGGATCTCAGCGTTACATACAGGTTTACTCCAAGATACAAGTTTTCAACTCATAACATTATTATGACATTATGAGTTTTGTTAGTAGATAGCACCTACATTACATCTGATGATTTGTTACGGAATTGTATTTACGACAGTGGCAGTGCACTCAGAAACTGTGGGAGGCACCACATTACACAAAATGCAAATTTCTACATAATGTTCTAACCCTGCTCTAAACAAAACGGCAACTGCATCGGTCGATGTGTGCCACTTTACACAGGGCATAGGACGTAGACATAAGACAAATTAAATCCACAGAGCTTGGGGACTACTAGCGCAGGTGTCTGTTGTTGGCGGCACAATCTTACATCTAAGGTACTTGGAACTGTCATGGAACTGAAGTGTCATGTCACAGACAAAACGTGTAATAATCAGAGAACCAACCTTACATTTTTTCAGAGATAGTTTTGGCCAGCGGCTCTAACTATCGCTTAATAGGCTTGTTATTTCATCTTAAGCTCTTGCTTGTTTTATGAACAGTGATGTTGTTGTGGTTACACATTTTATAGTAAATATTAAGTATTTAAAATGTTATCTCAGTCTAATTGGTTAATATTGGAAAATGTAATTGCAGGAATCAAGGAGCATGGATCCTGAAGTGACAGTGAATGGGACTTACACTGCTAATAACATACATCCCTGTTATGAATTAGATAATACAACTTACATATTTACAAGAAACCCTTCTGTAATATGTGTATTATTACATTTTTTCCTTGGTTCATTGTCTGTTTTCACAGTATGTGGAAACCTTCTTGTAATAATCTCCATTATTTATTTCAAGCAGCTCCACATCCCTACTAACTACCTTATCCTGTCTCTGGCGGTGGCTGACTTGCTTGTAGGAGTTTTAGTCTTTCCTTTCAGCATGGCATTCACTGTAACCTCGTGTTGGTATCATGAAAGTTTATTTTGTAAAGTACGAGGAAGCTTTGATGTTACACTGAGCACAGCATCTATTTTGAACTTATGTTGTATCTCTATTGACAGATATTATGCTGTATGCCAGCCTTTGGCATACAGAACTAAAATAAACGATTGCATTACTGGGATTATGATCCTGGTGAGCTGGGGAGTTGCTGCTCTAATTGGAATTGTCATCATAATCACAGGTTTTAATCAAGGAAAATGTGAAGATAGTTGTTTAATTGATGCTCTTATATCAACTACTCTAGCATGTATTTTCTCATTTTATATCCCCGTCATAATAATGCTGAGTATCTACCTGAAGATTTTCCTTGTTGCACTAAGACAGGCAAACAGCATCCAGAACACAACCTGTCAGAACACAAAGTCTGGAGCAACTGTCAGTAAGATGGAGAGAAAGGCCACCAAAACTCTGGCTATAGTTATGGGAGTTTTTCTCTTATGTTGGACCCCTTACTTTATTTGTATCATCTTTCAGCCTTTAATATACAGCATAACACCAATTGCTGTGATTGAAACACTTAACTGGCTTACACTGTCAAACTCAATGCTCAATCCTTTTATTTATGCTTTCTTTTACAGCTGGTTCAGGTCAGCTTTTAGAATGATAATTTCAGGAAAAATATTTCAAGGTGATTTTGCTAACTCAAAACTCCTTTGACTTATTATCAATGTTCAAATACTATTGTAATTGGAAAAACATTATCTAGGCTGAATCAATAAACAAAGATTTTTCAACATTAGTACATCTTATTAACTAATACGTAGCCTCACAGTACATTAATAGAATATAAAGTGTTTCATTCCAACACAATAACACATGGACATTACAGATCAGATTGGAATCTACAAAAAATACAATTTGTGATTGTTTTCTAAAGCTATTCTAAAAAAGAAGTTCATTTCACATGTTCATATTTATTAAACTCATTTCACAAGCTTATATTTATTAAGCATTGCATTCATTCTATGGCTCTGTGTCTGACATTGTTTTTTGTCTCTAAACCAACTGTCAACATGACTTTTGCTATGAGTGACATACATCCCAGCTATGAACCAGATAATACAATTTATGTATTTGCAAGTTACCCGTCCATAGTACTGTGTGTGAATTAGTATATATTTTCTTGGATTATTATCTGATGCCACAATATGTGGAAAACTTCTTGTAATAATCTCCATCATTTCCTTCAAACAGTTCCACACTCCTACTACCTACCTCATCCTGTCTCTGGTTAGCCTGCTTGTAGGAGTTTTTATTTGTCCTAACACCATGGCATTCAATGGAACCCTAAGTTTGTATCATGAAGATTTATTTTCTAAAATACGATACGGCTATGATGTATCACTGTGCACCTCAGCCTCTGACATACAGAACTAAAATAAATGTTCATATTAATGTAATCATGATCCTGATGAGCTGGGGTATTTCTGTTTTAATCACAGTTGCCATCATGTTTGCAGGATTCAGCCAAGGAACATGTGAAGAAATGTACCCATTTGATGTTGTGTTAGATTATGGGATCTGTTTTCTCATTTTACCTCCCAGCAATCATATTGCTCTGTATCTATCTGACGATTTTCCTTGTTGCACAGAAACAAGTGAACAGCATTTAGAATACAACCTGTCAGAGCACAAAGTCTTGAGATACTTTCAGTGAGATGGAGAGAAAGGCCACCAGGACCAAAAAAGAGAGTTTTCTCTTATTTACTATTACCCACTTCCTTTTCCTGTCTTAAACCTTTCACTTATAAAACCAGACCATTTTCTGTGATTGAAACACTTAATGGGCTTACAGTGACAAATTCATTGCACATTCTATCAATTATCCATCGTATATACACTTTCTTTGACTGTTAGGTGGTTAGGTGGTTGCCATCAGCTTTTAAATGGATAATTTCTGGAAAAGTATTTAAAAGTGGTTTTACTAACTTGAGATTGTTTTGATTGCTTAATGTATGAAATAGAGTGAAATAGTGTTGAAATAAATGTTAAGCAATAAACATAAAAAATGAACACCAAGACTGTATTGATTATATTGGAGGAGCAACTTGTATTTCCCAGCCACCTGCCTCAAACGAATATAGGGCATTATTTCACCCTTTTCTTAATGTTTAGTTCAAACCCTTTTTGTTATTTATTTTATATGTTTTATTTATTTCTATGCAAATTCATTATGCAATTTGTTAAAAGTGTAAAGACCAAAATAATGACTATGTATGTATTAATTTACCCATATGTTCGCCATTCCTGTTTAATTGTTGCAATATTTTATTACACAGTAACAGGTCTGTGTAAGTAGGCATACTAAACAAACATTGTAGCCCACATTTTAGTAAAGCTGGCACAAAACCCTTTTTCAGCAGGTTGGAATGTTTTATTTCAGTTATTGTCAACACAAAAATTTCATGTTTTGCCATTTATTACAAAGGCACAAGAAAATTAATCACAATTTAAGGGGAAATGAGGTGAGGACCCAAACACAGACACACACAGGAGGCAGGATAGGGAAAACAAAAAAGCTGATACTACAAAACCAAGAGAACAAGAAAACCAAAACGAGTCACTAGGACAAAAACAAAGTAGCAACTAAAGGCTAAGACAAAGTGCAAAGAAAACCAAAGTACAAATCAAAAGAGAAAACCAGAAACCAAAAGTAGAAACATACCACAAGGGAGACACGAGGAGAGACTGGAGGAAACACTGGGGAAGAAGCTGGTGGAGAACACAGGGTGAACATGAAGGGAGACAGACCAAGACGCACACAAGCAAACATCGTCTAACAAGAGCTAACACGGAGAACTTCGGGCCTTTTGCCCGAACATAATCCAGTGAATTGAACGGAAAACACTGGAGGAGGAACTGAAAAGCTAGACATGACACAAGATGGAAACATTTTCAAAAATAAAACAGGAAACTGGAAAACATAAACTGGGATCATAACAGTACTCTGAAACCCACTTTGAATTAAATTACTCATTAGTAATCCTGTTGTTTGAGCTTTGAACCATTAAGGAGTGCAACTTAGTTATTTAAAGCTCCATGTTTGTACATTTGATTGTGCATTAAGATAATAACTTGTATTTTCTTAAAGTTACTGAACAGCATTTATTTCTTGTGTTGGAGCTCCACCTTGTGGAATATTCCATGATTCCTCTTCCCATTGCATCCCCAAACCTAAGCTCACAGTTTTTAGCTTAGGGAAAGACAGCGATTTTGCCTTGTTAAAGAAAGGACTGTACAGCATTCTTGGACATGCATTTGTCGGAAGACTACAAATATCAGATCTTGTTGGATCACTTGAAGCTTCCTAGTGCATTCCAAGTGACCACACTGCACAGTTGATTTGAGCCTGTTGCAGCAAACTTTTCTGTTTAAGATAATTTAAGTACCTTTCTTTTAATATGTGTTTTCATGGGTATTTGCATAATTACCTGATATTCTGTCACATCTTATTTCTCCTAGAATTGCAGAACCACACCCTTAACATCCTGTTAACCACAAAACCATTATACATGCATTATACTATTACAACTAATGCTGCGGTTTCATCCTGGTGCTTAAAAATAAAGTACACACAGTTCACAGACCTAAAATTGGAATTGGATCAACTCCTGAACACACATGCTGAGTTCTCTGAGCTCTATAAGTATAGGGTTTTAATGGAGCAGCTGGTGGTAGAGGAAGCCAGCCTCATTGCACAGTCTTGCCGCTAGCATGTGCAACCTTAGACCACTATGATGCAAGCCCTACAGTGGCAATATGGACAACCTCATCAACTAGCCCGAAAAGATATTGCAGCCATCATGAATTTTCCTGATGTCAGACCAGGGGACTCCAAGGCTTTCCAAAGTTTCACCCTACGGGTCAATTTGTTGGTAGAGATGCTCACTTCTCTGGAGGGTCCAGACGTAATGGAGCTAATGTCAACAGGCCATGTAGATAAGCTCCTTAGCAAGCTTCCAAGACAGCTGAGGGACAGCTTCATAGAGCATGGTCGGCTGCAGACACAGAGCCTCAACCCATACAATCTCAGAAACCTCGTAGAGTGTCTTATGGTGAAGGCTGAGGCTGAGTGGTTATCAGCCAAAATGTGCCAATGAAACCAGACTGAGAAGCTGTTGATGACAAGGAAGGATAAGAATCCAGCTGGTGACCAATTGCCATGGCTCCCACGTGGAACCTGTGATGCAAAAGGTATCACCGCTATCAGAGCTGAAATCAAGGAAATACAAGAGGAAATACAACCCTAACCCTAACCCACAACCCTAACCCTAACCCTAACCCCTACTTTAAGAGTAATGACCACTATCTCTCACAATCCCAACTCAGACAACAAATAAGATAGCCATGGATCACTGAGGGTAAAAGACGTTAGTGTGGTCGCACCATGGGGCTGTGTACTCTGAAGAAGCCTTGCAGTGAATGCCAGGATATTCATCTTTGTGTCCTGCATGCGATTTCTAAACCCAGTTCAGGTGTCTACCTCATCGCACCACCAGAAGAATCAACACTTAACCCAGTACTTCTCAAATAGTGGGTAGCGCCCCCTAGGTGTCAGGGGGAGTGTGAGGGGTGCAGGGCGGGACTTTCAGTATCAGTGTGAATCTCTCGGAGGCCTCAAGGGGTGAAATTCTGCTCTGGCGCTGATCCGCCTCTGGAGGTAGTATCAGGGCCGCATTATTGTTGAACCGAACCAGTGTGAACAGATAAGCCGGCTTCGCATATTGAGGGTGTGTCGATCGGACAGTCGGTTAACTACACAGGTCCTTCACTCAACTTGATACAGAGAAATGTCCCACAAAGCAACGTTACATGACCAAACAAAAGTAACGTAGTAACTAACTGTCTTTGGCAACTTATATGAGGAAAAAAATACCGCAGATGTATGTGGAGAAGCATCTGTCCTTCTGTCTGTCCTCCCACCTGTTCTACCGACTCCTCGTCACATTTCTGCCCAAAAAACAGCGTCTGTCACCGGCAAAAAACTTTAACTCAAGTATTTGTGATGAAAATAAATCACAGCGACCATCAGACCTCCAGACCGAGACTTCAGTGAACTTTCCCCCAGAAAACAGCCTCCGTCCCCGCAAGCGAGAGAGTCGACAGCGTCCAGATTACTGATGGTGATTGAATTATGTAATTTAGAGCGAAAAACGTAACTTTCCAGGATGTTTGGTGGGTCAGGATTTCAATCACTACACGTTATAACAGCATCCATATGATTATAAACTATCCGCGGGTGTAGATTGACGGGGGACACCAGGGAAACACCTTGAAAACACACTGACATCATCATCATGATGTATACCGCCACGCCTCTTTAGGAGCCACAGCAGGGGTTTCTGTGTGAATTCACGGCGGTTCTTCTTTAAGGTGGAGATGCTTCCTCTGTGTGAATCACCATTGGTGGAGAACTGGCGAACCGCCGCTGCGGCGCTAATGCGCCTTCTCCTACGTGAATGGGGCTAGTGTCTTTATTCATGCTTGAACGATTAAAAAAGCCTCCAGCCACTAGGTGGCAGAAGTGCTGGTAACACTTTATAATAACAATCCGTTATAACTAATTAATAGATCATCAGTAAACTGTTAATTAATGAGTTATAAATGACTTGTTAAGTATTTGTTAATAGTTAAGGATTTATAACGATGCCTTATAGATGGTTAATAGACATTATACAACAAGTAGTTCCAACTGAGCAATCTGATCGGTCAACAACACATTTTGACCGTGCTCAAATCAGCATTACAGCACGCCTGACTCATTACTCAAGGTATTACTCCGCCAAGTCTGTGACAACATTGTATCTCCATGGCAACATAGTAACTGTCAGAGCTGGAGCAGGGAACGGAGGAAAAATAAGCTACAAAATGGATCGGTTTGTTGTTCATTTTGATTTATTTGGCGGTCTCAGTTTGGATGAATGGATGGAGGAAGATGAGAAGAACCAAATGACAAAAAAAGAAAGATTTGTGGTAAATAAAGTGATAAATCTGTAACTTCTCTGTTCTTTATAATTAGATAATAATAAGATAAAAATGAAACAAGTCCGAGCTGAGTATTTTATTATTATTATTATTATTATTATTATTATGGTCGCAAGCCGTACTTTGTATCAAATTAGACAAGAACAATGCGCCAATAAGACGTAACAAGACGTACTTTGATCAAATTAGACAAAACCAGTGCGCTAATAAGACGTAACAAGACGTACTTTGTATCAAATTAGACAAAAACAATACGCTAATAAGACGTAACAAGACGTACTTTGTATCAAGTTAGACTAAAACAATGCGCTAATAAGACGTAACAAGACGTACTTTGTATCAAATTAGACAAAAACAATACGCTAATAAGACGTAACAAGACGTACTTTGTATCAAATTAGACAACTAGAAATAATGTCATCTTAATTAGACAGTAAACAAGAAAAGGTATACTGTAATTAGACACCATATAGCCTACCCAAATTATAAACCGCATATAAAGTCTTATTACTTAAAATATAGGCCACTATACTTAGATACTATTATATATTACCAAATGTGACGAATATACTGTAATATTATATCAGGCATGGCCTTTATAATAGTCAGACAAAACACACAGAGTTCAGAGGAAAATACGTTTATGTGAGCTTTATTTAACATAGTTTCACTTTCTTACAGAGTCATGTATTGATCATTAGAAGAAAACGGTACCTTAGCTAAAGTCAAACCACATCGGTTCACATCTGGTTGCTACTAACCACATCCCTGGTAACCTAGATGTTCTCTGGAGTCTTGTGGAGTTTGTAGGTGGCTTCCTCGATGCTCTACTCCCATAGTTAAGACATCAGACCATTTAAAACCATGTCAATATCCAACCTCAGTAACATTAGACCAGCTTTTGAAGCTGCCAGGACACTGTATCTTTATTTCCCACTGTTAGACACTTATTACAGTCTTATTAGACTTACTTGGAGGATAATTAGTGGCACATTAGAACAGAACTGCACTGTAAAATAAAGTGACTCTTCTCACTGTTAGACCCTTATTAGACTTTCTTAGAGGGTCGCTTTTCTGACCCTTGTGGACGGCCTCCAGTGCTCCAGAGCCCTGCCAGCACAGGGCTAAAGGGTGCTGTGCGGCTCACGATGCGTCACTGTCACCCTCTCCTCACACAGGGGCCTCCACAGATGTTTGTAGCCGAGCTCCAGCTCAAACAGACCGTGATGAGCTGATGGTCAGTCTCTGGAGGTCCTTCTCTGGAGGTTTGCTGAGCCACCTAAGCTTTCAGAAAAACAACGTTATCTCCTAATTTTATGAACATATTTCAGTCAAATAACTGAACGTCACAGTGACGTTCACTGAGCAGCTAACCAGTGCTAGCCAATGCTACAGCGGCGACTCAGGCGGCATGTGTGGTGGTGACGGACGACGTCAACCTGTACTTTTACACAGCTGAGCTCCGGAGTATCCGCTGTTGTGTTGATGAAGCACAGGAAGACGAACTGTTGAGGACTTTATTTACTCGTAGCAACCACTAACTGATTGCGTAGCTACATGGTTTCATCTGCACTAGCTTGGCTCTGACGTTACCTGCTTACCTGTTACACTCTTCTTCTCTGTACATCATTCTGCAGCCTTTTCTACTTAAAGGGATATTCCGGTGTAAGTTTAATCCATGGTCTAACACACCTTGACACCGAGTAAGACTCCCCCTCGAGAGGTCAAGTTTGATGACCGCTAGCTTAGCTAGTTTTAGCAACCTCAGAAAAGACCGCACGAAAACAATACACTGCCGCTTATACCTCCATTTAGAAACCGCCACCAAAAAGCAACAAATAATGGTCAGAACAGCACCAAACGTCAGCAACAGTACACGTACAGTCCCAGCACACAGTACGAAGCATCAAACATCTGCTAGTTTAGCCAGATTTGTATTAAAAACACAGCTCAACTCTCCGTGCTCCTCCAGCAGCCTGCCTGTGTTTGGAAGCCCCGACGAGTCGATTACAGAGTGCAGTAGATTTCCTCAGCAGAAGGATGAAAATGCATGTTTATTACTCCATTACTTCCCTTATTTTCCCTGTCAGCTCTCGATAACAAGAACTGAGCATTCCATGGAGTAATAATCATACATTTTCACCCTTGAGCTGCGGAAATCTACTGCACTCTGTAATCGACTCGTCGGGGCTTCCAAACACAGGCAGGCTGCTGGAGGAGCATGGAGAGTTGAGCTGAGAAGGATCTCCAGAGACTGACCATCAGCTCATCACGGTCTGTTTGAGCTGGAGCTCGGCTACAAACATCTGTGGAGGCCCCTGTGTGAGGAGAGGGCGACAGTGACGCATCGTGAGCCGCACAGCGCCCTTTAGCCCTGTGCTAGCAGGGCTCTGGAGCACTGGAGGCCGTCCACAAGGGTCAGAAAAGCGACCCTCTAAGAAGGTCTAATAAGGGTCTAGCAGTGAGAATAGTCGCTTTATTTTACAGTGCAGTTCTGTTCTAATGTGCCACTAATTATCTTCTAAGGAAGTCTAATAAGACTCTAATAAGTGTCTAACAGTGAGAAGAGTCACTTTATTTTACAGTGCAATTCTGTTGTAATGTGCCACTAATTATCCTGTAAGGAAGTCTAATAAGACTCTAATAAGTGTCTAACAGTGAGAAGAGTCACTTTATTTTACAGTGCAGTTCTGTTGTAATGTGCCACTAATTATCCTGTAAGGAAGTCTAATAAGACTCTAATAAGTGTCTAACAGTGAGAAGAGTCACTTTATTTTACAGTGCAGTTCTGTTGTAATGTGCCACTAATCCTCCAAGTAAGTCTAATAAGACTGTAATAAGTGTCTAACAGTGGGAAATAAAGATACAGTGTCCTGGCAGCTTCAATAGCTGGTCTAATGTTACTGAGGTTGGATATTGACATGGTTTTAAATGGTCTGATGTCTTAACTATGGGAGTAGAGCATCGAGGAAGCCACCTACAAACTCCACAAGATTCCAGAGAACATCTAGGTTACTAGGGATGTGGTTAGTAGCAACCAGATGTGAACCGATGTGGTTTGACTTTGGCTAAGGTACCGTTTTCTTCTTATGATCAATAAATGACTCTGTAAGACAGTGAAACTATGTTAAATAAAGCTCAAATAAATGTATTTTCCTCTGAACTCTGTGTGTTTCGTCTGACTATTATAAAGGTCATGCCTGATATAATATTACAGTACATTCGTCACATTTGGTAATATATAATAGTATCTAAGTATAGTGGCCTATATTTTAAGTAATGAGACTTTATATGCGGTTTCTGATTACAGTATAATTTGGGTAGGCTATATGGTGTCTAATTACAGTATACCTTTTCTTGTTTACTGTCTAATTAAGATTGCATTATTTCTAGTTGTCTAATTTGATACAAAGTACGCCTTGTTACGTCTTATTAGCATATTGTTTTTGTCTAATTTGATACAAAGTACGTCGTGTTACGTCTTATTAGCGCACTGGTTTTGTCTAATTTGATCAAAGTATGTCTTGTTACGTCCTTATTAGCGCATTGTTTTTGTCTAATTTGATACAAAGTACGTCTTGTTACGTCTTGTTAGCGTATTGTTTTTGTCTAATTTGATCAAAGTACGGCTTGTTACATTTTATTAACGTACTGTAAAATAAAGTGCGACCTATATTTCAATAAAAAACCTTAATATCGACACTCAGGTAGAGTACCCTGAACTAAACTCTGGCACTCTCAGAGAAAACAATTATACGTTTTATTGTGGTCAGAAAAAATCTTTCATCTTTATTCTTGATGTTATTTTTGTGTGAAGAAATCCTAGTTTTCAACTCACATTGAGTTTTACCTTTGTTTACTCACCCACATGAACATTTCAAAAGATATACAACTCATTGCCCCTGATCATGGCACTACACTAGGCACAGTTAAGACATTCGAAATTACCTCTTGGTAGGGTTGACAAAAAAGGTTGAGAAGGTCCACAACAATCAGCTTTAACCAAGAAGTCCTTGAAATTCTTGGCACATTTGTGAGCATAAATAGGTACATACATTTTGCATACATGTCCTACCAAAGGATCATGTAATAATATGTGCCAATGTTTGATTGCGATCTCTTTGGATAATGGGGAAAATGTGGTAGCCATAATAATTTGGTTTAGGGGCTAAAACACTGTTCCTGCCAACAATTTTCACTTTCTCCGAACTGTTACTGAACACATTAAAGCCTCTCCCCCTAAAGCAATGCATTCTCACAAAATGATTCACACATATCATAGTAAAAGTACTGCACTAAATTGCATGTGAAAAATGAGTGTCCAGCCTCATGGGCAATCAGTGTGCCTACAACCCTGGCAAAGGCATTTAACGGTAATCCAGGTGCATTCTAGAAATTACAGCCTGCAGTCACCTGTTTTGTTATTAGTCGATTTAAATATGTGTTATTGTAACAGGTACCGGGCTGCAGCACCCATACACAGCTATAGATGTCCTAAAAAAGACAGGAGGAGAAGAATGACACATGGAGATGTGGCTTTCTTTGTCTGAGTCTTCTGCAGTTATAATGATTTGCATAACAGTCACAGTTTACTGTTAGCATTGTCCATTTTCCATTTAACCAGTATTTACTGTTAATGTAAATCTACTGTCCCTCTAGATGGATTTTCCATGCTCGTGACCACATACAAAATAAAATGTCAAGCCCAAGCAAGCACATACTGTCTTTGTCAGTTTCATATCTCCACATTCATCTTTCCAAACATGGCCGCACTGCCATTACATTTACTCTCGGTCAGGTTTTGTAAACAAATGATAAGCTCTTTCACCACTCATTTTCCACTTGTACTTGAACCCGGATTTTCTCTGAACATTAGCTGATAAGTTAAAGCACCTTCTGTGAGGTTTTGACTAACGTTGCCAACCTGAAAAACAGAAGGAGAAAAATGTCACAGGGAGACGCAGCTTGCTTTGTCTGAGTCTTCCGCAGTTATGAGGAAAACTCAGTACTGAGGTCACAAGGGGTGGTGGAGGACCTTAGCCTCGAGATTAAGGAGCTCAAAAATAAAAAGTATCTGAAGAAGCTTTAGTTGGTTGTTTGAAAATAATCTTCATTGTCATTAGCAATGTCATTATAGTATTAGATATAAAAATGATTGGCAGTAACTGTGATGTAAGCAGAACATTGTGACAGACAATTTAAGTGTTTTTTAAGATAATTTTTTTCCAAATGAATTCAATACTAATATTTTCTTTTTCAGCACAGATATACTAAATAAAGTCAAAATGCCAAATGTATTTAAGGAGCAATTTTTAATTATGGGCAAATAGTTATTAATCATAATATCATAATATTATTTTTGTAGGGTAAATGTTGTTCACTTACCCTACAGAACAATAAGACCACATGTGAGTTAAAAAAAAAAAAAAAAAAAAGGTAAGGAAATAAGTGATATTAACAGTATTTCACTTGTGTTGAAACAGGCATTTGGTAGCAAAGTGGGACAAATCAGGTTATTAAAAATAATACAGGCCTACAAGTGATGCCTTGTATTGTGCTGGATCATTACAAGCATCCAGAACAGCTTTATTGTATTTTATTATAAATTCTGTATGTCTTTAACATTTGATTAGGGATGTCTGTTCCTCAGTGGAAATTTTCAGGATTATAGTAGAATAAATGTTCTAAAATGCATCTCAACAATGTCCTGTAAGTGTCTTGAATGTGACTGTAATGACTGTTATGGTCTTTTGAAATTTAAATTGAAACATCTTTATCATGTTCATAAATGTTTTCAGTTAATACATATATTATCTATAATTCCTGTAAATTATATTCCCTCATTGGTGCTGCTCTGTTGCATATAATGCATATAAATCAGAGGGAACAGAAGGAAAACCAGACTCCACAGAGGGAATTTTAGAGGACATAGGCAAAGAAGGTATGCTGTGGTATTGCTATTTTATCTTTAAATACATATTTAATATTATCCTAAAGAAATATACTTTACTACATGTGTTACTGCGTTCATTCAATCTGTGTTATGAGCACATTGAACCACGATTTATATCATTGTGTGATGCAAACATTACGGCAAAAACTTCACCTTTATGTCATGGTTTACTGTCATGAGATCAACAGACACACCAGATGGCATCCACAAGCAGTTCATGGAAAAGATATAAAGAGGCCATGTGTGAAAATGGTACTGTAGTTCAACAGCTGCAGCACACCAACCACTTGGACCTGCCTAACCCCCAGCTCCCCTCACAGAACCCTCACTATTGATGAGCAGCTGGTGACCTCCATCCTGCACAGAGTCAACCCACACAAGGCCTCTGGCCCCGACAGGCTCAGAGGCAAGGTGTTCAAAGACTGCTCCAGTCAGCTAAGTGGGGTTCTGACCAGACTGTTCCAACACCTTCTGGATTCTGGGTGTGTCCCCAACCAGTGGAAGGAATCCAACATTATCCCAATCCCCAAAAAGGCACATGTTAAGGACATAAAGGACTACAAACCAGTGGCCTTGCCATCTGTGCTATGTAGATGTATGGAGAGAGTAGTGTGTGACCACCTGTTTGTCAACTGGATCCACTCCAATTTGTCTATAAGGCAAAACACAGTGAAGAGGATGAAAGTCTCACACTTTCAGACACTGTCATCAAACATCTGGACTTTGCACACCCCCAAACTTGGATTTAATTCAGGGAATTCTCTTCTGCTTTTAATACTCTACACAAACACCCTGCTGCATCGCCTTACGAACTTTCAGGTCCACCCAACACTAGTTTTATGGATAAAGTGTTTTTAAATGATTTAAATCCAGTGTGTTGGTTTTAAACACAGGGCTCCCCCAAGGTAATGGTTTATTTCCCATTCTCTTCTCCGTTTACATGAACAGCATCTCCTGTAGCAGTAGTTCACTGCAGCAATTTTACATACAACTACACAACTGTGCTATTTGGAAACTAGTCATACTTATGTTATATGTGTACAGTGTTCACGCTTTGATGATATCTGATGTAATCTTGGATTTCTAACACCGATGATGATGATAATTTCTTAATCGAACAGTCCGACCCTCTCTGTTGCACTCCTGAGGTTGAAATGTGATGGTGAGACAGCGCTGATTGAGGATGTATTATTTCAGAGTGAGTTCTATCTATCTATCAGTTACAGATCTCTCTCACTGGTGAAGCATGAGCTTTTTCTCAGCTGTCTGCATCTTCATATGTATGGAATCAATTTCCTCACTTTTTAAGACAGGAATCTGGAAGAGGACAAAAAAAAAACCACACTGTACAAGGGCATTTTACCAGATGGTTTCTAAAATGACTTGCAGGTATTTGCCAGGTGGTAGAGTGATTGCTTGTATTGTGTGGCTATGTGGGTTGGTAGGGATAACATGCTTCATGAAAACCAATTGTTGCAGGAAGGATGCTCATCTGTGGTGGCCACTGAATGCTGTTGTATTCTTCTATTCTAATGGGAATACCCTGACCACCGGAAGCAAAGTTAGAAAACAGATATGCAAAGAAATACATTCATATGTTTGTATTATGTTTATTTTCAAAGTTGCATCTTAATTTTTACTCCCCCGCAAATATGTTTTTCATTATCCACTTACAATATAAAAGAATTATAATACATTTAGAATATATAATGCAGAAATGCCATACATAGTCTCTCTCTAATAGTATTCCGTTTGAAACTGGTGGCAAATTGATTAACTTATCCGCAGCATTTACCTGGATATTTTCTGTCCAGATGGACAGAGATTGCGCTTTCCCTTGATTAAGTTGCAGATCAGTTGGCCTCTCAGATCACAGTCAACATCTTTAAGTGGTAGACTGGACGGTCACATCAGTTTCTTGCCATGTTCTCAATGCAGTTTTTTTTTTTTCCAATTTCAGCAAAATGTTCTCAATTCTACAGTAGTAGGCAAGTACATATAAGTAATATTACTCACACACTTGATCAGAGAACGTAATAGTTTCAGTTTCATCCTCCATATATGACTCACGAGTCTAGCAGCACAACAATTCTGAAGTTACCAACCAGAAAGCATTACGATGGTACACCTTATCAAACATTGGATATGTTATAAGGGAAGCCTTAATTTTTACAGTTTTCTACAATAATATGCTGTTATTGTCTGACTCATAGCTATGTAATCACAGTGTTCCTTGTTGAAACACATCAGTGGGGCACTTAAAGATGGATATGATGACAATAACTTCTTACATAAATGCATTTTACAAGACACCCTTAATTGAGCTTGTAGAAGTGAATCAGCTTGGTGATGTAGTCCATTTCCATCAAGATACAGTTTCTGTAAAACAAATAAAGACATTATTACAGCTCAAATAATAATTTCATTGCTGTACAAGGTGAGGTAAGTACAACTAATTTGCAAAATTCTTATTAATATTATTTGTGACCTTATTACAATATTCTACAAATTCACACATTCACTTGACTGTTTACTTATTGGCTTGTATTTTTTAGCTACAGTAGCTCCAGCTCCCTTTTCTTCCACCTCTCCATATCTCACTCAGAGGTCACTGGAGGAAATAGGCTTGAGACATACGAGACATGAAACGTGAGGGGCACAGGTAGGGATGCGGGCAGCTTGAGGCGGACGGCAGTGGGGTTGATGATCCTCTTCACCTCGAATGGATGTGCAGCCAGCTTGTGGGACTCCACCTGAAGAGGGAGATCATAGGAGGAAAGCCACACTCTTTGTCCCGGTTGGTATTGGGGAGCGGTGATACGTTCACGATCCACCAAATGCTAACTTTGCCGGGTGGAATGGGTAAGGGCATCTCGAGCAGACCTCCAAACATCCTTGCAACTGGCGACATGAGCATTGACAGAGGGGAAAGCGACCTTGCCTTCCTGGGCGGAGGGAAGAGACAGTTGATAGCCATAGGCAGGCATGAACGAGGTCATTCCTGTGGCCTAGCTGTTATATGACTACTCGACCCAAGGAAGAAAAGAGGACCAGGAAGTGGGATTACTGGCTGTGGTGCAGCGAAAGGCGGTCTCCAGGTTCTGGTTGGCTCTCTCAGTCTGTCCGTTAGACTGCAGATGATAACCCGACGTGTGACTGGAGGTGGCACCAAAAGCCTTACAAAAAGCCTGCCAGATGAAAGATGTAAACCGGGGACCGCAATCCGTAACAATGTCAGTGGGGAGACCATGGAGCCGGAAAACATGGAGGGTGAGCAGGTCAGCAGTTTTAAAGCCAGATGGGCGCTTGACCAGGGCAATGTAGTGGACCATCTTGGAGAAGCAATCCAAAATGGTGAGAATAATGGTGTGTCCATCTGAGAGTGGAAGACCAGTGACAAAATCCACAGCTATATGGCAGCAGGGACGACTGAGAACAGGCAGGGGTCTGAGGGGTCCAGCAGGAGGATGATGAGATGCTTTGCTCAGGGCACACACAACACAGGCCTCCACAAACTCACTCATGTAGTTCGTTTGGCTAGGCCACCAGAAGTGCTGGCGAAGAAACTGTAGCATCCGCTGGGCTCCGGGGTGGCAGGTGAACCTGGACAAATGGCCGCACTGTAACACCTGGGACCGGTCCTCCTCTGGCACGAATAGGCAATTAGCTGGACCTGCACCAGGTAGCGGCTCCAATGATCTGGGGAAAGGGCACGATGGGCTTTTGGGTCTGCAGGAGGTGCGTCAGAGGGAGAGAGGCGAGAGAGGGCATCTGGCTTGCTATTTCTGCAGCTGGGACGGTAAGAGAGGGTGTAGTTAAAGCGGCTAAGGAATAGGGACCAGTGAGCCTGGCGGGAGTTGAATCTTCTGGTAGAGCGCAGTAAGAGAGGTATTCATGGTCCGTCCAAATGAAGAAGAGCTCCAGGGTACCCTCCAGCCAGTGTCCCCACTCCTGGAGAGCCAAGACCACTGCCAAAAGCGCTTCATTTCCTACATCATAATTCTTCTCCGCAGGGGAGAGACATCAGGAGAAAAAGGCATAGAGATTAAGCTTGTGTGTGGTAGCATTACGGGAGAGTATGGCCCCAGCGCTGGAGTCCAAGGCGTCCACTCCACCTCCACCACGAGGTGACAAACTGGGTTGGGATGCTGAGGAACGGGGGCGTGTGTAAGTAATCCCTTCAGCTTTTGGAAGGTTGCATCGGCATATGAACGGTGAAGCAGTGGAATTCAGTTCATGAGGGGGGCTGCGACTCCGCTGTAGTCTCAGATGAATCTCTGGTAGAAGTTGGCAAATCCGGGGAATTGTTGTAGCTACTTACGGGTGGAAGGTGTGGTCCACTCCTCCACTGCCTGGATCTTGGCGGGGTCCGGCTGAAGCTTCCCCTGAGCTATCACAAATCCTAGGAAGCTGACTACAGCCAAGTGGAACTCACACTGCTCAGGTTTGACATACAGTTGGTTTTCCAGGAGTCTCTGGAACACCAACCTCACCTGCTCGATGTGCTCATCTAGGGTCCTGGAGAATATCAACCAATGGTGTCCAAGTAGACGAAAACAAAATGGTTAAGCATGTTACGGAGAATGTCAATGATTAAGGCTTGAAACACAGCTGGGGTGTTAGAGAAACCGAAAGGCATCACCTGGTATTAGAAGTGACCAAGGGAGGTCTTAAACATTGTCTTCCACTTGTCGCCCTCCTGAATGTGGACAAGGTGGTAGTGTAGTATAATGTAACCATAGAAAGTAGTATAATGTAACCATAGTAAGTAGTTATAGTGGTTCATGATAACTGGTAATAATTGCTGTAATGTTAGAGAATAATGAAGTGTGAATAAATCACAATGGATGGTTGAAATATGTATTACACTGCACCATTTGATTGAATATGCACCTATCAATTGAATCACAGTATTGTGATAACATAAAGTGTGAAATGTAACCACAGATTTAAGAATGAAATCATGTAACCACATATACAAGGCTTCTATTACTTTTTAAAAATGCAGTTAAGAGAGTAGTCGAACATAATGGGATTTCATTCAGGAACACTCTCGTCATTGATTAAATCATTTATTGCAACAAATGATATACAGTCCCTGACAAAAGTCTTGTCGCTTATCCAAGTTGTAGGAACAACAAATAATAACTTCATTTGTAGTTAATCAATTGGAATCAGAAATGGCTTATATGAAAGGCAAAGGCCTCTAGATTATGCTTATTATACCAAAATAAAGTTGTGTATCATTCATTGAGTTTTATCATTTAATTAGGACAGAAAGGTCAGATTTTGCTTGGACAAAAGTCTTGTCGCATACAAAAATAATGTATGGTAGAAATTATATTTTATTTTGAATACACAAACATGCAACAATAACATCTGAACATAAAGTCATGGTGCCTTGGGAAAAATAATTAATATCGTGTATGACTCCCATGAGCTTGGAGGACTGCATACATACGCCTCGGCAATGACTCAAATAGGTTATGGATGAAGTCATCTGGAATGGCAAAGAAAGTAGTCTTGCAGGACTCCCAGAGTTCATCAAGATTCTTTGGTTTCAACTTCCAAGCCTCCTCCTTCATCTTACCCCAGACATGCTCAATAATGTTCATGTCTGGTGACTGGGCTGGCCAATCCTGGAGCACCTTGACCTTCTTTGCTTTCAGGAACTTTGATGTGGAGGCTGAAGTATGAGAAGGAGCGCCATCCTGTTGAAGAATTTGCCCTCTCTTGTGGTTTGGAATGTAATTGGTAGCAAGAATCTCTTGATACTTCAGGCTGTTGATGTTGCCATCCACTCTGCAGATCTCTCGCACACCCCCATACTGGATGTAACCCCAAACCATGATTTTTCCTCCACCAAACTTGACTGTTTTCTGGGTGAATCTTGGGTCCATGTGAGTTCCAACAGGTCTTCTGCAGTATTTGCGGCTACTGGGATGCAGTTCAATGGATGATTCATCAGAAAAATCAACCTTCTGCCACTTCTCCACTGTCCATCCTTTCCACAAACTGTGGGCCTTGGCAAATGCAACACAATTCTTTTGTTGTCTTCTGTTTAATGCTGGTTTGTGAGCAGTAATTCGGCCATGGAGACCACTGCGTGAGAGAATTCTACAAACTGTTCTTGTAGATACAGGGGTTTCTGGTGACCAGTTCCCATGTAGCTCTGCTGCAGTTGAAAAAGGGCTGGCCATGGGCTGCTGAAGCAACAAACGGTCTTCTCAAACAGTTGTCTTGCGTGGTCTGCCTGACCTTGGCTTGTCATGAATGTCACCAGTTTCTTCAAATCTTTTTTTTATCCACTCCATTTGATGTTTGGATACATTAAAGATGTCTGCCACCTCATCAGCAGACTTGGTCTTCAGGTTCTTGATGATCAGCACTTTGGTCTGTGGTTGAATCTTTGGCATGTTGTCAGAGGTCAGGTTGCACTTCACATGAAGGTCTGGTGTGCTGGGGTTCTTTTTATACACACCTGGGAATATGTTAATTACAGTATTTGTCACAGGTGGAGCTCTAATTTGTGATTGGTTGACTCGTTTAAAGACACGTCAAGACTTTTGTCCAAGCAAAATCTGACCTTTCTGTCCTAATTAAATGATAAAACTCAATGAATGATACACAACTTTATTTTGGTATAATAAGCATAATCTAGAGGCCTTTGCCTTTCATATAAGCCATTTCTGATTCCAATTGATCAACTACAAGTCAAGTTATTATTTGTTGTTTCTACAACTTGGATAAGCGACAAGACTTTTGTCAGGGACTGTACAGTTGGGCTTGGCGCTGAAAGCTCCGCTTTAAAAGCTCCCCGGATTTGACAAGCAGCATGCTAAGTCACTCCGGGGGAACGCAATGCATACCCCCCGCAGGAGTAGATTCAAAGCAACTAGATAAATTAGAGCCATTTTAGGCTCAGACTAAGCAGGTGGAGGCTGGGGTGGTGGTGGCAAGCTTGCCGGCAGCAGCGATGTGCGTGCAGCAGTGTTGAAGGAGAGATCAGTGAGTGACGGCTTAGGTTTAAATGGACCGCCTGATTTGGATGAATGGATGTGGTTGGTCGGTGACTGATGCTGGTCTGATCAGCTGGCTGTCAGCTGACTACAGCTGGGGCTTATGACTTCCGTGTCCTGCATGAATTTGCGCTATGCTTCATATATCAAGAGGGAAACTTGTTTTTTTAAAAACTAAGGCCAGAGTTACTAAAAACTGTTGGTGTATTCTTAGGAAAGCACGTGTTTTTTGTTTTTTTAAATACCAAGGAAAGAGAGAAGGAGCTATTAGTGTCAGGCACAGCAAGGCACAGCTATATGCAGCTGTGCTTCCATGGTAGAAGGAGGTAAGTTCCAAGGGAATAATAACTGTGTCAGCAGAGTTGAGGAAGAGTAAGGCTTGGATGAGACTAGAAGGCCATGTGAGGAGGGGGGATTTCCACTCCCAGTTTTGGGGTTTAAAAGAAGACACTTAAAGCTCAATGTTAGATCTGTTGTTCATGGACATTGGCCGCGTTTCCCAGATTCGATCGTTCTTAAGGACTTAAGAAGGCTCTTAAGAAGGGTTCGGCTAAGAAGGAGCGCTTAGATAGGGGTGTTTCCCAGACGCGTTCTTAACTGCCTTCTTAAGATCCCGCCAAAGAAGCTTCTTAAGAAGCTCTTAGTGGGAGCTGTCCACCGCCGTGGTGCTGAAATATAAATCAATCGATGCCAGGCGAATCGATCACCCACCACTTTATCAGCGCTTAAGTCACCCACAACACCCTGTAGTCCCCACACACCTGTGCAATTAGGCTACGTGTGTGTGTGATCACAGCTAACAGGTGTATCCAAGTAGTAATCAAGCCCATTAACGCGTATATACCCCACTGTGGATATGCACACACGTGAGAATGGAGAAAGCAGGCAGCAAACGCATCAAGAGGTCACCCTCGTTTACCACAGAGGAGATGGCCACATTAGTGGACGAGGTCTGGCAGCACCGCGAGGTATTATTTGGAGGAACGAAGGGGAAAAAAGACATCGCCTTAAAAAAACGAGTTTGGCAGGCAATAGCACAAAAGATGTCCCCCTCTAGTCCCTGTGGCCTGCGAGACTGGTGTGCTGTGCGTAAGAAGTGGCAGGAGTTTCAAAGCCAAACAAAAAAAAAAGTGCGAAGGTGAGGCGAGAAAGCATGGGCACGGGCGGTGGCGCACCTGGGGGTACAACCCTCACTCCAGATGAGGAAAAAGTCCTCTCAATCATTAGCAAGATGGCCTCTGAAGGCATTAGTGGGGGCATCGATATTCTGGGGGAGCGAGGGCGAGGAGGAGGAGCCATCTGGGAGCGGAGCAGCGACCTGCACGTCCCCAGGAGAGGACGACCCCCCACAACGGAGCCACGACCCCCTGCAACCGAGCCCTGTCCCCGCACGCCAACCAGCAGGGCCCGGTGTCCGCACACGGGGAGGCGTAAGGCGCCCCTGCATAACGACCTGCACCTGCAGCGAGACGCTGGTGAGTCTCAAGAGGGAGAAACTGGCGGTGCTGCGGAGGATAGAGGGCCAACTGGAGAGACAGACTGCCCTCCAGGAGGATATGGTGCGTCTCAAACGCCAGAAGCTGGAGCTGCACCGGAGACAGCTGGCACTTGCCGAGGCGCAGTTTAACAGTCCCTCCATTTCGGTCCCAATAATTCTCCCTCAGGATGCAGGTAAGGGGCATTTCTATTTATTTTTTTTTCCTTCTCCGCATTGCACAATGTCTCCCATTCAATTTCACTAATCAATCTCTCTTCATTGCAGGTGATTCAGACGCCCAGTAAAGACAGCGGTGCCATCGCTTTTTGTTTTGTTCTTTAAATAAACTACTTTTCCTTTTCAACCATGTGTTGTGTGGATCATTTTGCATTGAAAAAAGGGTGTCAAACCTAGCGAGAAAAATCCCAGGCAATTTGTATTGTGTCATTGATTTGAGTAGATTCATGACATGTGCGTCCTGACGCACGTGCTTATCCTCTCACTACTTTCAGCACTGCTAATTCCCCACTTGTTACCTGGCCTCCTCTATCCAAGAGTTGGATTTCATGTTTACTTTAACATACTGTATGCAAGAATTCCTTTACATCCTGTGCTAGACCTTAAATAGTTAAAGCACCCAAACATTGCGACAATAAATTGGTGTGCGGGACGTTATCTGACACTAATTTATTGCTGCAATATTTGGGTGTTTTACCCGCACATCTGTTTCACTTCCTAGCTTTCAAGCCCTATACATGATAGTTGATATATGGGTTGTGTGATGGTAGTGGGTTTGATGATGGGAGTAGGGTGGTGCTGTTATTGGTGACTGGTAGTGACGGGGGTAGGGGCTGAGACATCAAAAGAGATTCACAAGCTCCTCTCTGGTCTGGACACCAGCCTGGTGGAATACTGCTCGGGCTTCGCGGGGGACGGGGTTGGGGGCGTCGTCTTCCGATGTTTCCCCATCGTCATCCACAGGAGGCGGCTCGTCTGCTCCAACGCACACTGCTATGTTGTGCAGCATGGCGGTGACAACAATCACGCGGCAACATTTCACAGGTGACAAGCGCAGCCCCCCCGACGAACGATGGACACATGTCGGTAACGGGACTTCCACCTGCCAAACACCCGTTCAATGTAGGTCCTGGTGTGTGTGTGGGCCTCATTGAACCTCTCCTCCTGTGGTGTTGCTGGGTTGGTTACCGGTGTTACGAGGTAACTCCGGAGAGGGTAGCCACTGTCCCCGAGGAAGATGCTCCTGCCGAACTCTCCTCTGCCAGCCTTCTGCCCCACAGCTGAGTTGGCCCACACAAAGCTGTCGTGTGTGCCTCCTGGCCACCTGGCAACGATGTCGGTGATGAGGCCATCGTGGTCCACCACTACCTGGGTGTTGATGGCAGCGTAATGTTTCCTCCCAATCCAGCACGGATCCACCAGGGAGGGATTGTGGATTGGGATCAATGTGCCATCCACGACACCAATCACCCGGGGGATCCCAGCCATGGCGTGAAATCCACGGTGGACCTGGCGGACCTCGTCCCGCGTGGTGGGCATCGAGATGTGTCTCCGGGCATGGCGCAGGAGGATCGGTGTCACGGCTGCCACACTCCGTGAAACCGATGCCTTGCTGAGGCCGGTGCCATCCCCCACCACCTCCAGGAAGCTTCCCACTGCATAAAAACGCAGGGCGGCCAGGAGCTGCACCTCCGGGCTGAGGGCAAAATTGCAGCGGGTTGCCCTCTGGACATGTGGTGACACGAGCATGACGAGGCGTTGGATCTCCTCACGGGGAAGCCGGTACTTGGCCTGGACAGCCCGGTCCGACAGCACGTCTAGTGGGGAGAAGTGCTGACGCACATAAGCATGTATATAAACCGTCTGGCTTCGCACACAGCGACGCTGTTGGTTTGCAGCGAGAATATGCTGTATTGCAGCCATGGTGTCTCACACACATGGACTTCGGCAACGCCTTTATATAGACTAGCAGGTGGAGACTCTTTTGATGAAGTTCCAGCTGAGTTCAATCACACCTGTCAGTTTCCCTCATATCTGTAATACCACAGGGTTGTTGATGTTTTTATAGCTACTGTAAACTCAGATGCAGATGCCGAATGTGTGTGCAAACGTAACGAGTGATAGTAATGATGATTTATTTTATTTATGTAGCTACAGGAACACATGGGCAATTCTTTATTTTTATATCGTTATTTTTCTTCTTATGCTATTATTTCTCTTGCGTCAGTGTTCTGCAGCTATGAGCGCACATTCATCATTACGCATGGTTTTAGTATTCCTTTGAGTGTCCGATATAACTTTCCCTGATGTGGCTGCACTGAGCGTTTGGTCGCTAAGAAGGCTGTTAAGAGTGGGTCAGAGCGATCTTACACTTCCTTCTTAGTGAAAGATCTTCTTAAGCTAAGAACGACTCTGGGAAACACGTCTTTCTTTCAGAGCGCTCTTAAGAGCGTTCCTAAGAAGCTCTTAGCGCTTAAGAGCTTCTTAAGCCCTAAGAGCGAATCTGGGAAACGCGGCCATTGTCTTTGTATGACCTCGTGCTTTTACTGCCAGCAATAAAAGCTCTACTACACTCAGCCTTGAGGACTCCTGGTGATTTTTGACTTTTGAATCTTTGAAAAACCTTTGGAACAAACGGGAAGTGAGAAGTCATTACATGACAGTAGGCATTCTGAAGTTCCAGTTTTTTTTAAAGGTAGTAGAGGTAGTGGGTATTTATTCTTCACTGTGATGTAATTTAGGCCTCGGTAATCCATACAGGGACGAAGGGTCCCATCCTTCTTACCCATGGAGAAGAAGCCAGCCCCGAGGGGAGCCGAGGAGGACCTGATTAAGCCAGAGGCCAGGGAGTTGTTGATGTATTCCTCCATCGACTCGCTCTCGTGGAGCACCAGGGAGCAGATTGATTGCACAGTCAGATAGATAGATCATAATGGTGGTGAGGTGGCAAAGACAGCGCTCGTTCTTTACAGAACACTGTGGCTAAATCATGGTATGCTGGTGGCATGAGAGAAAAATCTGGGAGTGATGGAAGTTAATACCTTGACTGATGTAGCGGCAGAGTGGAGACAGTGGGAGTGACAAAAGGTGTTCCAGCTGGAAATGGAGGCTGTGGTCCAGTCTATGTGGGGTTTGTGAAACTGTAACTAGGGGAACACAGTCCGACTGGGGAACAGGGTGAAGGGATGAGGTATAGCTGGAATCACTATGATTCCCAGAGATGATTAAGTTCATGTTTATACATAGCAGGGTATTTAGAGAAACAAATATTTCCCCCCCTCCGTTTTCAAAAATAACATCGTGCACACAACATTGTTTTCAAAAAAGTTGTCATTTACATCAACCCGCATAAATACGCTGTCGAGCGCCATTATAACTATGCCAAACCTATGGGCGGCAATGTAGGGAGAAGGATAACGCCATGCAAGCCAATCAGAATCGTCAGAATCAACAACAACGAATAACACGAGCGACTTCCTGTTCCTTTCAAAACAACGCTCACATGACGTTAAGCATTTTCTGGCGCATAGCCTAATGATCGTGAGAACCTAAAATCCCGTTTCTCCCAGTTGACATGACAACACATAAACAGAGTTTTCCAAATCCTCCACTTTGCCCAGAGTTTTTAGAAAAATCGTTTTCTGTGATAAAAAAAAGGGGTTTTCGTATAAAAGAGAGGCCAAACTGCATGGAAATATCTGCGTTAAGGTGATGGGTACGGTGCAATGGGTAATGGTGGCAAAATGCCACCCATCTAGGGTGTTTACCATCTTGGGGGTGTTGAGGATTTCAATGGGGAAGAGTGTCTGTTCAACCAGTGCAGAGTCAATGAAACGGTCATTAGCGCCGGACTCCACAAAAGCATGAATGGGAATGGACTCACACTGGAGGGATGGAAGGAAGATTGATACGGACTAGAAGGCTGGAAGTGGGGGAAGTCTTGCTCAACAATGGGGGATGCACAGTTGATTGTTACACAGCGTTGATGTTCCTCTGGAGTCAAACAAGGACATGGGGAGCTCTGAGGTGCTGGCAGGGAGTGGGGAATCTGACTAGGGGTGGAGCTAGCTGCTAGCAGACGATTATCCGAATGGATAACTAGAGAAATTAGTTGTTCTATGGATGCTGGCTCTTCTCGAGATGCTAACCCGTCTTGTAAATTTTCTGATAGACCTCTCTTAAAAAACAGACAAATTCAAACCAGTCTCAGTGGCCAAGATGCGAAATTGAATGTAGTAGGCTGCTGCTGACTGAGAACCCTGGCGCAATGAGAGTAACCTACTTGCTGCCTCTGAACCCTGTACTGGGTAATCAAAAACCCTCCACATCTCATTCACAAAAGTGACATGAGACTCGAAAGCCACTGAACCCCCCTCCCACAATGCTGCTCCCCACTGTGCTACCTTCCCTCTCAAAAGGTTCATAGTATATGCTATCAGAGATGTATCTGAAGCATAACTGGTGGGTTGTAGATTAAACACACATTGAAATAAAAAACTATCACAGGAACCTATGTCACCAGAGTAATGTTCAGGAGGAGGAACAAAAGTTTCCTTGACAGGGGGCAGAGCTCATAGCAGCAGGATTACTCACAGTTTATTTCATTAACTCTCACAGCACAGTGATTGTCCTGTCAGAAGAACAATATTCAATATGACCTTCTGTCAGAAGAACAGTTGTCACTATCTCATTTTGTGGGGGATTATTTGTGATTTGGTGCTTGGCTCTGTTTTCTGTTTTGCATGCAGAGGTGTACTGGGAGGCTGGGTGGAGTTTGCTGTCCCTGGAGTCACTGACGCACATGCACCTGCAGCAGGTTGGCAATCAGCACCTGCTGATAAGCCCTGCTCTCAATGCTACCTGCTGCCAAATGATTTCGTCTTTCTGACGCGGTAGATGGCTCAGTCGATAGCTGTTACTAGTTGTTCTCTAGTATATTCGTGTTCCCAGTTTCTGGATTTAACTTTGCTTTTCTCTGCCTCCAGTGATCTCCTGCGCGCTCGTCAATAAATAAATTGCATGAATTACCTGAGCCTGCCTCGTGTCCGCTTTCTTTCGGTTCTGCCTGACGTCATTGAGTGTAACAGAATCGTCTGGCCAAAATATGGACCCAGCGGATCCGGCCACCATCGCCCAGGCCCTGAAGGCCCAAGGTGCCCTCGTAGGAAGACACAATCAGATGCTTCAACAAGTCATGGAAATGCTTCAAACTCTAACCTCCAACGTCTCTCAGATGGGTCAACAAGTAAACCTGCTTGCCACTCAGCCACCTGCACCTCCCTCAACCACACCTGCTTCTGTGAGTAACCCCTCATTATGCGAGTGGAGCCCAACCCTCACCAGAGTCCCACGAGAGAGCCTTTAGTTCCTCCACCTGAGCATTATTCTGGCAACATACGTTCATGTGGTAGCTTCTTCTTGCAATGTTCTCATGTTTTCGACTTACAACCTACCAGTTGTGCTACCGATAAGTCCCGCATAGCTTACACTATGAATCTTCTGAGAGGTAAGGCAGCGCAGTGGGGGACTGCATTATGGGAGGGGGGTTTCGTGGTCCTCGAGTCTCATGCCTCTTTGGTGAATGTTTTTGACTATACCGTACAAGACTCAGAGGCAGCAAGCAGATTATTCCCGCTACAACAGGGTTCTCAGTCTACTGCAGAATATTCCATAAAGTTCCACATTCTTGTGGCTGAGACAGGCTGGAACAAGCCTGCGCTCATAAGTTTCTTTAAGAGGGGTTTGTCGGGGGGTTGCAGGACAGGTTAGCTGCTAGAGAGGAGCGAGCATCTCTGGAGCAACTGGTTATATCAACAGCTCCAAGACCTCAGGCTTAATCCGATCCTCTTCATCTCCTCTTAGTGCAGGATTCTTCTTCGTGGGGAAGAAGGATGGCTCTTTACACCCCTGTATTGATTTGATCTGATAGACCCCTCCTTCAAGCCGCTTTGTCATGCTCGTGTCTTCTCTAAGCTGGACCTGTGGAACGCATTCCATCTCGTCCGCATCAGGGAGCGGGATGAATGGAAAACAGTATTTAACACTCCCCTTGGCCACTTCGAATATCTGGTTATGCCATTCGGCCTCTCCAACACCCCAGCCATATTCCAGGCCCTAATCAATGACATTCCCAGAGACATGCTTAACAACTTTGTATTTGTTTATGTGGACGACATCTTAATACATCTACATCCAGTCTCACTTCAGGATATCATTCCCAGTCTAACGGACAAACGGAGAAAGCAAATCAGGACCCGGAGACCGCCCTGCGCTGTGTCGTGGCCCATAACCCATTTTCCTGGTCCTCCTTCTTGCCTTGGGTTGAGTATGCACACAATTCGCTATGCAGCTCGGCTACAGGTATGACCCCGTTTATGGCCCCCTCTCTGCTCAGGAGCGTGACGTTGCTGTTCCCTCCATCCAGGCCCACATCGCTGGGTCTACGGATGTTTTGAGGGTGGCTCGGGATGCTATTACGCGCTCTACCCGATTATTCAACGGTTGGCAGATCGCCCGCCGCATCCCCGTTTCAAGTGCCCGCTTTCTTCTCGTGACCGCCCTCTTCAAGTTGAGTCTCAAAAACTGGCTCTACGCTTTGCTGGCCCATTCAAGGTGGAAGAAATAATCAACCTCTCCGCCGTCTACCTGAAGCTGCCTGCATCCTTACCTGTTCACCCCACCTTTCATGTCTCCAAACTCAAGCCTGTGTCCTCCAGTGACCAGCTTCCACCCTCACCTGCTAAAACCCTGTTCACGTTCAATAAATTGCCTGAATTACCTGAGCCTGCCTCGTGTCCACTTTTGGGTTCTGTCTGACTTCACTGAGTGTAACAATAGTATTCAAAAGAACAATATTCAATATGACCTTGGAAACTTAGCATACAATATCTACAAAGAATTTTTATTTTGTGTTGATTTTGTGTGGCTCCTTTGGACAAAAGCGGTTGTGGTCCATCGCCTCATGTCATAGAGATCCTGATCTGGCCAACACGTGTTTTCACATTTCAACCATTCTATTCAGTTGCTCAGTTCACGTTTAATATTGTTCTACTCTTTGCAGTCACTGTATTGTTAGGGTTTATGAATGAAAGGATTAGGCTTTTAAAAATTCTAACCAAGGTGCATGTACAAGACATGATATTTTAATGTTTAGCTTTAGGTCTCACTATGAATTTCTTCTCAAAACATCATTGAATTAAAAAAATAATAATTAACCTGGCCAGTTTATGATGTTGTGTATGGTGACATTGTAATCCGTCACCTTTAAAATATCGGAGTAGATATCACCTTCTGTATTATGTTTGTTTATTATTTAATATTAACACATACAATGCAAAATCCATGATTTGGTTATTGCGGAAAGTAAAATGGCTGCTGTGAGCCGTTTTTTGGCAATGGTTCCATCACATAAAATGTTTTGGGGCCCAAACTATAGGTGTACTGTCACGTTTCTGTTTCATGTTTTGGTTTTGTTGGGTCACTTCCTGTTTTATTTTGTAGTCCATGTGTTCCATGTCTTGTCCTTCCTGTCACTGTTCTGTTTGATTGCCTGCACCTGTCCTTTTGTATCTCACCTGTGTCTTGTTCCTTCGTTTATGTCTTGTCATTTAAGTCCTGTTTTTTTTGTTCAGTCCTTGTCAGCTCATGGTTTGATAGTTGGTGCATGCTTGCATGTAGTGTGTTTGTTCGTTTGTAGATTATGTTTGAATGTAAGCCTTGCCACGCCACGTTCTTGACGCCTTGTTTTTTTTATCCTTGAGGAATTAAATATTTTTGTCTGTCGTCCATGCATCCGGGTCCTTCAGCCACGTCAACTACTGCTCCTTTTGACATATACCAAGTTTCATGCTTTTATGAATAAGGGAAAATTTCACCTCAAATTTGGAACATATCACCTGGACTACTAAACGTATATGGGAAATACAGGCGGAGGAGGCACAGCCTCTATAGATACAGACAGGCCACACACTTTACTTTTGTATTAATCCTAATTTTTGGTTTGTTTGTGTTTTCTTTTTCTTTTTTAAAAAATCCTGAATACCATACCTGTGTATAGTATATGTCTTCTACTGTTCTTGTATTATTGCACTGGTTTTTGCATTTAACTCCTTAAACATTTTAGATTTTGTATAATTCACTAATATTTAATACCCTTTACTGTCTTAAACTGGGCTCAGTGTGACCCTGACCTGAGGAACCCACTAGTTGTTACTGGTTTTTCTATAGCTATTTCTAGTACTGTATATCAGTCTCTGGCACAACAAATTCCTTCTGGATTAATACAGTTCTATTTTATCTTATCTATGAACTCCCATGAATTTCAGCCATGTCACATTACCTGAGGGAGTTTATGTAATGAAAATATATACTACCCCCAATCTTGTCAGTATGACATGAAGGGACCAAAAGTAAAATAAATAAATAAAAACGAAAAAAATAAAATAAGAACTCCAAAATGTTAAACTGCATGATGATACACTGTAGTTTACAAAATGCACATGCACAAAAAACACAAAATACACAGAAAGTCATGCAAGCTTTTGCATCAGGATGCCACTCAGGCACAATCTTGAAATCTAAAAGTTAATATATGTTCTGTTAATGGGTTAAACTGCATGGTATGTAAAAAGAGAGTAATGGGCACATCATCAATTACACTTTCAATCCAAACTGTTTTAATTTTAAGTATCTCAGTATACTAGAATACATTGACAGTGCGCATTATTGAGACACTTCAACACTACATTATATTTCAAAACAAACTTGAGTTGGTAAAGTCACCTTGGAATATTTTTCCAGAAATTATCATTCTAAAAGCTGATCGGAACCACCTGTAAAAGAAAGCATATATGAAGGGATTCAGCATTGAATTTGACAATGTAAGCCAGTTAAGTGTTTCAATCACAGGAATGGGTGGGGGTTTATAAGCTAAAGGCTGAAAAACAATACAAAGAAAATAAGGAATCATACATAAGAGAAAAACTCCCATAACTATAGCCAGAGTTTTGGTGGCCTTTTTCTCCATCTTACTGAAAGTAGCTCCAGACTTTGTGCTCTGACAGGTTGTGTTTTGGATACTGTTCACCTGCTTCTGTGCAACCAGGAAAATCTTCAGATAGATGCAGAGCATTATGATTGCTGGAAGATAAAATGAGAAAACAGGTCCCATAGTGTTTGCCAATACATCATCAACTGAGCACATTTCTTCACAAGTTCCTTGGCTGAATCCTGCAAATATAATTGCAATTCCAATTAAAACAGAAATACTCCAGCTCACCAGGATCATGATCACAGTAACATGGACATTTATTTTAGATCTGTATGTCAGAGGCTGGCACACTGCATAATATCTATCTATGGAAATACAACATAAATTCAGAATAGAAGATGTACACAGTGATACATCAAAGCTGTCTCGTATTTTACAAAACAAATCTTCATGATACAGACACAGGGTTACAGTGAATGCCATGCTGAAAGGAAAAACTACAACTCCTACAAGCAGGTCAGCCACAGCCAGAGACAGGATGAGGTAGTTAGTAGGGATGTGGAGTTGTTTGAAATAAATAATGGAGATAATTACAAGAAGATTTCCACATATTGTGGCAACAGATAATGAGCCCAGGAAAATATAAAATATTACACATATTATGGAAGGGTTACTTGTAAATACATAAGTTGTGTTATCTGATTCATAGCAGGGATGTATGTCATTGATAGTATAAGTCAAATTGACAGTCAAATCCATGCTTCTTGATTTCTGCAATAATTACCTATGGTATCATAAAAGAAACAGTTCAGCATGTACAGCATGTAACAGCAATTTTCTCAGAAAAAAACCTTTCCCTTAAGTTTTTTTCCTCGCTTAGTGACACCTCAATACAGGACATACAAGGACAGTGTTGTATATACTTAGTCACTATGCCACTGCGAAGAGACTCGTTACTTAATACAGTATTTATCGGTCCCTATCCTATCACCTAAATTAAGACAAACTTTGGTACTCCAATCAGATGTAGGTACCTACCTCCTGTTTGGAAGAGACACAAAGACAGAAATAATGAGTAATGGTATATCAACTGTGTGTGTGTGTGTGTGTGTGTGTGTGTGTGTGTGTGTGTGTGTGTGGTCTGGTGAAATGGTGGTTTGGGTTAAAAATGGCCGCTTCGCTTTGCATGGTGTAGACAAAGGAAACTACAAACAAAATGGCTGATGAGGGACTCCAATTGTCCATGATGGCAGCTGACAACATGTTTCTTTGAAAAAGTAGAGAGAAACAAAGAAACAATGTTCTGACTGGTGGTGGCTAATGGCTAGTTGCATGCAAACCCTAAGTCTGTGTGACGCATAACTTAAATACCATACACATAGCTGTGTGGCAGAGCCAACAACCACTAACCTGATGACACAGTGATTACATTTACACTTGTACAGTGAACAAACCAAATAGATTCCACACATGTAGATTAAATTAACCAGAGTCAAACAATCCTGTACTTAGTCTTGCTATTATATGCTCTAAAGGCCAAGTATCTAGGCCCAGTTCATATTTAAAGTCTTTAAAGAAAAAGGTGCTGGCTGTTCTTCAGCTGATGCTGGTATGTCAGACACACTGACCAATAACAGCTCAAAGCTGGGTCTCACCTAGGTGCGAAAACCTGGGGAATTACGGGGGACTGAGTTCAATTCACAGTCAACTTTAAATTTCCCAATGAACAAATTAATGTGTGGATCTCAACGTACTGATAAACTATCAGCGAGCTAGTTGCTAAAGAATGGCAGAGAAAGTGCAGCAAAAATTTCCATCTGACATATTAGCTTGACAGCACTGAGTAATAACAATAGTCATGTACATTGTTTACATTCATTATGATTATGTTGATTATGTTGTCTAACATGTGAGTTAGACATTAGGTAGTTGCATATGGTTAGCAATGGTAAAGATGTGCTGCACGCACATTGCAAAGTCTCTGAGACTTTTGTCCAAAGAACATCCCAGCAACAGTGGCAGACTGTCGGTCAGCTGTTAATTGAGTAGCACAAAGCAGAACCACTGCAGCATCAACACACTTCTTCAGCGGCTAGTGTTTGCACAAAACCCACATTCCCTGAGCCAAGTTCACCCAGTTACCCAAACCTACAGCAGTAACTCCAGCAGTAGTAACCAAAGCAGTAGTTCCAATTAGGACCAGATGACTTGTAGCAACAGGTCTGACAGACTAACCCTCCACAAAAAACAAGTTGACTAGATAGCCAAACTCCCACGAACCCCTGAATAACGCTCCAAGGATGAAGGGCTGGTCCACTGTTTCAAGACTAGGATGGAGTCTCCCCTGAAAAAATCTTTCCAGCAGCCTGGCATAACCATTACCAGGCAAACTGAGTAGTGAAGCATACCCCATGGTCCCCCTTGAAAATGAAAACCACCCTCTCGGTCAGTCACTCTGCAGGTACTCTCCCAGACCATGCAACACTGTGTAACAATCCCCTTCAATTATTTACTCAAAAAAGGGAATGCAAATTTAAGGGGAACAAGCAGACTTGATAAGTGACGCAAATGAACACGGCCAGCTGACCGAAAACACTTTAACCCCCTGTGAGAATTACCACAATTACGGCTGGATGGTACAGCAAAGCATGATCCAAGGCAGGTTTGCGGTGAGTCACAGAGACACTTTTTTATTCAACCATGACAGCATAGAGTCCTCAGTAAAAAAAAGCCACCGGTTGTTAAAATGGCGCCTATTTATAGGGTGTCCCAGCTAATGACTGAGGGAGATTCCATCTACCGGGATCCACTGCCTAACAACATGCTGAACCCACCATTTTATTTCTACATTCACCCAAACCTCATCAGTACTCTATATACACCCCATTTACATCTGCTAACAAAGAAAATACACACATCCAAATCATCTGCTAAAATACAACACAGACATCTCTTTCACCCCCACACCAATTTCCACTTGGTTGCCCCCGGAACTATAAAAGCGGTGTCCGTTGCCTGGGGAAGCATTTTGCCTGCACACCTTAAGGACAAAGACTGGTGAGTACACTTGGCTTATTCAATGCACACTCATTAAGCAACACAATCCACGTTTTTAACTTGGCTCCGTATTTAAGCAATCCACACATTTCAATAGGCACATTTAACCCCATGTCCCTCTGCTCTAGGTGAAACTGCGTGGCCTACACAGCACCAGCAAAACCAAGACCTGACAAAGTATGGTTAAAGATGTTCAATAAATATGATAAATATATCCATACCAATGTGCAATGTCTTAAAATGTATTGTGCAAATCTCCAATAAAGTGCTGTTGCTCCTCTTAAAGTGTCTGTGCAATTATTAAAGTGCATATGCAGTCACACTCAGTCTAAGTGCGTGGTGCCATGTGTGCCAGCCAGGTGACGATGTGCTCTTCGTCACACCCCCCCAAAAGTAAACAGCAAATCTCTCCCTTACTCTCTCCCTTACACCTATGATAATGTCGGAATAAATTATAAAGAAACGAAAACACACAGAAGGTTTGACTTATCACTATGTATTAACAGAACATAAATTAAATTATGTCCGACCCAGATGCACACACCAAATAAAAGAAAGGAGGCACACTCCATTACAACAAACATTTGGCCAAAGGCCCCACAATACCCCGAAATCCCCACAGTTCAAACGACCAAATCCCAACGTTAAGTGTCCATGGAAGAATTAGTCTTGAAAGAAAAGTATCAAAATAAAACTACCTTTAACAGGTGGAAACGAAGCAAGCCGCTGTAAGTGTCAATGAAAAAAAGAAGCAAACCCACGCAAAGCTCACCCAGCCCATTTGGGCAGGGCAAGTCATGAGAACTATCATTCTGATTAATAGGGGATGGGGTTTAACTTCACTGATTCACTGACACTCATCATCTGTATTGATTATTGATCACTATCAATATCTGAAGATCACTATCGCTTTGCTGATCAATGAGAAGAGGGCAAAATTGCGCACAGATTGTGAATCTGAGAGCACGGTTTACAAATCCATTTGCATAGATTTCCACATCCAGTTTTTTTTTTATACCATGTGACCCTAGAGGGACTCAATGGATATGGACTGAATCAATGAGGGAATAAAACAGTGTGTCTTGATCAAGAAGGAGGAGAGAGAAAATCAGGGCCCTGATGTGTTCACTATAGTCTGGACTGCTCACGTGTGCCAACTGGTGGTTATTGGTGAGCACTGCAGCTATCGCAAAATCAACTATTTTAATCGAAGTTCTCCCTCCTTTTCTGCCGTGTCGCAGGACCTTTAACACCACTGCAATGGCATCTGAAAGGAGAGACATATATACGCATGGTGTTAAGAATGTGTAGTAGTACGCACATTCTCTCCCTCTGTGGACTTTTATGCATTTGGAAATTTGCATGGATAGTGTCAGTGTAAAAGATGCGGACTAGTATGCACTAACTAAGCTCGTAGATTTTTTACATTTAAGGCCGTTTAGCAGAAGCTTTTGTCCAAAGCGACTTACAGTAATTCATACATTCATACACTGATGGCAGTGGCTGCCATGCAAGGTGCCGACCAGCTCATCAGGAGCAGTTTGGGATTCAGTATCTTGCCCAAAGACACTTCGACATGCAGACCAGGGGAATCAAACAAGTGATCTTCAGATAACAAGATGCTGGCTCTACCCCGAGCCACAGCCGCCCTTATACATTTGGAAACCTGGATGAAAAAGAGTACATTTTCTGTGTGTATGCATGGTTTATACATGCCTTCCTGATCCTCATAGTTCTCTTTTTGTCACACCGCGGTGAGGGTGGGACATTTTGGGTCAGCCATGGCTGTTCAGCCACAACCCCCATGTGAATTGGAGAACAGGAGAAATCAGGGGGTGGGGGGAGGACTGTGTGAGAAACTGTTTTGCCGCTTTGACCCAGGGGGAGGATGCGGCGGGGATTAGCCTTGTCTCTGCTAATTTCGCCACAAACATCATGTACCCGGATCTGAGCTCAGTACCCCCCTGCTACTACCACCTCTGAGAGGTTTTCAATAAGACCAAAGCCATGTCCCTTCTTCCGCATCGACCATATGACTGCGCCATCGAAACTGATCCCGGGCCCCACCATTCCCAAGGGCCGCCATTCCCAACCTCACTTAAAGCGGCTTTGATCCACCCATCATCATCACCACCAGGCGCCGGGTTCTTCTTCGTGGGCAAGAAGGACGGGTCCCTAAGACCCTGCATAGACTATAGTCCGCTAAATGACATCACAATAAAGAACTGTTATCCACTTCCTCTCATGGCTTCTGTGTTCGACCAGCTCCAGCAGGCCAAGGTGTTCACCAAGCTAGGCTTCCGCAACGCTTACCACTTGGTCCGCATCGGGGTGATGAGTGGAAAACCGGGTTTAACACCCCAAGCGGCCACTACGAGTACCTGGTCATGCCCTTTGGGCTCACAAACACTCCTGCTGTATTTCAAGCCATGATAAATTTTCTTGACCATTTAGTGTGCTTTTTCCTCAACGACATTCTCATTTGCTCCCCGGACCTTGACACACACCAAGACCCTGTGACTAAAGTTCTGAAGAGACTGTTAGAACACAAACTTTATGTTAATGCAGAAAAGAGTGCGTTCCATGCCAACACCGTCTCCTTCCTGGGCTTCATTGTAACCCCTGTGCAGATGGACCCGGCTAAAATTAGCACTGTGGCTGAGTGGCCCACACCTGATAACCGCAAAAAGGTTCAGCAGTTCCAAGGGTTCGCTAACTTTTACAGGCGGTTCATCAGAGGATTTGGCACAATAGCTGCCCCACTCCGTGCTCTTACCTCCTCCCAGATGCCGTTCCACTGGTCCCCGGAGGCGGAGACTGCATTCCAGACCCTCAAGCGTCACTTCACCGTGGCCCCCATCCTCACCATGCCAGACCCGCAGCGTCAGTTCGTGGTCGAGGTTTATTTGTTTATTTGTTTATTTAAAAGGATCCCCATTAGCTGACGCCAAGACAACAGCTAGTCTTCCTGGGGTCCAGACAATACATAGAAAACACAATCATTACAATCTCAAAAAACAACAACAACACTGAATATACTTATTAAAATAAAGACAATAAAATCAACATGATATTATGGTGTTGAGAACAAATATATTCTTAGTCTCTTTTTAAAACCAGTTTTTTCCTTAATTTCACGAACCACAACTGGAAGATTGTTCCAAAACACAGTTGACCTATAGAATACAGTCCTCTTCATAGAGTCGGACTTAGGTAGGGGTAAAGTAATCTGTCCACTATTCGCCCCTCTAGTGTAATGTGAATGCGTATTTGAGCAGTAAATTATATTATTATAAAGAAATTTAGGAGTCTGTGTGTTAATAATTCTATGAAAGTATATTAATATATTAGCAGATAGTCTATGCTTGACCAACAGCCAAGCAAGACGTTCATGCATTTTTGCAACACTAGTTCTTGAAGAACAACCAAGAACCAGTCTTGCAGGCTTGTTTTGTGCCACATGTCATTTTCTTAGAAGACAGTGAGATGCAACAGACCATACAACTGAACAGTAATCTAAATGACATAAAACCAATGTACAAACAACAGGACTAAACAACTGTGAATTGAGAAACGGTGCACATTTACATGTTATGGCAACAGCTCTACCCATTTTGGCAACAACTGTGTTGATGTGATCAGACCATGACAATGTGCAATCAAGCCAGAGTCCAAGAAGCTTCACCGTTTTTACTTGCTGTATAGTTTGACCATTTACTTGTATATTCATTTTAGGATTATCTGGTAATCTATACTTAGAACCAAATATTATACTCATTGTTTTTGATATATTTAGAATAGGTTTATTTACTTTGATCCAGTTATATAATTTGCTGATCTCACAAGACAGAACCTGATTAAGCTCTGAACATGTAGGGGCTGCATAATAGAGAGTAGAATCATCGGCAAACATAGCCAGTGCAGCCTTACTGAGTACATACGGCATATCATTAGTAAAAATTGAAAATAAAAGAGGTCCGAGGCAGCTTCCTTGGGGGACCCCACAGTCCAGGGACTTACTACAAGATAATGCACCATTAAAATAAACTCTTTGCAAACCCTCAGACAGATAGCTCGTAAACCACTTGGTTGCAAAGGAAGTAAAACCATAACTAATAAGTTTGGAAATCAAAATGTCATGGTCGCTCGTATCGAAGGCAGCACTGAAGTGAAGTAATATTGTAGCCACAAGCATTGAGTCATCAATTGATGATAACCAGCTATCTGACATTTGTGTCATTGCAGTGCAGGTGGAATGACCAGACCTATAAGCATGTTGGAACATTGTAGTTAAATCATTGTGAGAAAAGTAATCTTGCACTTGCTTAAATACAACCTTTTCCAAGAATTTACTCAAAATAGGCAAAATGCTAATAGGCCTACTATTCCGACCACAGAAAGTTGATTTTGTAACTTTGGGTAAAGGAATGATCTTGCCCTCCTCCCAAAGTTTTGGACACACACCACTTATCAGACATCTGTTGAATATGTGACAAATTGGTTTAGAAATATGTACAGCTGATAATTTCAACAGCCTACAATCCAAGTTGTCTGTACCAGCAGACCCACTAACAGTCAATCATCTCAGCAACATTTCCACCTGCACAACATTAACCTGATAAAATTCAAAATTACACAGTTTATCCTTCATAATATTTTTTTTTATCAGCTCATCGGATTGGAATCAACAGTATAATCAATTTTCTCTCTTAGTTTAGAAACCTTATTAACAAAAGAATCATTGAAATAATTTGCAATCTGCGTTGGCTTAGTCAAGTAAACTCCATTCAATTCAACAAAAGATGTACAGGTAGATTTTTTCCCCATGATTTCATTGAGTATATTCCATATTATCTTACTATCTGTAGAACTATCGGAGATTCTTTTGAAAATATTTTTTCTTTTTCACTCTGTTCACCTTAGTCACATGATTCCTGAAAGTCCAGTAAAGTATTCTGTCTTCAAGAGAGCCCTTTAATTCAGCATCAACCCAAGGAGCACTTTTGGCTTTGTAGGAGATACACTACTTTAATAAACGTAATTAACCACTGGGATCAATTATACACTCGTAAATGGGGCACCACCTCCGTTGTTTGATTTATTTGAATAATCCGGAGGAAATTAATCAAATCTGGACTAAACAAGTTTAGCTTATAACAGTCCTAGTCAATTTAAATTGACATATTCAATTTCATAATTCAATCTCATATTCTGAAGCAGTCATTTCTTTTACACAGTTTCATGGTCTGGGCCTTGGTCTCCTCAGGTGCTCTTAGCCCGACTGCAGTCTGCAGTGTCGGTCCAGTAGCCCGAGGGAAGTCGGAGCTCGTCCGGTACTTAGCTGATGAAACTCTTGGTCCATGGCCCAGCGGGATGTCCGCTTGAGAGCGTTGGGGGAAGAGCCGGTCTCGACTTGGCACCAATGTCTCTCAATTGTTGGAAACCGTTTGCACGGTTTCTGAAGCAGCCAATTACTGCAACGTCTTCACCAATGGTGGTCTTAATAAAGATTCTTCTTCATTACTTCAGCTTCAACTACATTTACAGTTCATACTGTGGACATTGTAAAAATCCTGCAGAAGTGACCTGCACTCATGTGCTGCCCCTGACAAGTGAAGGGTGGGGGTTGTGAATTTGTTTGAGGCGAGCTTTGTCTAGGGTAGGCTATTTGTATTGTCTGTTGTATGGGGGATGGTGCCTGTAGTCACCTAACATACAGAGCTTCAGCATTATCTCCGCAGCGGCGGTTCGGCAATTCTCCGTCGATAGTGGTTCACACAGAGCGAAGCAGCTCCGCATTAAAGACGAACCGACGTGAATTCACTCAAAAATCCGGCTCTGCGGCTCCTAAAGGGGCGTGACGGTACACGTCATGATGATGACGTCGGTGTGTTTTCAAGGCGTTTCCCCGGTGTCCCCCCTGTCAATCTAAACCTGCGGATAGTTTGTAATCATATGGATGCTGTTATGATGTGTCGTGATTGAGATCCTGACCCACCAAACATCCTGGAAAGTGACGAAGTTACGTTTTTCGCTCTAAATAACATAATTACATCATCACCATCAATAAACTGGACGCTATCTGATTCGCGGGAAGGGAGGCTGTCTTCGGGGGAAAGTTCACGGAGTCTCGGTCGGGAGGGCTGACCGTCGCGGTGATTTATTTTCATCACAAACACTGGGTGAGTTTAAGTTATTTGCCGGTGACAGACGCTGTTTTTCCTGGCATGAATGTGTCGGTCAGACGCTTCTCCGCGTATATCTGCGGTATTTATTTCGTCATATAAGTTGCCAAAGACAGTTACAGTTACTACGTTACTGTTGTTTGGTCCTGTAACGTTGCTTTGTGGGACATTTCTCTGTATTAAGTTGAGTGAAGGGCCTGTGTAGTTATCAGATTGTCAGACTGACACCCCCTCGATACGTGAAGCTGGCTGATCCGTTCACACTGGTTCGGTTCGCCAATAATGTGTCCCTGATAGGCTACTACCTCGAGAGGCGTTGTCGGCTGGATGTCTCGTTATAGCCCTGTGCGTCTGCTTTGTAATTTCAAAAGCAGACGCCCCCCGCGGGTTGTGGCCCGTCATAGGCTAATGGCTTGGAAAATATCTGGACCGCAGCCAAACTTTATCGCCGACCCCTGGTGTGTAGGATTTAGTAGACTACATTTCTATAATTATATCGTATGTTGGTAATGACAATGGAACAAATTCCCGATTGTAAATGCATCACTTTGTCCACATTAAAAAAGGAATAACAGGCTAATAAAAATTATAATGGAGATGGAAAAACGCAACATTTTGGCCTATACAACACATCTGTTGTTGGATGACGTTGCTGCCATCTTGTAATCGCCTTATCACATTTGTAACATGTAACTCCGCTCGTATCCGCATCTGCACTGTATATCGCCGCAACAATCTGGGTTGTAATATGGGAAAATTAACTGTCTTATTGCTGCTTTGTGCCGTTTCAGGTCGTGTTGTTGAACCACTGTTTTACCCTCCAGCTGCGTGGGTCACGTCACTGAAGTGGAAATGAATGATGAATCTGACTCTGATATCTCCGAACATTTTTAAAAAAATTATTATTATTGTTTATGGTATTCTGGCGGTGCGGCGTTCAGGTGTGTCTTTATAGGGTCTAGTATAGACCCATTGAGAGCAGAGCATTATCACTGCTCCTCCCCATGGACAAAAGAGGCATTGCAGCTGTTTTTCACTGAGGCTGCTTATGGGCGTTTCGAGCCAGAGCCTCACTGGCTACGTCATCGCGGGGGATCAAATTACCCCCCGCGGACCTGTGCGGGACCAGTCACGGACCAGCCAAGGGCCCATCACGGAAAACAGTGCACTTTTAAGTGGCTCCTACTGTAGGTTTGGTTTTGAGATTGGTGGAGACAGAACACATCACAGATATTGAAATGCAAAGCATTTGCAAAGCGTTCCCTGCAGGAAGGTTTCTAGGTGTCCGGAAGGGCAGAAAGAGAGGGGAAAGCAATAGCGCAAGTTACATAACCATTGTTACAACCCTAAATTGACCAAGCACAGAACAAATTAGTCTACAGGGCCATAACTGAACAGCAGAGCTCAACAATCAACACCACTGAAGGTTTATTTTTTTTTAGTATTTTCTTTGAAAGGGCAATGACCATCAAAAAGAGAAACCATAGTGCAATTTTACTGTAAACACAAAACAAGAAATTCTTCACACAAATGTCAAACACAAACAATCCAACAAAGTCTGCCTTTGATGAGGGAGAGGAGGGCTCTGCTTTTATTTTTTCATTAAACTTTTCAAAACCATGATTCTAAAAACCTAGAAAATAATTTAATCTTTGTGGTGGCGCATGGCGCAATATAACTTAAGGGGTCTTAAGGATATTATACTGCTGTCTAAGCAAACAGCCAGACCCGTGCACACAACCAAAATGGCGACCGGCTCTCCTAAAGGTGGAAGCCCTACTCTTGATGCAGTGATGGCAGCCATTCAGGAAAGCAAGGAAGAGATATCAAGACAGTTAGATGCTAAAACAACTTCCATCCAGTCCTCACTCTCTAAAATCGAAACGGCGATGTCAACACTAGCTGACCAAGTTGAAGAAATGGAGGGATGCATATCAGTAAATGAGGACAACATTAAAGATGCCACTACACATATTGGGAAACTGGAGAAGGAGGTGCAGTCCCTCAAAGACAAAGTGGACAATTTAGAGAACAGGAGCAACATCCGCATACTCGACCTCCCTGAGGAGGCTGAAGGCTGCGATGCTGTGGGCTTTTTGGAGTGAGTCATACCGGAAATCCTCGGTATCGAAAGCTTTCCTACCCCCATTACCTGCGAGAGAGCCCACCACCTGGGAAAACCCCCCGCCGGCAGAGGAGACACGCCGAGGCTGAGACCCATGATCGCAAAGCTCCTCAACTCTAAGAACAAGGACAAAATAATGCACCTCGCCAGACAAAATGGAGAGATTCACTACGAAAACAGCAGGGTCTACATCTTCCCAGACTGCAGTCCCAGTCTGCAGCACCTTAAAGACGCCTTTAAGGATGTTGAAAGGAGCCTTCGTGAAAGAGGAATTGCCTATTCCCTGCATCATCAACAGCTCAGTTCCGCTCATTATGGTGCTGGCTACATGGTGACAAATGTGAGGCAAGATGGCTTCCTATTGAACAACACATATTAAAACATGTTCCATTGAAGTCTCTTCCTTTCCTAACCTCTAAGAAAATACTCTTAAACATTACTAAGAATCCTATCATTTTGAACTCTTTCTCTGCTTGGCGTGAAGCTCATGCCACCATTGGTCGAAATATCTCTCTGTTTCGTAAAACTCCTCTATGTGATAATCCCAACATTTCCCATCAGATTACAGATGGAATATTGAGCAAATGGGTTAGTAATGGTATAAAAATAGTTGAAGATCTATATATCCAAGGTAAATTTTCAAACTTTCAACAACTGACGGAGAAATTTAAACTCCCCAAACATAATTTATTTAAATATTTTCAAATTACAACAACTGTTCAGATTTTCCTCATATCCCCCTGGAATCCCCGTTTGAAAAACATTTAAAGTGTGAAACATTAAACACTAGTAAGGGGTTGATATCTGCTATTTATGTTATTTTAAATAATAACCTTACAATATATAATAAGATTAATACAAAGAAGAAATGGGAATCAGATATTAACATAAGATACAACGATGATGTCTCGTGTAATATCCTTGAAATCTCTCAATCAGTATTAGTCTCAACAAAACACAGACAAATACAGTTTAATATATTTAATAGAACTTATTATACTTCATATAGACTGCACAAAATATACCACTCCTCTCCAAATTGTCAGAGATGTAGAACCTGTGAGGGGGACTTGCTTCATATGCTCTGGAAATGTCCTAGCTTGGAAACTTATTGGAAATACATCATTAATATAGCTTCCAAAGCTACAAATGTCCAAATTCCCTCTGACCCATTACTTCCGTTATTTTCCCTGTTAGCTCTCGATAATCAGAACTGAGCATTCCATGGAGTAATAATCAGTCATTTTCATCCTTGAGCTGCTGATATCTTCTGCACTCGGTAATCGACACGTCAGGGTTTCCCGACACAGGCGGTGAGTTGAGCTGTGTTTTCAATACAAATCTGGCTAAGCTAGCAGATGTTTGATGCTTCGTACTGTGTGCTGGGACTGTACTGTTGCTGAGGTTTGGTGCTGTTCTGACCATTAATTGTGGCTTTTTAATGGCGGTTTCTAATTGGAGGCGTAAGCGGCAGTGTTTTGTTTTGGTTGCTAAAACTAGCTAAGCTAGCGGTCAGCAAACTTGACCTCTCGACGGGGAGTCTTACTCGGTGTCAAGGTGTATTAGACCATGGATTAAACTTACACCGGAATATCCCTTTAAGAGAAATTTGCATTAACCTTGACAACCCTAGTATTTACATCTAGGCTTACACACTATCCACACCTTAAATGAACAGCTCAGTGTACATTGCTTTACTCCTTTTCATAAGGCAGAAAAGCGTTACTGAGCTGCTGTTGCTCACTAACAGAAATGAGTTGTTGGCATATCAGAATCAGAATCAGAATTCCTGTATTGTCCCACAAATGAGGAAATTTCTTCGCCACAGCAGCCAATGGACAGTAATATTACAAAAAAATAGTAAAAAATAAAAAATATAATAAAAAGATATGAAATAGAATAGACTTGTATATACATATAAACATAATATTGTACAAAATGAGCATGTAATTATAAACAGTGTTGTAGTGTATTGTTATTTACAAATAAGAAATATGGGTATTAAAAAACTGACCAGATAGTGCAAACCAAAAATGAGAAATGAGTTGTGTATAGAGTTGTATTTCACAGTGCACAGTGAGGTCTACTGGGAACAGTGCTGGTTGTAAAGTCTGACAGCAGCAGGAAGGAAGGACCTGCGATACCTCTCCTTCACACACTTGGGGTGTATCAGTCTACCACTGAAAGAGCTGCCCAGTGCTGTGATAGTGACCTGCGGGGGGTGGGACTCCTTCACCAGCCGTGATGACAGCTTATCCATCATCCTGCTCTCTCCCACCACCTGCACTGGGTCAGGGCATTCCAGGATGGAGCTGGCCTTCTTGGTAAGTTTATCAAGTCTCCTCCTACCTGCTGCTGAGATGCTGCTTCTCCAGCAGACTAATCCATAGAAAAATGGCTGATGCCACCACAGAGTCATAGAAAGTTGTTAGAAGTGCCCTCTGCACTCCAAAGGACCTTCGCTTCCTCAGTAGATGCAGTGTGCTCTGACCTTTCTTGGATGTTGCTGCAGTGTGATCAGTCCAGTCCAGTTTATTGTTCAGGTAAACTCCCAGGTACTTGTAAGATGTCACAATCTCAATGTCCATTCCCTAGATGTTCATCTGTGTGCAGGGTTGTCTGTGCCTGTGGAAACCCACCACCAGCTCTTTGGTCTTCCCGGCGTTGAGCTGGAGGTGGTTTGCTGGCACCAGTCTACAAAGTCCTTAATAAGTTCTCTGTAGGCTCTGTCGTCCCCATCCCTGATACAGGTCCCTGTACAGGGTGAACAGGAAAGGGGCCAGGACTGTTCCCTGTGGGGCCCCTGCACTGCAGACAACTGTGTCCGACACACAGTCCCGAATCCTCACATACTGTGGCCGATTGGTGAGGTAGGGTAAATAAAATAGGGTGAATAAAACAGCTGTTTTCTCCTAATAGAGTGTTATATATCATTCAGACTCCCACCCACTAGTTGGCAGACATCCCTTACTGAGACCCTAGCTCAGAAAAACGTCATGCTTCAATGCAAAATGTCCAAAGAAATCCCATCCAGACTTTTTTTTTTCCTCCGTCAAAAGCCTCTAGCGACAAAAAGCGACTAGCGGCAAATCTATCGACTTTTTCTGGTGTTGTTGGAGACTTTTGTGGTGTTTGGAGACTCTGACGTGAAAGCACGTATTACTCTGCAGTCACTGAGCTCAACGAGCAGCGGGTGCTGCCGTGAGCCCCTCCCCGCCCAAAAGCACTCGCGGGTGGTCAGTCTCAGCCTGCAGTCAGAGCAGAGAGGGGACGAATGGCGCTGCGGGGAAAAGTGAGGAAAACACACGAAAACACGACCCTTTGACCAACATAGGTGAGAGTGGAAATGACACACAAACTCGTAGTATCAGTAGGGGAGCTAGTGGACGTGGTAGAAGAAGTGGGGGTGGTGAGAATAGCGCTCGGACCAGGGTCAGTGTTCACTCTTTCTACTGACCGGTAAAGGTGCGTCCATGCGCGGCAGTCCTGCATCCATGCGATGCAGAGGTGTTCACGAAGCACAAACACACACAAGTCCAACTCTTCTCCTAACACTTGTGGGGATAGCAGGGGCTAAGTGATCGTAGAAGGGCTGGTGGGTGTCGTAGAGGCAGCAGGGGTGGTCAGAATAGGGCAGAAAGTAGTGATGATGAGTCTTTCAACCCTTTGCAAAATGAAATGATTATTATTAATATAATAATAATAATAATAAAGAGGAAGAGAAGAAAAAAGAAGACAAAAAAGAAAGGACAAAGTGTCCTCCAATGTCAGAGCAGAGGGGGGTAAAAAAATAATTAAAAACGCCTACTGTTTACATGAGTTTTGTGGTGGTAATAGTTCTAAATTACGACTGTGGGCTTACAGTTTACCTTTTCCCTGTTCATTTGATATGTGGACAACATAACAAATGGATGGAGGGGGGTGAATCTGATGAAATAAGGTCAATTCTCTTTCAAAATATCAGGTATTTCATGGAAATTACATAATCCAATATGGCCACCGCCATATGAGGTAATAATATGCAAATTAGATGGGAAAATTTACTACCTAGATAAACTTTAGGTCATTCTCAATATTTGTCTCATTTACACTTTGTCTCTATCAAGCACTTTCAAGCCAGAGCCTTCTGAAATTTAGGTGCCTAAAGGGTTAAGGAGAGCCTTTATGTCAGGATTAATCCAGGGTTTGCTGTTTGAAAAATACTGTACAGTTGTGGTGGGTACAGTATTATCCACACAGAAATGTATATAGTCCATTATGCAGCCTGTTAAACTGTCGAGGTCGATGTACTGCACAGGTGTGGCAGGTGACATATTGTATGAATGTGGGCAGGGTGGAGGACAGAAAGGTGTGATTGAAATCCCCAGAGATGAGGAAGAGGGCCTGTGGGTGCTGTGTCTGCAGTGAACTTGTGACTGAGTGAAGAACATCACAAGCTGCATCAGCGTTAGCAGGGGATATACACAGCGAATACAATCAGCTGTGTGAACTCCCTCGGGAGGTAGTACGGCCTCATGCCACTAAGAAGTTCGATGTCCTTGCTGCAGACTTGTTCTTTAACAGTGATGTGCCCAGAGTTACACCATCTGTCATTAACAAACACAGCCAGCCCTCCTGATTTACTCTTACCGCTCTCTGCCATCCCGTCTGCCCGCCGCAGTTGAAAACCATCCAGATTAGCGTCCATGTCCAGGGTCAGCGCAGTTAGCCACGTCTCAGTGAGCACCATGATGATGCAATCACGGTAGTCCCTTTTATGCCGGGTCAGTGGTGTTAGCTCATCCATCTTGTTGGGGAGAGATCTTACATTTCCTATGATGACAGACGGGAGAACGGGTCTGTAGCGTCTCCTCCTGCTACGGCGAGCAGCTCCAGCACTGCACCCGTGTCTCCTCCTCTTCTGCTCGTGGGGGACATTGGGGCGCTTGTGCGGCAGCACCACGGCGCTACTGAGGTCCAACAGCTGATCCCTACTATAAACAATAGGGCTTTGTACAGGCTCCCTGGACACGACGGAAAACAGTGAAAAAAGCAGTAACAAGACCAGAGTGAAAAAAGCAACTCTGGTCTCCATACTGCCCAGAGAGAGAGCTCCAAAGAGAAGTAATTAAAAGCAGTTAAAAAGTACAAAAATACATATAAAAAGAGGAAAAGGCTAAAAAATGAGCGAGAGTTGCTGTAACATGCTGTCACTCATGCGGCGCAATCTTATTCTCATTTAACCTTTCACATCAATATTGGCCAGTCTGTCCTGGTGGTCAAGAAAAATATGAACATTTTCAGCTTATTGTAATGATCCTGCTGTGTTACAATTGTGCCATTGATCTGTGGTGGATCAGGGACACCTGTTGTAAGTGCTACGGTTGTTAAGTTGCTCCGTTCTCCAATGTCATCATGCATTTACAAGCTTCAACATTTTATTTATCATCTGAATATGGCAAAAAGATCAAAATATTATGAAAGCCAAGACTTTGTTTAATTTGATTAAGATGAAAACCCATCCCTACCTTGTTAATATAAAGCTAAGCCTTTCATTTATGATCTCGGAGAGAGTTCTGAGTAGAACCCCTGTGCAGTTGATAATCATTAGCTGCTATCTTTCATCATCTTGCCTTCATGAGCTTTAGCCATGTATTTACTGTCTGAATCTGGTGATAAGCGTTCAATATTCTGAAAGCCAAGACACTATTTATCCCTGTGTGCACAGAACAGCTATGGCGCAAATAAATTCATCCAGGGAGTAGCTAGCTTCTACGGCCAACCCACATTCATGAGCCAGCCTATCACATGATAGAAAGACAAGCAAGTTCTATTGGCGATATTGGTTTAGGGAGGCGGGACTAGTAGAGAACAATGATCTAACCCGTTAGTGTACTAAATTAACGTCAGGGACAATTTGTTACTCACTGGATATTGGTTGGGACATGTCCCTAGCATCCCTATCCTATCCTATGCCCATGCATCATCCTGAGCTTGAACTTGTTTGAGGCCAGTTGAAACTCCTGTAATTCCACCTTGAAAGATTACTGAAAAAAAAACTGGTTTAACAGTGCATCTCCAAGCCTACAGACAGTAGCTGTCGCAGAAAAGTATTGGTCAAAAATTATAACTTCTCCTTTAATGACAATTAATATTATTTCGGCAGTATCTTACTATACTGTCATTTATGTGCTGTTTTCCAGAGATATGTATGCCTTTCTATAGGAAATGACTTTGTATGTCATAGTTTAATTGGGTTCTCTGGTACGTTGGCACCATTCCCTATTTAGCCTGTGAACTGTACTGAATGGACAGCATGCCCATGTTGACATGGTCAACTAGAGAGAATGCCTGTACTGCCAGAAGCTAAAGACAGAAGCTAGATGCAGCAGAAAATAATCTGGCAGGGTAGAATAGCAGGAACATTGAAAGACTAACAACGCCTACATTTTTGGTCAGGAGGCACATACGGTATGTGGCAGTACTTTTATTTTGGACCAAAAATGTATTTGAGTTGGTAGATTTCTTTTGTAGTGATAATAATTTTTGTGTTTTGGTAATATTTATTTCATTTAGTTTTCCACTGTGTTTGCTGGTGAAAAGAATATTTGCTGGTAAAAGAAGAACATAAATACTGGTCAGACATCAGTTGGAGTGTGGTTTATCTGTACTACAACAAACACATAGACGCCCTAATCACAGCCTATACACAGCCTACTCACATCTTATACATTCTGGCTCCACCCACCCAAAGGTTATTTTTTCGTATTTAATATTTTTTGTTTTTCTCAAACCCAGTGACAACACCTCCAAATTGTTCAAACCACTGCCACTGTTTAATATTTCAGAAACAAAATGTGTGCCAACCGTAGCAACCTGACTGTAGTTGACAGTCAGTACATGGTCCTCTATGGTTTATCCTCTAAATGTTCTTGGTAACATTCTAGACCATAATAGTCTCCATCATCCCTGCTATGCAAATGACACTCAGCTCTACATCTCCACTAAACCTCATCAAACTTCCTAAAACTAAATTTTGATAGATCACACATTGATAGATCATCATCAGTTCAAAATCCCTCATCAATAGCATTTAAAACTTCTGCTTACCATTGGTAACGAGACTTGGTCTCCCTCCCCGCATTCCACATATCGATACAGTTTTATAAATTAATATGTGCAGTAAATGAGGCGAACAATGAGATATATGGGACATACATTTATTGACATTCACATTTAGGTTACAGGCTAAATTTATTTTCATTTTTTAAAACACAAGGGTTTAAAAAACAAACTATGTTTGAGAACTTTGTGCTATATTTATTAGATAACCATACTTTTTTCTATGCTCTGCTGTCTGTGAGTTCTACATACCAATACTTTATGCACAGTACAATCAGTGACAGTTTTTATGTATGCATAGCATGCAGTGTCAAAGATGGTAATCATCAGTGCCAAACTGCTAATGACTTTACTGATATCTCAGCACTTTAAAAAATAGTCAAACAAGCTTAGAATTTGTAAAATCACCTTGAATTATTTTCCCAGAAATTATCATTCTGAAAGCTGATCGAAACCAGCTGTAAAAGAGGGCATAGATCAATGGATTGAGCATTGAATTTGACCATCCAAGCCACTTAAATGCTGCAATCAAATCAGCTGGTATTGTGTAATTACTAAGAGAGTTAAAGGTCATACAAAGAAAGTAAGGAGTCCAACAGATGAGAAAAACTCCAACTACAATAGCCAGTGTTTTGGTGGCCTTTCTCTCTGTCTTGCCTGCAGACTTTGTGCTATGACAAGTTGTGTTCTGGATGCTACGTACCTGTCTCTGTGCCACCATCAAAATCTGTAGGTAGATAGTGAACATTATGGTTGCTGGGAGATAAAATCCTAAACCAATTCCCATAATTGCTATAGTTATAGTTTGCAAAAACATACACTTTTTGTTAGATTGTCCCTTGTTCACTCCCAAAATTGTGATGCCAATTGCATTTAGAGCAGCAACAGTCCAGCTCACCAGTATCATAATCACAATAACACGGACATTTATTTTCGTTCTGTACCTCAGAGGCTGACAAACAGCATAATATCTGTCAACAGAAATGAAGCACAAGTTCAAAATAGATGATGTGCAAAGAAAGATATCAAAAGTGCCTCGTATCTTACAGAGTAAATCTTGAAGATACAAGCAAGTACTTACAGATAATAATGTGCTGAAAGGCAAAACAAAAACCCCAACAAGCAAGTCAGCTAAAGCAAGAGAGAAGATAAGGTAGTTTGTAGGAGTGTGGAGCTGTTTGAAATAAATGATGGAGATTATTACAAGAAGGTTTCCAGACATTATAAGCACTGATAAAGAGCCAACAAAAATACATAGTAAATATGAAGTGATGACTGCTGTTATGTCAGATACATTTGCTGAGTTATTACAGAGAGGTTTGTCCTCAACATCATCAGATCTGTTGACAAAGAATTTAGGGTCCATGCATAAATGATAATGATAATATCAATAATAAGATACCATTTGCAATAACAAGCCTTATATCAAGAAAATTAACAGTATTGAGCTTTCTGTAGATAGAGATTTTCAGTTAATGTTAGTGCTCTGTATGTTTTAAACCATGTCTGTTTGTTTTGCACATCTGTACTGATGGGAGTTCTCGCTCTGTGTTACTGAGCAGTACTTTTGTTTTATAATATTTTTTTTGTGCTCATTAGCATATCATGGTCAGACTCTTAAAGCAGTACTACTCTCTTTAATTCAGTCCAGTTTTAGAATTGCGCTTCTGGAAAGTTGAAGGGCTCCTGAGAGACACAATCAGATAAGAAACCCAAGCAGCAGAGACTGGGATATCCTGCCTTATATTTCCTAGTATGGGTCAAGCTCTAAAATTGCTGGATCGTGCACCAATTATAGACATTAGAATGTGTTCAACAGGTCTTGGGGGGGTCCTACCGCAAATGTGAGAAAAGTAATATAAAGCCCGGGGAAAGCTGCACACCATGAAAAGTTTGAATGAAAAAAAAAAGGGAACAAAGTGACAATTAATATGATCGTATAGATATTAATTACTACAGATCTGACCAAGAACTATTGAATACATTTTTTGTTTCAATGTAGTTAAGTTAATTGAAATAAAAGCAATGGTTAAAATGTGTTGTTATTTAGAATTACTAGATATCTGAGCAAAAGTAATTCAGATTTACTGATTATCTGGGTGAAATTGAATTACAATGAAAACATTTACACTGCTATTCTTACTGTACTGTACCTAAATAATTTGTATAAATTCAAGTGTTAATGAGTATCACAGGACTAAAATCTCTTCAATAATATTGAACGTCATTTTGTTGCGCTAATTTTCTGTGTCTCTTGTAAGAAATTACATAATGTTTCTGTCTTTGATCAATGTACTGTAAAGACAGGATCAGGATGTGACAGGAGGAGGGAAGAAAGCATTTTGCTTGAGGTGTTGGAAAGCCACAGGTGGGGCACACCCTCTACATGGAAGGATACAGAAATGTAGATAAGATGACATTTACTGTCCCATCTAAAACATCAAAGGGTCACTGTCCTGGGAAAGGCATGGTCAATCCGAACATCAAATGGTCATTGTGTTGTTAAGAAAATGATTGATGTCTGTTGTAAATAAAGGTAACCTCCTCTCTGTTCTGTATTTAAGTGGTAACATCTTAGAGGATGGGAGAGAATGCTTTGGCCTTCCCTCCACGCTGCGTGTTATTAAAGAGATCTGATTCATACGCTGAAGTCTAAGAAATTCTTCGGAGACTTAGCAACTCTCAGCCTCACAAAGGAGAATTTCCATTACACTCTTTCATTTAATTTCATACTTTTTGGTGGACAAAGTTTAATGAAGAAGATCAGCTGATAGACATTTAATTGTTCAACGTTGTCTTAACATGTTTATCCAACATTTTTCAAGTGCAGAATTCCATTATACAACAATAAAGAGAAGAGCTATGAGAAAACAAGACATAAACTGTATGTGTAGAATAAGTATACTATTTGTCATTCACCAGACCTCAGACTCCAGATGAGTAAAATGTAACAAGTTACTTCATCTTTGACTTTACTGATAAAATACTATAAAATTTTACTTAGTGATTTACTTAGTGATTTATAGCTAATAAAAAACTGAGTTAAATTCAGTTCATTAGTGTTGGGCCTCATCCCACATGGCTCAAACAAAGAGAAGGCCTGTAGGGAAAATCAAAAGCCTAACTAGTAGGGCCTTATCAACCTGAGGAGTTCAAGAACAAAGGAGCTGAGCTGACGAACAAAAGGTGTGATAAAAACTGTAACTCAAGGTACTACCCGCCCCCAAAACCTTTACCTGTTTCCTGTTGGATTAAAGTGGCAGTGGGCTATAAAAATCCGATAGGATGACCATGAAGTCACTCAGTGTTTAAAGGTCAGGAGACCCCTCTGCACGTTGCATTCCCAGGATAACGTGATGTTGTGGGTTAGAAACTCCGGTTTTATTCAGCAGTTACCGTAAGGGTGTACTTTGAGAAACGTTTTTCACTTTGTTTGACCTAGGCTTCAGTTCCCTCCTCGCTGGACGAGACAGAGACTGTTTTTTTCTTTTACTTTAGTTTTTGTTAGAATATTCGTTATTATTGTTTTAGATCCATAGAGGAACACTGCACAACCCAGTCATTACTCACCGCCTTCTAGAAGGAAGAAATTATCTTCAGAAGGAGACGGAACCACGGTCTGGTCCTTCCATCTGATCGATCCCGCTGTTGATCACAGCCTGCCATCATCAGCTGTTAGGACACTACAGCTGATCCCGCGCTTGCAACCAAAATGAGTTTTGAGTTGGACGGGACACACACAAGTCGCAACGCGTGACCCAATTAAGAGGCTTCTGTTTGGACAGAAACAGATAGTATAGCGTGTTCTTTTGTTGTGAAGGGACCGCCGAGTCTTACTTATGTTTTACTGTACTGTGTGATAACTGTGTTATTACGCTCTCTAGGAGCTCATTCATGCTGATCCACTCAGTGGATAGCTTGTGTGGTTTTGCCGCCGTGTGTGATCACAGTACGTCGTAATCAGCCTCGATCAGAGGCCGGTAAATGAACCTCGATTCACAGTTGGACGTTGTGTTATTGTTTGTTGTCTGCTAGCTTCTTTCGATTTACTAACACACACACACACACACACACACACACACACACACACACACCTCCACACATATACGTCCTGGGTAACATACACACATACTCCTGTGAGCGATCTATAGGAGACTTATAGTTATAACATAAGATACGTGTGTCTAGCGATATAATACCTTTATTGACTTCAGAGACGGACTCCTCTCAGAAGTCAGACTACCTTTTTGGAATTATCCCTCCAATTTCACCTCGCGTGCAATCAAACTGCACACGAAGCCAGAGACAACGTAACAACATCTTTGTTCAAATGTCGCTTCCCTCTTACACTCTAATTATTGACATTTTCATAATATTGACAATTTGACTAATTTCAGGCTTTGAGACTAAAGGTATAGCATTTGATCCCTGACTTCAGGGTGGTGCTCCGTGGTCATTAATGAACTATAGTAACCTACGGTTCATTAATCAATTATAATAATTAAATTAGTTAATAATAACATTTTAATTAATAATCAATAATCAATATCGATTCCCAACATTAATTTACCCCAGTCTCAGTTTTTACAGTACATGTTATGTGATAAATTGTTTCCAGGGCAGTGGTGGACAGAGCACTGAAAATATCTGCCCAAGTACAAATACAGTTACATTACTGAAATATTACTAAATTACAAGTAAAACTACTGGTATTAAAATAATACTTGATTAAGGGTACAAAGTAGGGCTGGGCGATAAATTGGTAAAATCGATTAATTCGAGTTTGTGGTTTAGGACGATTTTAAAAAATGAAAATTGATTTTCTCTTTAACTTGCTCTGCTGCCGCTCTCCATGGGCTCCCGTAGTTCATAGTGGGCTCTGCTCTCCTCCCCACATTGACTTTCCACAGAGAAACAAACACATCAACATGGCAGAGTTCATTCTCAAAAAGGCACAGTCTCGTCAGTAGTATGGTTTTTTAGCGTCGGACCTCGAACAAACCACGGTCAAAGTTTGTTTAAAGGCTGTTGCAACTAAAGGCAGCGGACCGACCCATTTATTTCAGCATCTCAAACAGCCAGTGGGACACTTGTTGTTCACTATGAAATGTACAAGTCCGTGGCAGCCCATAAACACCTGCTAAAAAGCAGCCAACATTAGTAGAATAATTTAATCACTGTGTCCCGGATGAGAAGAAAGGGTCCCAGAAGACAGCTTTTACGGATGCAGTCACGTTGCATATCGCTAAATATATCATGCCCGTATATACAGTGGAAAAGCTGGAGGTTCATCCACAAGCTGAAATCTTTAGGGCCCAGGTTTGTGCTACGAAGCAGGAACGGGGCATGTCTGAAGCCAGAGGTAGGAGGCAGGCTCGTCTTCCTGGCCAAAAATGTGTAAAAAAGACAGCAAGCACACACCTCATGTCACCTCTGTACATCTACCAACATGTGATGTTTACTATGCAATGGATGCAGATGTTTAATTTAGTTTACATATCTTCACGAATACCAAGTACTGTTTGTAAACAAAAGGCACCTTTTGCTAAATAGAGTATTTAATGAAAGTTATTTTTACACTTTATCAATACCAATATGGAAACTGATCTGCTTTTATAAAAACATGCAATCTGACATATTGAATTTAAGGGACACATTTTTTTTCAAGTGAGTTTGAAGGTGCACTGTTTAAAATGGCAGGGCAATTTTGTTTACAATAAAAGCATTAAAATAAAAGCAATGCTTTTAATAATTTCTTTGTCATTTGTAGTTTGTTTTTAAGAAGGAAAAAAAAATCTATTAAAATCGTAAATCGAGTTTGGTGTGAAAAAATCAGAGATTCAATTTTTAGGCCATATCGCCCAGCCCTTGTACAAAGTACTCTTTTCAGACACTACTCAGAATTAGTTACCTTTTTGTCCATACAATCCCTGACAAAAGTCTTGTCGCTTATCCAAGTTGTAGAAACAACAAATAATAACTTGACTTGTAGTTGATCAATTGGAATCAGAAATGGCTTATATGAAAGGCAAAGGCCTCTAGATTAAGCTTATTATACCAAAATAAAGTTGTGTATCATTCATTGAGTTTTATCATTTAATTAGGACAGAAAGATTTTGCTTGGACAAAAGTCTTGTCGTGTCTTTAAACGAGTCAACCAATCACAGATTAGAGCTTCACTTGTGACAAATCCTGTAATTAACACATTCCCAGGTGTGTATAAAAAGAACCCCAGCACACCAGACCTTCATGTGAAGTGCAACCTGACCTCTGACAACATGCCAAAGATTCAACCACAGACCAAAGTGCTGATCATCAAGAACCTGAAGACCAAGTCTGCTGCTGAGGTGGCAGACATCTTTAATGTATTCAAACGTCAAGTGGAGAGGATAAAAAAAAGATTTGAAGAAACTGGTGACATTCATGACAAGCCAAGGTCAGGCAGACCCTGCAAGACAACTGTTCGAGAAGACCGTTTGTTGCTTCGGCAGTCCAGGGCTAACCCTTTTTCAACTGCAGCAGAGCTACATGGGAACTGGTCACCAGAAACCCCTGTATCTACAAGAACAGTTTGTCGAATTCTCTCACGCAGTGGTCTCCATCGCCGAATTACTGCTCACAAACCAGCATTCAACAGAAGACAACAAAAGAATTGTGTTGCATTTGCCAAGGCCCACAGTTTGTGGAAAGGATGGACAGTGGAAAAGTGGCAGAAGGTTGATTTTTCTGATGAATCATCCATTGAACTGCATCCCAATCGCCGCAAATACTGCAGAAGACCTGTTGGAACTCGCATGGACCCAAGATTCACCCAGAAAACAGTCAAGTTTGGTGGAGGAAAAATCATGGTTTGGGGTTACATCCAGTATGGGGGTGTGCGAGAGATCTGCAGAGTGGATGGCAACATCAACAGCCTGAAGTATCAAGAGATTCTTGCTACCAATTACATTCCAAACCACAAGAGAGGGCAAATTCTTCAACAGGATGGCGCTCCTTCTCATACTTCAGCCTCCACATCAAAGTTCCTGAAAGCAAAGAAGGTCAAGGTGCTCCAGGATTGGCCAGCCCAGTCACCAGACATGAACATTATTGAGCATGTCTGGGGTAAGATGAAGGAGGAGGCTTGGAAGTTGAAACCAAAGAATCTTGATGAACTCTGGGAGTCCTGCAAGACTACTTTCTTTGCCATTCCAGATGACTTCATCCATAACTTATTTGAGTCATTGCCAAGACGTATGGATGCAGTCCTCCAAGCTCATGGGAGTCATACACGATATTAATTATTTTTCCCAAGGCACCATGACTTTATGTTCAGATGTTATTGTTGCATGTTTGTGTATTCAAAATAAAATATAATTTCTACCATACATTATTTTTGTATGCGACAAGACTTTTGTCCAAGCAAAATCTGACCTTTCTGTCCTAATTAAATGATAAAACTCAATGAATGATACACAACTTTATTTTGGTATAATAAGCATAATCTAGAGGCCTTTGCCTTTCATATAAACCATTTCTGATTCCAATTGATCAACTACAAATCAAGTTATTATTTGTTGTTCCTACAACTTGGATAAGCGACAAGACTTTTGTCAGGGACTGTATGTCAGTGTTTTCATTGTCCGCTTTGTATTTGCATAGCCTTATTGGCTACAAAGTTGCAGAAGAAACATTTAGATATTAATTCAAATCGCACTCAGTACTTAATCATGACTTTAAAAATAACTGTGATGTGTCACAGTTTGGCATCACTGGTCACCTTTTCATTTCTGCCTGCTCTTTCACCAGCCATTCTGACCTAATCAGCCAACTTCCACTCATCTGTTCTCACAGCTGCTTCTCATCACCAATCAACCCAGTATATCTACCCTAGCCTCACAGACACTCTTTGCCAGATTGTTCTTTACCACTCATGCAAGACTCTCCAGTGCTTTTCTCTGGACTGCTTTCCTATTGACTGATTTCCTATTGCTAACCTCTCCTGTCTCTGACCAACCCTCCAACATCAACCAGCCTTCTGTCCCCAGCTTTGAGATTTTCTGCTGCATCCTTGATTACTGTTTTGCCTGCGGCTGGCTGGCATAACCTTTCCACCACAACACTACAGAGTGAGTGTTTATTGTGTATTTGCATTACTGAATTTATTGGGGACATAGTGTATGGATATATTAAGACAAAATTCATGTTATGGTTCTCACTCTTGTTATTTCCTTTTTATTGGGACATTGGTTTCAGGAAACAGATGTCTTCCTGTAATCAAATCATAATTTTTTGATTATGTATAAAGAGGATTTACACAAATACTAAGTTTCAGTTTTGTTGCAATTAAATGCCTAGTAACAGACAAGCTGCAGTATCTGCATTTTCCCTAAAGAATACTTTATCTACAATAGGCCTGCATGATTAATCGTATTTTCATCGTCATCGTGATGTGAACGTGCGCAATAAACCCATCGCAAAAGCTGGTCTGAAGTGCGATAAGTTTTGTTTACATCCGCCATGCTTTCACACTCAGCGTGTTGACATTTGGTCAATCAGATGCGGCCCTGGACACATGGGCCATGCATGCACACCGTTTAGCCAATCAGATGACGCCCAGCTCTGCTCACATTCCTGTGAGAGTTAGTAGCCAGAGTAAACAGGATGGCGGAGGCAGGAGAGCAGAGCGGTGAAAATGACGACGAAACGCTTGTGGCAAAAATAAATAGCAGCTCCTCGGTTTGGAGATACTTTGGATTCAAGCCAGAAGACAATTTACAGACTCAGGTACTGTGTAGGACCTGCAGAACAGTTGTAGCAACGTCCAGAGGTAACACCACCAACCTCCATCACCACCTGCTGCACCTCCGTAAAGAGCTGCACGAGCAATTTAAGGCCAGTCAGTCTCGAGCACAAATGTCGAGCAGCAGTCAAGTAACGCGACCATCACTGCAGCAACAGTAACATGTGTAAATTACTGTTAGAAGGGGTTTGTTCAATAAAAGCAGGCTCAAAAGTAGCTATTTGTTTTTTCTATTTTTATTATCATTATTAGCTATCATCAGCTATTAAGTGTTTAAGAGTACCTCAAAGCAGGGAATCTATTAATGCAGAAAAATCTGAAAGACAAAGGAACTGTATGCAAACTTAAAGATTTTCTTATTTATCGCAAGTCATATCGTCATCGCAATATTGAAGGGTGTCATCGCACATCGCACATTTTGCTCATATCGTGCAGGCCTAATCTACAACACCATCCTGTGGCGGTGTCAATTGTCCTTTTGGTCCTGGTGTCCCACCAGGCCCCTATTGTAAATCCGTCTGAAATCTTAACTGGCTGCTATTGTTCTTTAGAAGTGAGAAAACTCTCCCTTCTGGATTGCATTGTACTGATCAGTTTGTGGCTGGAAAGCAGGTTATTAAATTGTGACTGTTTGACTGTTCAAAAATCACCAGACCTAGTAGAATCACATCCCATTGTGCCACTTTAAGAATGATTTACTGGCACAAAATTGGGGAAAAAGTATATAATGAAAGTGATATTGATAGCGCATATGAAACCTTTTTAAGAATATTCACATCATTATAAGATAAAAATTGTCCAATAAAATGATAAAAATACAAAGATCGACCATGGTTCACGAAAGGATTACAAAATGCCTGTAAAAAGAAAAATACACTATATAGAGAATTCATAAAACAAAGGACTAAAGAGGCAGAAAAGAAATATAAAAACAAGTTAACCAATATTATAAGGGTATGTAGGAAAGAATACTATAGTAAAATACTATATTATAACAAAAGCAATATTAAAGGTACATGGGACATATTAAATAGTATTATTAAAGATAGTGCTAAACAACAGAGCTACCCTCAATATTTAATTGATAATAATATTAAAAAGGACAATATGGACGATGTGGTCAACAGCTTTAATAATTTTTTTTGTAAATGTTGGACCAAACCTGGCAAAAACAATTCCAGATCCATTGTTGACAATTGGAATGATGACCTTATAGTGAGAAATCCCAGTTCAATGTTCCTCACAGCAGTGGAAGAAAAAGAAATAATAGAACAAAAAAACATTAAAATTAGTATTATTTGCAGATGACACTAGTATTTTTTGTTCTGGGGGGATTTCAAGGATCTACTGGGGAGGATCACCACTGAAATGTGCAAACTGAAAATGTGGTTTGACAGAAACAAATTATCATCAAACTTAAGTAAAACCAAATTCATGTTATTCGGCAATTGCAATAAGAATACACAAGTACAGTTACAAATAGATGGGGTGGACGTTGAAAGAGTATATGAACACAAGTACAAACACATGGTTTTCACGAGGTACAGGGAGGAAGAAGGGCTTTAACATTCGGGTGTTTTCATAAATGATTTATGTATTTGTTTATTTAATCTATTTATTTTCTATTTTTTTGTAAATATGTATTATGTAAATATGTATGTTTAGGGAGAAAAAATGTTAATTGAGTAGTGGAGAAGGGGTAGGTTTAAATGGGCCCAGAATCAATCAATCAATCAAAATTAGAATTTGAATCAAAATCAAAATGACGGACAATGAGAAAGTCTAATGCAAAATGTACTGTACAGGGGAATAACACCCAGAAATTATAGATTAGTGGCAAACATATTTAATTTGCATATTAGAAATAACAAATTATTAAAATGTCCTTGTTAAACATTTAGACAAACTGTGCAAAAGTATTACCAAAGATAAATATTTGGTTGTAAAAGCCCACATTCTTAACTTGCGATATATTCAGTTTGGCCTTCAGATTGTTTACTGTGTGATGCAATGATATGATGCAACCTCTTATTAGAGGTGTGAATGACTGTTGAGTCTGGTCCCTGAGCTGCTCTGGTGGTCTAAAGAGTTCTGCTTGTCCCCAAGGTGCGCTGTAGAGGCAAACAATCTAATTCTCACTTGGCAATTATGTAATGTTTATGTGAAATGTTTCCAACAAAGTTTCCAGCTGGAACAAAACAGGAATAGCCAAGCAACAACAAAAGTGACATGACATGGTTACAGCAACAATAACTGCGTATAATTACATAAGCATCAGGGTCATGTCAGGTTTGTGAGGCATTTTCCAAAATCTTATACTGCAGACATCAAAGGATTTCACTTTCTAAACCTGCAAACTGCACACACTACAAAATGAGGATAACTTAGCTTTTTTGCAAAATGGCTAAGATTTTAACTTGGAGATGTAGAGCAGTCGTAGTCATCTTGGATTCACAGTTATCAAAAGACATTTCATTGCTGGCCTTGTTTTACAGTAAAAATTGATACACACACACACACACACACACACACACACACACACACACACACACACACACACAAATATATGTAAAAATATGTAAATATACATACACAATGACCATAGACAGAGTATGGTGTCAGTTATAATTTTCTCGGATGACTGTGTCACCTCACCTTTCTTCTCTAGCAAACAGGCATGCCTAAACCAGACAGCCTGGCCTGTTTTCCTAATACTTCCCAAGTCATTCTGCTTGGTCACCTATTTTTTCACCTCATGGTGGTGCTAAAGGAAAATTTAGGGGATCAGCAAAATCATCATGGCTGATAACTTGAGTGCAATCTAGAATTATTGAAAAAAACCTTGCCTGCTTGATGTCGCTTACCATTGTCAAATTGTGCCATCAAGTTCAACTTATTTCAGAAAATTGCCATGTCATGGTGAGAACAATTTTTCTGTCCCCTTAGTGCCAAATTCCTAACTGCCAGAGATTGCATAATAGCAGTGAGACGTGTCAGCACCACTCTCCATCTTAACCTCTCAGCCTCCAGAAGTGCCATCTCCTGCTTGACAATGGTCTCCCTTTCTTGTCCTCACTTCCAGCTCTTTCCACATTTTCATTGAATTTAGGTGTTCTGAACTGCTGTCATGTGATGTGAGCAATGAGCTTGCATGCTTCAAGTCTGTCAGTCCTAAACTTATTAAATTAATTTTCCTCTTGGAAAATAATGTACAACAGAAACAGAAAAGGCTGTTGTTTTTTGAGGAATACACCAACCAACTTCTGGTTATGTTTTCCCCACTTACCAATGACTTCCTGAAGTATTGATGGTGGCAACTTCTTCCGTCACTGTCGATTCTAGGGAATACAAAGTCAGATGGTACCTGACTTAGTCCCCTGGAAACCAGTTGTGTCCAAATACTCTCAGTCAGAACTGAAGGTCAGTTAGCAGGGTCAGTGGACAGAGGCTCATCCTTAGGAGGCGATTCTGCTCCAGGCATTTCTAATGGAGAACACAAGGGCATTAGTATACACACATTATTCACAGCACTTATAGTGGTGGAACATCACATAGAGCTGTCTCCATCCTCAAAAACAACATCCGCCCCCAGCACGGACTGTTCATACTTCTACCCTCAGGCCGGAGGTACAGAAGTGTTAAGTCCAAGACCACCAGACTAAAGAACTCTTTCTTTCCCACTGCCATCAGACTCCTAAACAGCAGATAGGAGTTTATTCTACCTCATAACTGTCCCGACTGTTTACATTTTTGTACATGCATAATTGCACAAGATTTCAGATTTGCACTGTTTTATTATCATTATGATTGTCGCTGCTTTTTCTTATTTATCACATGCGCCCTGTAAAAGTGCTTAAAAGTGCCTTACTTTGTATATTGTATATTTCGGTTGTATATATTTCTTTATTATATTCTTGGTATTCTGTGGACAGCAAAGGAAGAATTTCATTGTACAGAGGAACATGTTTCTTTACTGTGCATATGACAATAAACACTCTGAATCTTTAATCTTTGAATGCTAGTATCATTTTCCTTCCTTCCCATTATCCAAACAGCACCCCCGTTTTTTGTTTTTTTTGTCAACAAAAGCCAGCCATGAAGGTCCTGCACTTACCATCTTTAACCCTCAGAGGACTAAGCCATGTTTGGCCTGTTTTGACTACTTTTACATTTGGGCTTATAAACAATATGCGGTGTACATGGAATATCACGTGTTTGGTATAGATTCAGAACAACCTTGGCTATCATAAGCATGCATGTAATCTGCTTAGAAATTAAGTATGACTGAAAACATTTACAATATACTGAAGGCTTTCAAAAATGAAAAGTAGATTTTTTTACTTTTTTATTCAAAATCACACCTCAAACAACAAGAGTGAAGACTTTACACAACAATATTATTTTTCAATCCCTTGTGAATAGAGACATGTGCAGTTTTTGTATGAAATCTGTCAAGAACAATAAAATAATCCACACTCAATACAAACAGTCCTACTCGTTTTTTTCCCTCATTTTCCGGCATGCCACAGTGCAAAGCAAGGCCTCTCCAGGAAGTTGCAGAGAGGCACCTGGCATGTCTCACAATGCCAGGGGGTCTTGTTATAGACTCTAATTGACTTGCAGTGCTCACAGTACCTAGTAGTATTATTGTATTACTATGTAATACAATAATACTACATAGTAATATTATAATAATGCTATTTTTATAAGGATGTCTCTTATCGCTCTTCTCCATTGGCTAACTCGCTCCTTTGCTCTCCTTCGCGCTCCGCTCGAAACTGGTGTCTCTTGTTGTTGTCCCGCCTCCTGAAGGCTATAGAGTCCTCTGACTGGCTAGAAAGGGTCAGGGATACCTCCTACTAATTGGGTAAAAGAAAATATTCCACCTAGTAACATTGGTTCATTGGTAGTTTGCGTGTTCCACTTCTCTGTATCATAAACCGTTTCGGAGATATTTACGAATATGTAAAATCATAGGCTTTTTGGGCGGATCCGCCCAATCTGTCCTCAGAGGGTTAATGAGCTATAAGACTTCTTATCACAGAACAGGTCAAATGAGACGACTGGTGAAAAGACCAAAGCACTTGAGTGAGTGAGACAAGACAGGGCTAGTGCAGCGGTACATGTGTCAACTTGCTGTCAGAGAGAAAAGAGAGTATGTGTATCGATACTGGAGTCTCATAGCAAGAGGCAAAAGTAATATGGCAACAAGTATGTAGCCTACTGAAAACCAGAAGTGTTAAACAAAACATAGCACCTACCTCCTTGATATCATGGCATGGAAAAAAAAATCTTATCAGAATCAAATATCTCAAATATATCAAAATCTCAGTATGATGCAAATGCTGTCCAAAACTGTTTAACCCAAAACCTTTTAACTTGCATGAAGGTTAAGTTTATAGCAGGGTTATGGCTGCATTAGACCTTATAGGTCTACCTGATATACTGGCATAAAAGTATTGCATATGTGAATAACTAATCATTTCAAAGCGGAAAGAAAGGACACCTGTTGGGAGAGTGACTATATTTCCATTTTTCATTTAATCTCATTTAATTTTTGAATCCTTGCTCTGCTGTCAGCTATTGGTTGCCTTTATTTATAACAGATGATGAATGTACGAGTGCATGGAACCAGTAATGGACTGACAGAAAAAATGTCAACCAATTCACCTTATTGTCACTACTTGGCATTACCATTATGAGATGAGGCAACATTTTAAGTTTGAAAATTATGGTATACATATTTGAGGACACTATGAGATTTATTATGTGTGTAGTAAATCATGAAATTCTTGCTCTGGGTATGACCAGATAGTAGCTCCAGCTTCTACTCCCATGGAGAAACGACCAGGCCTGCAGAGCTCGAAGATCCTGCTTTATCAAGCATTGGACCCAGTGATAGTGACAAGTAAATCTGAATTTGCACATTAAGATCTGAGTACTTTGCAAACTGTGTGCCCCATGAAGACCATATGGCTGTCTGATGAACATGTTTTTTTCTCTGCACTCCACGTTTCCACTATGTTATAAGATAAAATTGTTGATTTTAATTTTTTTGCCTGATCATATCACTGTTCAGACTGGATAATAACCACAGTCCTAACAGGTGCTGATAAAGTCCACAAGTCTGATGTCGTATAACGACTTCTTGTTCTTTGTTTGTTCAAAAGGTTTTGTCAGAGTTTCAAAAGTCACCCCAAAAAATGTCACCAGGAGTCTTCAAAGCTGACTAGCTGGACTAAGATGGCGTCAATCCAAATACTCATTAGCGCTCTGCAACTGTGGCCTTGAGCCTTATCCAAACTCCTCTCTGACAGCATTTTGATTACATGATTTGATTTCCTTCTTGAATCTTTGGATATATATAATACTCATAGGTTTAACAATACAGTGTTTCAACTGCTAGGTGCTTATTCAATCAACTGATGTGGAATAATACATATTTTTAACCATCTATCATTTTTTCACACATGATTATCACTTAACACAGCAGTTGTAATCAATGCTTACTTATTTTGTTTATATTATTCTACACTGAACTAAGCCATACTACTCGTAATTAGTTAGAAATATTCGGATATGGATGCATATATTTTTCCCAACAGTATATCTGTTACTTCTGTGGTTTTACTCATGGAGAGTCATGTGTTTTTGAGTTATGAAAAAATGTTTGTTTGTGGAACCATTTAAGCCCTTTTTTAGAGCCGAGACATGGGCTGGGGCTATCAGGGAACTATGGCCATGTAGTTCATTCAATAAAGCCCTTCTGAGGTTAGCCACTTCAAAAATGAAATGTTTGGCACATGGAATTACCTTCAACCAAGGCCTAAAAAACAGTTCCCTGTCAAAGTCCGCTATGGCCTGTAGCCTCTCCCACACGTTGACCTCGCCATCTAAAATATTCCACAACTTATCCCCAATGTCCAAGAACTGTCTGCTATAGTCTGCTGGGTCCATTTTTATGGTCAGTTCGTTCTGTCACGGGGTCAGGTTGTTAAGGGGAATTGAAGGACCCAAATGCAGATCAGAACAGGAGGCAGGATTGGGGAAACAAAAAGCGAGTTTTATTAAAAGCAAAACTGAACGCTACAAAAACCAGAGCACAAAAGAAAAGAAAGTCCAAGGAACAAAAAACAAAGTAGCAAATAAAACAGTTAAACAAAGTGCAACAAAAAGGCAAAGTACAAATCAAACATGGAAAAACCAAAAGTCCAAATCCAAAAACACATACCATTGGGAGACTGGAGACACAAGGAAGCTCGAGGAGGACACAGGAACGGGTACAACGAACTGACAAGGAGTGCAAACAAAGGCTTAAATACAAAGCACACTGATGAGGGGACGAGGAACAGGTGAGGAGAGAGAGGAGGGAAGAGGACCTGTGAGATAACGAGGGGGAAGCACAGAGGAGAAATACACTGGCAGACAGAGGTAGACAAACATGCAACAAGTGGAAAACAGAGGGGCAAACACAGGAGACACGGAAAGGGCACGAAAAGGCATGAAAATCAAAACATAAGACAAAACAAGACACAGAACCATGACACCAAAGGGTTTCTTCTCCAGTCCAGTTCTGTTTACTGTGCAGCTAAGAACTTGTGGCATTGGTGGCCATTGTGTGGTATCTCCCAACCCCTGTATGAGATCACACATGGGTGTGTGATTAGCAGCAAAATGAGAGCTGTTCCTACAAATCCAGAAGCCTGCAACAATTGGACTCCAAACATCCTCATGTATTCATACCTACCTGCTGATTCACTTGCAATCAACAGTCACACTGATGTCATTTATACTGATTCTTAGACACCCCATACACCACACAAGGATGGCAATAGACTGTTATCAACAAGGGCGAGAAGAGACACAGAGGGGAAAAATGGCATTGGCATGCTGACCACACAGAGTAAGGTGATCCCAAAAGAAGATGACATCAGAATAGCCACAATAGTGCAGTTGATCAAGGAATACAACAAAGAGGCATTAGTACGAACAAAATGATTAGAGATCTCGGGGGTCCATGCTGGTGAACTAATTGATAATTCTATTTTTTTATATAGCCGGTACTCCTTCATCAGGCGGCTGAAGAGTAGGATGTACAGTGCCAACACAACTGTCTTAGCCATTCAAATTGGCCGAGCAAATTGGCATTCTCTATCCCAAATTGAGATGAGACACTGTCCTTGTTTAGATCCAGTTGTAAGTTTTGTCCAGTTTTTGCTAACCATCCGCACATGGATGAGAGTACACAGGAGGATTGCAAGTTATCTCACTATACATGGTACAATGCCAGTAGGACACTATATGACTGCATACAAATCAAGTTCTGGTAACACTAACATCACATTGAGAAATATGAAACTGGTAGTTAATCATTTCTGTTATGACTCGGCCTGTGTAATAGTTTCATCTCAGTTATCCCCCTGCTTCTTTGGTTTCGTCCTCCTCCCTGATTACCTGTCTCCGCCCTGATCACCTTCACCTGGTGTTGTGTGTGTGTGTACTTATAGTCCTGTGTTTCCCCTGTCTGTTGCCAGTTCGTCTTTCGCCCCCGTGCTAAAACGTTCCAGCTTTGTATATTGAGATTTTCTAGTGTTTCCTGGTTTTTTACTTCTGCTGTGTTTTTTGACCTCGCCTTTGCCTATTCCCTGTCGGATTTGTATGCCTTCGCTGACTGATCTCCTGTGTACCGTCCTCTCTGCTTCTGCCTGCTCCCTGTCTGATTTGTTTGCCCCGCTGACTGATATTCCGTGTACCGAACATTTTTGTGCTGAGTAAAGACATTACTCTTGACTACTCTGTGTCCAGTCGTGCTTGTGAGTCCACACCATTGTTGGGGATCTGTTCGTGATAGTACGAACTGGCCACAATCCAATCCAATCCAATCCAACTTTATTTGTTAAGCGCTTTAAAACAACCAAAGTTGACCAAAGTCACATAGGTGCAAAATTACATATAAAAACAACAATAAGTTAGAAGGCATAAAACATGAGTAAACATAATAGCCTCGTAATAAAAGGGTTTCAAAATAAGAAATTAAGTCAAGTAAAACAGTTGACATCCTACTAGGTGTCAAAGGCCACAGAGAAGAGATGGGTTTTAAGAAGGGATTTAAAAACAGGTAGGGAAGAGGCCTGTTTAACATGCAGAGGCAGATCATTCCACAGTTTAGGAGCCGCCACAGCAAAGGCACGGTCCCCTCTGAGCTTCCGCTTAGTTTTTGGCATACTCAGGAGCAGTTGGTCATCTGACCTGAGAGAGCGGGCGGGTATATAAGGGTGCAGAAGCTCAGCGAGGTAGGGCGGGGCAAGACCATTCAGGGATTTAAAAGCAAATAAAAGGATTTTAAAATGGATCCCAAATTTAATAGGCAGCCAGTGGAGTGAGGTTAAAATGGGGGAGATGTGCTCATGTTTACGTGTGCCAGTTAAAAGACGTGCAGCTGCATTCTGTACCATCTGGAGACGGGCGATGGAGGACCCACTAACCCCCACATAAAGTGCATTACAGTAATCCAGCCGAGTGGTAACAAAGGCGTGGATTACCGTCTCAAAGTGCTGCTTTGACAGAATTGGCTTTAATTTGGCCAGCTGCCTCAAATGGTAAAAGCTTGATTTGACAACAGCCTTGATCTGAGTGTCAAACTTAAGCTCAGGATCCACTTTAACCCCTAGGTTTGTGATGCTTGGTTTTATGTACTGGGCCAAGAAGCCCAGATCTACAGGGGGGGTCCGAGTGGTGCCATCAAAAACCATCACTTCAGTCTTATTTTCATTGAAATTTAAAAAGTTCAGAGCCATCCAGGCCTTTATGTCGTCGAGACACTTAAAAAAAGCAGTTTGATAGAGCACTCATCGTTCTTTTTAAGAGGCACATAGATCTGACTGTCATCTGCATAACAGTGGAATGAAATGCCGTGCTTCCTAAGTATGGAACCAAGAGGGAGCAAATAGAAGAGAGAAGAGGAGAGGACCAAGAACTGAGCCCTGTGGGACCCCACATGAGAGAGGAGCAGAGGAGGACACAGAGTCACCAAGGCTGACACAGAAAGTTCGATCAGCCAAGTATGACCTGAACCACTCCAGTGCTATGCCCCTGATGCCCACCCACTGCTTCAAACGTGAGACCAATATTTCATGATCCACTGTTTCAAATGCAGCAGTCAAATCTAAAAGCACAAGGACAACACAGTCACCAGAGTCGGTAGCTAAAAATATATCATTAAAAACTCTTAAAAGAGCTGATTCGGTGCTGTGCAGGGTTTTAAAACCGGATTGGAAAACCTCTAGAATGTTGTGTTCTTCCAGAAAGACCATTAATTGACTGTGCACAGTCTTCTCCAGGATTTTGGAAAGAAAAGGCAGTTTGGAGATAGGCCTGAAATTAGCCAGAACTGCCGGGTCTAGAGCAGGTTTTTTAATCTGAGGTTGTACTACTGCATGTTTAAAATTCCCGGGGACCACACCTGAGGACAGACTACTATTAATGATTTCAATAACAGAAGGTCCTACAGTGGGGAAAACCTCCTTAAATAGTCGAGGAGGGACAGCATCATTTGGAGAACCTGAGGGCTTCAAATGACCAACAATCTCCTGTAAAAAGGAAAGAGTCACAGGCTCAAACTGCTCAAAGACAGCAGAGCAGGGGACACAGACTGAGGGGTCATAAACTGACGGTGGGATTAGAGCCCTAATTGAAGTGACCTTATCAATAAAAAAGTGAAGGAAGTCTTCACACACAGCCGGGGACGCCTCCATACAGGCAGACTGTGGGGCATTAAGAAGTGAGTCGATAGTGTTGAACAAAACACGAGGCTTGTGACAGTTTGACAGGATGATATCCGAGAAATGTTTTCTTTTAGCATCCTTCACAGTTGCCTGATAATGACGCCAGCAGTCCCGTAATATTTGGAAAGACACCTGCAGTTTGTCCTTCTTCCACTTGCGCTCAGCTCTACGGCACTCACGTTTGACAGCATGAGTCGTGTCATTTAGCCAGGGCTCAGACTTCTTTTTAGGCTGCCTGGATTTTAATGGAGCCACAGTGTCTAAAACAGCCTGGCAGGTGGAGTGAAACCATGAGCTAAGCTCCTCTGTACTGCACCCAGACTCAGGAAGAATGGAGTTCTGATTGAAGGCAGCCGAGAACTGAACAGCAGTGGAAGGGTTAACAATGCGACAGCGTCGAGCAGCAGCGCGAGATTTAACTGTATTGCAGGCAAGAGCAGCTTCAAATAGTACAGCCATATGGTCAGAAAACACAGCGTCACATATCTCTAGGTTAAAATCAGGCAAGCCATATGACAAGACAAGATCCAGTGTGTGTCCGTGCTCTTGTGTGGGTCCAGACACAGATTGCACAAGATTAAAAGAATCAATGAGGTTTAAAAAGCCCTTTGCCATTGGCTTATCAGGACAACACACATGAACATTAAAATCCCCAACAATAAGAACACGGTCATATTTTGGCATGATTTCAGCCAGGAAATCAGAGAAGTCATTTAAAAAGTCCTTATTGTACTTGGGAGGCCGATAGACCAGCACACAATACTGTGTGAGAGGGGCCAAGCTCAAATACGCTCAGTTCAAAGCTGGTGAAAGAGGATGACAGCGACAGCTGCTTACATTTATATTGATTCTTATAGACAGTCACTATTCCTCCTCCTCGGCCCGACGTCCGCGGGGAGTTAAAATAGCAACAATCACGTGGTAAAAGTTCAGTGAAAGCGCTGGACTCACCAACACACAGCCATGTCTCCGTCACACAGAGGAAATCCAAACCTCGGGACGTGAAGAAGTCCTTTAAGACAAAAGTTTTGTTCGCTAGGGATCTAGCATTTACCAGGCCAATCCTGGCAGGAGCCGGCGGGTCCGCGGCGTTGGTTGTCTGGGGAGCCCGACACAGAGACCGCAAATTGCGGTGATTCACCCCGCGCCAGCGCGGACGAGGAGAGCAGGGGCCGCGGGGCTGGAACACCTCTTCCGGGTCAACGACAGGTACCAGCCAGACGTCGACAGGGTCCAGCAAGCGTCGAGGAATAACGAGGCTAGGCATGGCTCCAATCTCAGTCCAAGAAGGCGTAGAAAACACGCGAGATTCGGCTTCCTCTCCAGATCCTTCGCTGGTTCCGGTTTCCACACCAGCTCCGACAATTCACCTCTCCAATCCCTCGCGCTTCTCCGGGGACGCCGACAACTGCCGCTCCTTCCTGGTTCAGTGTGAGTTGCATTTTGAGATGCAGGCTGCTTCTTTCCCGTCGGAACGTGCTAAGGTATTCGTGGCATTCTCCTCCTCGTCCCTTCCAGGAAGCTAGATCATCGGCGCCCCCTACAGCTCAGGAGGAGCCTATGCAATTGGGCAGGACGAGACTCGATCCAGAGGAGGGCCGCTGCATATACTGTTCTCAAATGGGGCACTTCCTTGCTTCCTGCCCAGTAAAAGGGCGGGCTCACCCGTGATCAGGAGGGCACTGGTGAGCCGTACTATTTCCTCTACTGTTTCTACTCGCCCTCTGGTTCAGGCTAAGCTGGTCTCTGCATCTCAAGAACTCGTTCAACCAGTGTTAGTGGATTCTGGTTCTGATGAAAACTTTATGGATTGGGGATTGGCAAGGAAGCTCGGTTTGAGCATAGTACCACTTCCTAGACCTACGGAGGCCAGCTCTCTTGATGGACAACTTCTGTACAAGGTAACACACCGCACTCAACCTGTCCAGCTCATCATGGCTACAGATCACATTGAATCTCTGAGTTTTCATTTGGTCCATTCTCCCTCTCACCCTCTCCTGTTGGGCCTCCCTTGGCTCACAAAACACAACCCTCACGTTGACTGGTCATCTGGGGAGATTTTAGGTTGGGGAAAGAACTGTTCATCTGCCTGCTTCCCTTCAGAGCCTGTTCCGGCACCTCTACGCCCCTCGCATCATCCGGCTTCAGCTAACGCTGACGTCTCTGATCTCACTGGAGTTCCTGCCTGCTACCTGGATCTAAAGGAGGTGTTCAACAAGGCTCGGGCTACTTCGTTACCTCCTCATCGGCCGTATGACTGCAGCATTGATTTGCTTCCTGGTTCATTTCCTCCCAGAGGTCGGCTCTACTCGCTGTCTGCTCCAGAAAAGGAGGTGATGCAGATTTACATTCAGTCTTCTCTGAAGGCTGGAATTATCCGACCTTCTTCCTCTCCTGCTGGGGCAGGGTTCTTTTCGTGGACAAAAAGGATAAGACTCTTCGCCCATGCATAGACTATCGAGGTTTGAATGATATCACCATTCGGAACAGGTACCCCCTTCCCCTTATTTCTTCTGCATTTGAACCGCTACAAGATGCTAAGTTTTTCACTAAGTTAGACCTTCGCAATGCTTATCATCTTGTAAGAATAAGGGAGGGGATGAGTGGAAGACTGCCTTCAACACTCCGAGTGGCCACTACGAGTATTTGGTGATGCCTTTTGGACTAACTAATGCCCCTGCTGTGTTTCAGGCATTAGTTAATGATGTTCTCCGTGATATGCTTGATAAATTTGTTTTTGTGTATTTGGATGATATTCTGATCTTCTCTGCGGATGAACAGACGCACATAAAACATGTGCGCCAGGTGCTGCAGCGTCTCTTGGACAACCAGCTTTTTGTGAAAGCTGAAAAATGTGAGTTTCATGTGTCCACTGTCTCGTTTTTGGGGTTTGTGGTGTCAGGGGACAGCATCCAGATGGACCCGGCCAAGGTCAGAGCGGTGGTGGATTGGCCGACTCCCACTAGCCGTAAGCTAGTCCAACGATTCCTGGGGTTTGCTAACTTTTATAGACGTTTCATTCGGAATTTCAGTACGATTGCTGCTCCCCTGCATGCTTTAACCTCTCCTCAGGTCCCGTTTCAGTGGAACCCACAGGCAGACCTGGCCTTTCGGAAGTTGAGGGAGAGTTTTACCTCTGCACCCATCCTCACACTACCAGACCCCACTCGTCAGTTTGTCGTGGAAGTGGATGCTTCAGACTTGGGCATCGGGGCGGTCCTCTCTCAGCGGTCCCAGGCCGATAACAAGCTGCACCCCTGTGCCTTCCTGTCCAGAAAACTCTCACCCGCAGAACAGAACTATGACGTGGGCAATAGGGAGCTCCTAGCCGTGAAGGTGGCTCTGGAAGAGTGGCGTCACTGGCTAGAAGGAGCTAAACATCCATTCCTGGTTTAGACGGATCACAAGAACTTGGAGTACATCCGGTCCGCCAAGCGTCTCAACTCCAGACAAGCCAGGTGGGCACCGTTTTTTAACCGATTTGACTTTACATTGTCTTACCGACCCGGTTCCAAGAATGTTAAACCGGATGCACTGTCTCGACTGTTCGACCCGGACTCCGGTCCAGAGTTACCCAGCTGTATCCTGCCTCCTGCCTGCACAGTTGGGGCAGTTACATGGGGAATTGAAGAAAGGGTCAGACAAGCTAATATTGACTCAGTGGTACCTGACGTCTGCCCCCAGAACCGGTTGTTTGTGCCTGCTTCTCTTCCCTCTCAGGTGATCCACTGGGCTCATACATCTCTCCTGTCCTGTCATCCGGGAATCAAAAGGACCTGTTTTGTGATAAGGCAACGTTTCTGGTGGCCTGCCATGGAGAAAGAGGTGGGCGAATATGTGGCTGCCTGTCCAGTGTGCGCCAGAAACAAGTCTTCTCGACACCCCCCTGCCGGGCTCCTATGCCCCCTTCCAGTGCCTCATCGCCCCTGGTCTGACATCTCCCTGGACTTTGTCACAGGTTTGCCTTTGTGGTAACACCACCATTCTCACTGTTGTGGATAGATTTTCTAAGATGGTGCACTTTATCCCGCTGCCTAAGCTGCCCTCTGCCAAGGAAACGGCGGAGGTAATGTTGCGGCATGTCTTCAGACTACATGGGTTCCCAAAGGATGTGGTGTCAGACGGGGGGCCACAATTCTCCTCCCACTTCTGGAAAGCCTTCTGTTCCCTCCTGGGCACTTCGGTCAGCCTCACATCCGGGTACCATCCCCAGTCCAATGGCCAGACCGAGCGTTTGAACCAGGAGCTGGAGACTGGTCTACGTTGCCTGGTTTCACAGAATCCAGCTACGTGGAGCAAACATCTTATCTGGATTGAGTATGCCCATAACACCCTGCCCTGCTCTTCCTCTGGTCTCTCTCCCTTCCAGTGTGCTTATGGTTATCAGCCGCCGTTGTTTCCAGCTCTGGAGGAGGAGGTCAGCGTCCCATCAGCCCAGGCCCTCATCCGTCGGTGTCGCAAGATCTGGGCCGGGGCCCGTCAAGTGTTACTTCGGAGTTCTGACCGATCCAAGAGAGCAGCGGATCGCCGGAGAGTCTCAGCTCCCTCCTAGGGGAGCCGCCACAGCCATAGCGGCAGCAGCTTCTGGACGAAATAACCGAATCGGCGGATGAGACGGACGTGTGTGTTGTCGATCACCCGAGTTTCGCACCCCACATGGATAGCGGCGTCCGGGAGACCTACTTTAGGATACCTAAGGTCAACTGGAAACGGCAGCCAAACGTCCTTTTGTAAAGTAAGTTTATTTTCTTTGTTACTAATGTCAAGGAGTAGTGAGTAGTGAGGCTGCATCTCGCTGCTCCGCTGCACTCTGTCAAGTGATTTGGACGCGCCGGCACGTCCGTCGACCTCAGAGGGTTAAATAATATTATGTAGGCTACTTACAAACTATAAATAGAGTCGAGTCAGAAAGAGCCTTACCTCCAGGCAAATGCGTTTAGCGCAGCTAGCACTAGCACCGCTAGTTCCAGACGTTCCTGGCTGTTCGTTGTCATCATCTGATTTTTAGTGCTTCAATGGCTGTGTCCTCTCCAAACTTTGGGTTATTGATAGCCTGTAGCCACTTTTTGCACAGCTCTAACTCTTTGGGTAATCTATGAAAACTTACTCCGTGTATTTTCCTTGTCCTGGCTGAACATCCCGGTACCATGCAAGTGCACACCATTTCGAAACACAAACGACAGATTCATGGGCGGAGTTCAACCATTGAGTTCAACAGTGGGAGTGGCCTGTGGAGCTGAGCATTGCAATGCACTATGGGGATTGTTGTTTTCAATCCACAATCCCTAAATCCCTTTCTGCCTTATCTCGGTCAAAAAAGCACCACATTTGAAATTTATGCCACTATTCGACTACATATATGATCCACTTTCAGTACATATTCATGTCTGCACTGGTGGAATGTCCCTTTAAGTGCATCAACTTCATGGAGATAACAAAGCTGTGTCCTGGAGTTTCTTGGGAGTGTTGAGCTGAGTGGAACATAGTCCATGACAGTCCTAGTGGAATAGGTTTACATACTTTGATTTTCAAAAAACACATTATTTTATTATTCTCATATGGTGCATTGCTGCAGCATCCATTTTCACACTGTGTCTTGAACACCCCGTTCTAGCTACAGAGTGAGATATCTCGCAGGATGTGGCCAATCAGTGTCAAAGTAGGGTGGGTCATGCTGAGCAAGGTAGTGTGATCTAACATAATGCTGATACAGCAATAACAACAAGCAGTAGTCTGCTGACTGACTGGAGTGTATGTATTTCATGATAAACATATATATTTATATAACACTTACATCGTGACACACATGAGCTACAGAAGTAAGGGATTGATTCCACTCTAGACGTTTTGAGCAGTGCAGGAGCAGTGTTTTCTCTGGCAGAGAGTAACTCCCTTTGGCAAGGACTTTGGGCTTTTTCACTTTGCAGACCTTTTACATGCACCAAAATGCTACATAACACAATAAAGGAAAGGTTGGTAAGCCTTTCTTTTACAGTCCCCTAATTACTAGGTATTTACCTGGTAAATACATGGTAACACAAAAGTGTTACTCGGTTATTACCAATGGTAATAAGAAAATAAATACTATGAAACTATGGCCAAAATGCTGGGTATTTACCTGGTAACTATATGGTAAATCTTGGCGTATTATTGGGTTATACGCTGTAATAAGCAGGTGGCTACAGTCCGCTAATTACTAGTTATTTACCCAGTAAATATATGGTAACAAAAATGTGTTACTAGGTATTAACCACTGTAATAAGAAGGTAAGGACAATGAAACCATGGCCAAAATACTGGGTATTACCCAGTAAATTATAAAGCGTTATTGGTAATAACTACTGGTAATGAGTGGTTAATACAGTGATACTGACACAAGAAGGCCAGGTGGCAACACTGGAGAGGCACACGAAGAGACGAACAGAGGCTGGCTGATGACGGAAAGAACTGACAAGGAGGGCTGGGAGAACAAAGACTAAAAACACAGAGAGGAAGAAACACACAGGAGAAACTGAAAAGCAAGAAGAGACACACAAGGGCATAATATCAAAATAAATCAGTACACAACAACAAGATACTGAATCATGACAAATATACCATAATGACAAAGCAGAAACAGAATTTTAGAAATTTTAGCAATTCTAGAATTGTTTCCTTTTTGAAGTGGGGTCATATAAAGTACATATCTGTAGTCGGGCTGAGGAGGTGGCCTACGACATTACTTATCACCCACCTACAATGAAGTTCTGAGATCCCTCCCTAGACAGCTTGACAACCATTCAAACCTGGGCTCACCTAGCCCTAGCAACTAACATGAAGGCCAGTTGGGTCAACAACTCTGAAACTCAGAGCTCACATGTGGCCATAACAACTCTGTAAGGACACTCCCACACAGAGTTTAAAAGGATTCAACTCCCCTCTAATTAATTAGAACTGAAGAAGCCTCTTGGATGAGAGGTGACACACCTTCAAGAAACTGAAACAAGTCCAGTTGCCTACGATATAGCACTTAGAATTACCATGACCTTCATCAACACTTAAGATTGATACGATTGATTAACTCCTAGGTTTAACAGTAAAAAAAGAACTGAAGTAAAAAGTGTCTCACTCAGCGTACTCATGATAAGAAAATAAATTATGTACCATTTACATCCTTTATCTTAGCAGCACTTTTTTGTTCAAGATATAAAGTTGTCATTCTGTTTTATGTAGGCTACAAGGTAAAGTCCATGAACATGTCAATTGTCACAATTTATACATATCACATCAGGGACTTTATGTCCAAATTAACAATATATTCCTTCTTAATTCCAATTAAACAAACATGTCTACAAGAAATGACAGGAGCAATGGACATTGAACATGGAATTGCTACCACTTTTCATTACAAATAGCTGCCAAATAAAACATCACCCAAAGCAGATAACACCATGAAGAAAAGAAATCCACAACAGCCCCAAACATACATAATACAGCAAAAAAAATGCAGCACAGTTTTGTTTCATACGTGCTACTCCTTCTCCGACTCCTTTTCCACTTTCATCTTGATACCCAGGCGGTGGCAGTTCACCGAGTCAGTCCACTCCCTCGACAGCAGCCTGATATCGGTGAAGGAGCCAGGAAATACTCACTCCTGTCTTATCACTTATAAAAGTCTTTCAAATAGAAGCAAAATAAAAAGTATATTTTATGATAGAAATGTACAATAAAAAATGACCTGTGTGCAACAATACTTACAAATGTTAATTTCAAATGTCATGATATAATACCAAATAGAGTTTCGGTGACCAAATAGTTTGGGGTTTTATGTTGAGTCGGATGTGCATAAAAGTAATGTTCATGTTTGAGGTATATGTTTTGTCAAAATGAGTTTTAGCATTTTGTAACTTTAGGCTGTTGATCTAAAGATTTGTGGTAATCTGTGTATACATATTAGTAAAAAAAAAAAAAAAATACAGTACCAATAATTTCCAAGTCTTTTAAGTTTATAAAGTTTTTTTATTTATAATTAAAATGATTTTAATACACACACACAATGGGTAGTGTCATTCTTATTTTCTAACAACAACACTATGAAAATTATGTAAAATTAACATTGGTTAGTAAATAAGGTTTAACAGTGGTATCAGTTCACAAGGGTGGGAATTTCGTCATTTTAGGGGCAAGGCCATTTGGCCTTAATTTTTTTTTGTTTGTTTAGGAGCACCAAAGCCACATGACAGGGCACAAAGGCCATTGAGTAAAATTCGATGGTTTTACCTTTCAGATTGATACCATAACATCCTAATTTATAATAAGACGTGGATTATGTATTAATACATTTTTAATACCAATATCAAGTTAATGTTACATTAGAAAACAGTTGTTTAGTAGTGTTAGGTGATTTTGGTGACACTACGCTTTTCCAAACAAACAGTTGTAGAATAACCAGCAGGAGACCATTGCTGTGTGGAGTGATTTTGTTAACACTACACTGAATAATAGTGAAGTTATTGAATATTTTTATAGTTTCTCTTTTGGGTGTTGCACTCTGTAGACGGTCCCTGCGCCCTTGTCTCACAGACGGCTGACCACAGAGACCAGTGCTATGTGTCCAGCCCGGAGGAGCACTCGTTGTGATGAAAATATGGTTGTAGCTCGTTGTCTACCTTACTACGGTAGTTAAGAGTCATCGTTTGTGTTTTAACAATGTTTTGCTTATGAGTTGTTGATGCGGGAGGTTCGAATCTGTGAATATATTTCCAACTTTACCAAACTAAATCCTGTCACATAAGTCACATATCATATCAAAACTGGCTGAGCTCGCTTGCGCACCTGTGCTGTGAGTGTCGTTCTTCCGTTCTGAGACGCTGCTGCTGTTTGAGAGGCTTTAACGTGAGATCATCGATGCGATAATGAGACTCCACCTGCGCGAACCGCAAACTCACTTAAGTTATATTCAAGGCAAACCCACTACGCTGCACTGGCGCTTTTTACGTGGAACTTGGACAGAGCCAGGGGCACAAAGGCCACTGTGGCCGTACGATGATTTTTTTTTCATGGGGCATCAAGGCCAATGTGTGGCCGCCGTGAATTTCCCACCCTGGTTGTTAGTGTAGTCTGCTAAATCGTTTTCAGTTAAGCGGTACAGTTTTATGCTGCTTTACTTCATTTAAGGGGTAAGGTAACCATGGAAAACACAGAAATGAGTCACTACTTGAGCGTACATTTAAAATTACTTACTATTACTTACATTGTTATTGTTTTGATTTTTGATTTCACAAAAATTGACAATGGCTGTTGCATCAAGTGTTAACAATATCATCCCAGTGAACCTCTCTTGTCTTGTCTTCATCTTCACATAAATCATATATGCTCAGATTGTGTTGATTCATATATTAACAAATGACTCCGATGCACCACTGCTGCCTGAGTTAGCAGCTTCCGACAGACGATAGATATCTGAAAGACAAAAAAACTATCACTAAGACAGCTGATTCACAAACATCTCAATTTAGTACAAGAACTTACATCTTCTTCCACGCAGTCGACTTATCCAGTTTAGTCCACTGAGAGACGAAATTCCACCACTCGTACTCTTTTGTAGCAACAAAAAAGTATGTAAATGAAGAGAAATGTTTGCATTTCGTCAAGGAGATTTAATTAAAGATTTCTGTATAATTTAACAGGTCCAACAAACAAAGAAAACCTTTCAGTCCAGGCAAGTTTTGAGATGAAAAAGAAAACAACTTACTTTTGTCGAATTAGAGCCTGTGCTTGATGTAGGTAATTTTCTTGAGAGAATAGAACGGATCTGCAGGCACAATAAAAATGTATCTCAATGTCAAAATGTATAGTATTTTACTACTGTGGAATTTGGGACACATTTAGCATAACGGGCAATACACAGAGTAAAATGAGCAGACTGATACCATTCTTGTATCTGTGTGCTGAATATGAAGCCAGGGTGCAATTAGTTAAAAATTATTAAGCTAAGCTTAAGTTGTGGGCAAAAGTTTACATACACTTGTAAAGAACATGTATATCAGTGTTCTCGACAGCTCTCATTTTTCTATGATGGAATGAGTAGAACACATACTGCTTTGTCACAAAAACATTCATGAAGTTTGGTTCAATAATGAATTTATTATAGGTCTTCTGAAAATGTAACCAAATCTGCTGGATCAAAAATATACATACAGTAATTCCAACATCTGGTTAAATGTCTCTTGGCCTTTTTAACCTCTGTCAGGTGATTTTGCCATCCACAAGCTTCTGGTAGTTTTCTGGCTGAATTTTTAACCACTCCTCTTGACAGAATTGGTAAAGTTCAACTTAAATTTGTTGGCTGAGCTCCTTAGACTTTCCCATTATAGAGCTTGTGGCTGGAACTAATGGGTGTATCAGCTTGTGGCTGGAACTAATGGGTGTATCAGACAAGCCCTATTAAAATGGGCCCAGAAAAGTCATCAGCTGTAAGAGAAATTAAGAGGCCATGCTAAAAATCACATTTGATTTACACAAGTTTCTATTATCACCAAAGTTGATCCTTTAAGTTGCTGTATGTATATTTTTGACCCAACAGATTTGGTCAAATTTTCAGAAGACCTATAGTAAAAACAACCAACTGAACTTCAGAAAAGTGATTAAAAAAGGCTCCAACATCATTAAAAAGTCTATGGGCAGAGTGGGAGCCCTTGCACATGTTTAGTGCATAATCAGGAAATAAACCTGGAAGCTAAAAAAAAATTGGGATTATGTATCAGGTGAGCAATTCTCTTTGGACATTTTTGCATTGTCCTTTTTCTCCATTTTATTTTTGGTAGATTAATTACATTTTGCTGTCAGTACTTTTACCTTTGATAAATTTTGAATGCAGGACATTAAATTGTATTGGAGTATTTTGCATTGTGATATTGATACATTTCTCAAATAAGGGATCTTAATACTTTCTCCACTAATGTCAGACAATCTTCTCATCTCACTCTCTGTAACAAAGTTCCAAAAGTATTTCCCAAAATGTCAAACAATCTTTTTAAAATCAACATACCTTTGAATCAAATAGTGTCCCAAACACTAAAATGAAGAAACCCTGGTAAAAGACGGGTAACAAGCACATTTCTTTATAATTAAGAGGGAACAACACAGAATGATTTACTATACTTAATTACTGACATTACATTACAACTTTGTTTTTCAAAGCATACAAATACCTGTAGTGAATTGAAGAATGCAAAGGCTATGTGGATTCCTTCATTTGTTGACGATACCATGGTTCCCACACCCAAAGACCAGGTCAGTCCAAATAAAGGAGTCAAAATGATCACACACCTTGCAATGACCACCAGTGTACTTTTTTCATCTGCCTGGGTGGTGTCTCCTACACCTCTTCTTAGCATTTTGAACAAGACAACAATCACTATTAAAATGTTGATAAAAACTATGGTCAAGGCAGGTATCACAAGGGACAACAGGGCCTTTTTTTCTGTCCAGTTGAGCCAGCAAGCTTCTTCTCTCCTGATATAACCATTTCCTGGTGCTGTGACAGCAACAGTTATAACAGCTATAATCAGAGGACAGCCATAGCCTAAACAGAAGCCAATGGCCAACATGGTTGATCTGGACATGTGGGAGAAGACCAAGACTGTCCGGTAAAAGAGCAGAAGGCCTGACACAAGCATCCAAAAGAACAGAGCAAGGTAGAAAAAGTGCATAAAAAATGTTGTTGTGCTGCATGGTCCAACTGGAACGTCATAGTTTTCCCCTGGGTTTTCAAGGGGGTTCTTAGCAACAGAGGCAGCAATGATGAAGCAGATGTCAGCGATCAACAGAGACAGGGCAGTGTTAACGATGGAAACATGTCGCATGAAAGCAGTGCTATTTCTGGTTATGGCTTTCCAAACGTATCCTTCAATAATGAGACATATAACCAAGCTTGCCAGAGATATTCCAACTCCAACATAAGTGATTATATCCAAGGCATGTTTGAGTTCTGAGGGGATGTCCGTTGCCATCAGAACTGAGAAGGAGGTGAGATGGTTGCAGCTACAGGTTACTGTGTTGTTTTGGTCTGAAACAAATGTACAACCTTCATTATCCCAAGCGCCCAGATTGTCAAAGGGTGCGTAATTCCAGAAGACACACTGTGGGTTTACTGACAGGGAGTTGTTTAGCTTATCATAGCGCAGAGTGACATTCTGAATTGTTGCATTTAATTGGACTAGCACCACAGCAGCGTTGATGGCATTATCATTGACAGTTTCATTGCTGGTGTCATTGAAGAGACTGGTGTCAAAGCTGGAGTACCTTGCTGGCATAACATTATTAAGGGTAAAGAAGGCAATGGTGGTGATCAAGACATTGTTAACACTGGTGTCTGGAATGTATATTTGGATGCTTGAGTTCAGATCTGCCGTGAAGTTGTTGTCAAACATCGTTCTGTTGAGCAGGATATGTTGAGTTATGATGACAAACTCCCCGACCAACCCGCTGGACAGAGTCTCCAGTGAACCCAGTAACTCTGAGCTTGCATTGCGGGTTTCATTTGCATTTAGAACTGCCCAGGACTCTCTTGCATCATCACCAATGATGGCATTAACTGTTTCAAGTACATTCTACAAATGAAGAGATTTATTTAATTGTGAGGTTACAACCTTAGCAGAAAGTCAAAAAGTAAATTTGTTGACATAACACATATATCCTTTAGTAAGGGACTACAGAAGGGACTGTTCAACCTACCTCCATGATGGATTGACTGACTTCACTGTCAATGGAAACAGTTGCAATGGTGCCAAGAATGTCAACGATAGCCGATATAGTTGCAGATGAATTTACGATTTCTGTACTTTCTTCCTGGACAGTTTTATTTAGATTTGCCACAAATTCTGGCAATTCATCCACAATCAAATCCTGAAACATTAAAAACATATCAACTTTTGACACCATTATTAGTATGAGACTGCAAACTATTCATTAAAAATACAGAGATGTTTCTCTCTGTCCTCTAAAAATTGTTACACAACAGAAAGTGCTTGGAGGTGTTCAGCAGTAGACAGTTTGACCTTCGTGTCATGGTGCAGGTCAAACTGTCAGTTGCTGAACACCTCCAAGACCAAAAAGATGGTGGTGGATTTCCGGAGAAACAGACCCAATTTGCAACCAGTTTCTACTGAGGGGGTCGATGTGGAGGTCGTCAGCAACTACAAGTTGGATGACAAACTGGACTGGTCAGCAAACACTGACATCCTTCACAGGAAGGGGCAGAGACAACTCTATTTTCAGAGGAGGCTGGACTCATTTAACATCTGTAAGAAACTACTGCTGATGTTCTACCAGTCAGCTGTCACCAGCATTCTCTTCTATGCTGTGGTGTGCTGGGGAAGCAGCATTAAGAAAAGAGATGCTAGGCAGCTGGACACACTGGTAAGGAGAGCTGGCTCTGTGGTTGGGATGGAGCTGGACTCAGTGGCAGAAAGACAGGCTCTTGACAAACTGTTGTCAATCACGGACAGTGCCTTTGCCTTTTGCACAGCACACTCACCAATCAGAGGAGGATGGTCAGTGGCAGACTGCTGTCTCAGTTCTACTCAACGGACACTGAGGAAGTTGTTTGTCCCCCCAGGCCATATGGCTATTGAACTCCTCCCAACTGCACTCTGCTGTACTGTCAATTACTGGCTATATTAGCCACGAAATTCACTTTGTTTGATGAGGGTTTTTTTTTTAGTTCCTATTAATGTGTTTCTGTTCATTTCTATATGCAGCGCATGCACAGTTGCTTAGTTAAGTTTGTTAATATTTTTATCTCATCTGTGTTTAATTTATATCATTAACAGTGTTAGTTTATTCTTGCACTATTCTTTGTTAACTTAAATCTGCAATACATGCACTGTTGAACCCCTGTACAGATAAACTACCTTAGTTTGCACATACTGGAGCATGACAGTTTATAGTTCTGGTGGCTAGAATATCACTTCAGTGCTGTGTGTGTTTTTTATCCTTATATTCTGTTCATACTCTGATTTTATTGGTTACATTTTGTTTTTTATGCTCTTTTATTGTGTTTACATTTTTGTTTTGTATGTGTTGTAAGCTACTGGATGTCTAAATTTCCCTCAGGATCAATAAAGTATCTATCTATCAATCTGTCTATCTAGAAATTCAAAGAATATGTTATATACATATATTAGTAATGTCCCACTTAAGTTTTCCCAGATTTTTATTTGTCTGTCTGTCTATCCATTTGTCTGACTGTCTCTCTGTCTGTCTGAGGACAGACTCTGTCAATGCAACACTGTAAGTGGTATGTAGTCATGAAACCTTACATGCATGTAGTTGAGATGAAGACTGAGTCCAAAATCGTGTGTAGTAAACGGGATGCAGTGTAAGCGATTGTCAGTGCAAGCTAAAAATCCAAAGTTTTTCTTTTACATGATCTAATTTTTCACAATGTTGGTGCCATAGCATGACTGTAGTGATGTTGATAGCTAATTTTTCCATGTATGGTATACTCTGTGATTCAGACATTTCTAATGGGTTAACTCCGGTAGAGCACCTACCTGTGAGTCAATTAATAACTGCTTGATTTCTGTTATGATGCAGGTGTCCTTTAGAAGTTTCCACTCCCCTGTTTCCTCTCTGGTTTGCTGACAGGTTGCAATCTTGCTCCCCTCTTGACCTTCATTACATCTTATACTTGAAATGTCACCTGCTCGTCCAGTTCCATACTCGGCATCGTTGCATATAAAATCTTAGTGTTTAAAAAAAAATCAATGAGTGTTACACAATGAGATAATAAAACAGAAAAAAACTGTATTGTCACATTTTAAACGTTGCGCTTACCGTCTCTAAAAATGGTCATTGATGTTGTCAGTTTATAGTCCTTTGGTTCATCTACCTGACATGTAAAACTTATTTGTTTTTGCTGTGGTCCGCTGCAACTTCCTAACTGGTAATCATGCTTGATGCAGTAGGATTCTCTATCCTCAGTGACATCTGTGAATATTTAAAAAGTTAAAGTGTGAATAAGATAAACTGGTGATAGCTTTGACCAGTTTGTCAGCATGGTCAAGAGTTTTTTAACACTGATATCATAGTTACCTGAGGATAAAACAGTTGTGTCTAGAAACCACTTGACTTTATAGGGGGCTTGCACACAACACTGAAGTTGTTCTTTTTGTCCCTCTTTGCATTTAACATTAACTTTACTGTGTAGTCGCACAATGGGAGCTTGTTTGATGGCATCTCTTTTTACAAGTCCTTGTTGGAGGAAATTCATAACTCTACCTCTCAGAGTACATTGATAAAGTCCTGTGATTAAGAGAAGTATTGATGAATGCATTGGTATACTCTAAAAGAAAAACAGAAAATTGTCAATATCTCAACATTTCATGACAGCTGTGACAAAATATTTGCACAAAATACATTGGCAGTGTTTGTGATTGTTGGTGCGTGCAGGACAACATTTAATGTAAAATGCAGTAGCAGTAATGCTGTTATTATTATGGTCTTTTATTTATAGCATGGAATAGTGTTATCATTACATATTAGTTGGTAAGTATCAATATATGGATACTGAATTTTTCTATTTTCTGCAGTATCAATACATGCAGGGACAGAGAGTTGTCACACAAATACACTTTTTTTTTTTTTTTTTTTTAGGGGCCAAATCTAAAAGAAAAAAATATCAATTATAAAAGAAAGTGCAAAATTTTATTTTTTACTATTTTCCTGCTGTTCATGGCTTCAAGCCAACAAGCTGTTTCTCATTCTCATGTGATAACCTTGTCGTATTCTTTCTTTTGATAAAAATCAAATATGCCCTCAATGGCACTTTTCCCTCATGATATCTAAAATGCTATCAAATATCAATTATTTTAAGGTATTGTTTCTTAGATGCAAATTTCAGTATTGTGACAACAGTAGTACGCAAATGACAGCAATAATTCTACAATAAATCTCATAATTAAAATGGAACATAGATTTATACATTGCATTCATTCATTCATTCATTCAGTAATTCAGCTACCTTTTACTTACCAATATCGGCGAGGATAATATTGTTAATTTTAAGCATGGACTTTTTGTCAGAAGTTGTTATTTTCATCCGTGTGCTGTCTTTAATTTCCCGCCCTCTAAATGTCCACTCAGAATCAGAGATTTGTCCCACATCAATGTTTTTTGGAGGGCCACATGTTAGTGTCATGGTGTTACCAGTGTAAGTAAGGTCTGGATAGCTGATTGGAGTTGGACCTTTTAGAGAAAGTAAAAGAGATCTGTACGGAATCCCATCAAGTTAAACAAAAAATTAATAAAAAAATACTGACTTTTAGAACTTACTGTTGTAAAATGCAGTCACCGAGCCAAGGACAGGGGCAATGGGCCTCATTGCTTCTGGGACTTTTTTATTTGCATCAGCTATTTCATCTGGAATAACTTGTGTTGTCTGAACAATGTATTCTGTAATTATACTTCCTTCTCTGTAAGAAGTAAGACACGTTACAGTGGTGATGTTGAACATATACAGATTCTAGCCTTCAAATGTTTTCAATATCAGATTTGTCCTACCTGAATGCTTTCACAGAGACATCTTGAAACCCTGTGATTCTCTTATACTGCTCATCCAACTGTGGAGAAGTTTAATAATATAAACATTAGAACACCAAGACCTGAAAATACAAGTTAGAAATGGAGATTGTGTAAACAATGCAATTACCACTGAATTAATCCTTGATTCAAGCTCCTTGTATGTAGAACTTTCTGCATCATTTAATTCTGCTGTGTATTCCTTGTCTAATCTGACCAACATTTCCACATCAAAACCTGCATTAAAGAAAAAAAATGATTTAAAGCACTGGATGAAAAAATTATTATTCGCAAGGTTAAAAAAAGAAACAGGCCAGACAAAAAGGTAGACAGGACACCATATAATACAAGAGAGGAAACAAGTGTAAGTTAATGTTTATGGAGGCCTTTTATCTAATATCTTTGTTTCAAAGCTCCATTTAGTACTTACTTGGATTGTCAGTGAAGCTCAATAGTACTTAAAACCATCAAAACTGCTCATAACCTTTAAACTATTTTGTAATGACAGTTCTGAGATATTATGTGGCTGGTGGAATTGAAAAGGGCAGACCAATATTCAAGCAGTGTTTAAGGCAATTTATGTTCCCCTTTTTATTCTTGTTGCATTGAGTCTCACATTAGTAGTTAATGTGTAGAAACAAGGTGGCATATGCACACATGCATTATTTTCCTATCTCTATTAATTACTTACTCTGTCAAAAAATTGAGATTAGGCATCATTACCCATTAGCTCATATTGGGACAGGAGCCAGAAAAACATTCAGCGAGCCAAAATGTCAAGGAAGACAAAAATTTAGAAGCTTGCAAGATAAAAAAGGAGGCTCTGTAAGGATATGCTTGTACATTAAGAAATTTACAATAACTTTGTATAATTACAAAGTATTCATAAAACAAGTAAACATACTGTCCTCACAAATTATGTGGGTGCCTCTTGGCTTAGTGGGTGTTGTTAACTTGTTTTACTTGTTGTTTACAACTCTTTTTTACTTAGTAGCGTGCTAATTATGCTATTTAATTATGTTATTATAAAACATCTGATATAGGGTCATCCATAGTAAGTTAAGTGTACTTTCTGATGGATAATAGGATAATCCATGGTGCCCCCTTACCCCCTTTTTTGATAAAACAATACCTGCAACTGTTATAGAAGTAGTCCCGGATGTTGAAAGGGTACTGGTAGCAGTTGTGTTGGTAGTGGGGATGGAGATAGCTGGAGTGACTCTGGTAGTGGTAATAGTCTTTGTTGTTTCAGTGAGGTCTGTGGTTGGAGCAACGGTAGGTGTAGCCTCTGGCATTGTGGAGCGAAATGTGGCATTTTGGCTGGTCACACTAGTAGCTGAAAATACAACAGTTTAAAAGTAGGTAATGATTACATGAAATTTCCTTAAATGTTAAATTCAGATAATTTATAGTTGCTCAATAATTCAATTATTATAATAATTAAATAAACTACTACCGGGTCACAGAAGTGGGTTTTGTTATGGCAGACATATTTCACATGACCTTAAAGGGATATTCCAGTGTAAATTTAATCCATGGTCTAACACACCTTGACACCGAGTAAGACTCCCCCTCGAGAGGTCAAGTTTGCTGACCGCTAGCTTAGCTAATTTTAGCAACCTCAGAAAAGACCGCACGAAAACAATACACTGCCACTTATGCCTCCAATTAGAAACCGCCATCAAAAATCCACTCATAGCCACAATTAATGGTCAGAACAGCACCAAACTTCAGCAACAGTACATGTACAGTCCCAGCACACAGTACAAAGCCTCAAACATCTGCTAGCTTTGCTGGATTTGTATTGAAAACACAGCACAACTCACCGCTCTACTCCAGCAGCCTGAAATTTCAGGATGAAAATGTATGTACTCCATGGAATGCTCAGTTCTTATTATCGAGAGCTGACAGGGAAAAGAACGGAAGTAATGGAGTAATAATCAGACATTTTCATCCTTCAGCTGCGGAAATCTACTGCACTCTGTAATCGACTCGTCAGGGCTTCCCCTATACAGGCAGGCTGCTGGAGGAGAGTGGTAATAATTACAACACAGAAATATTTTAAGCTTGGTATTGAAGATGTTGTAGCAACAAATGCAATAAGAAAGTATTAAAAGACAGTTTCAGAGTAGTTCCTTCAAATTAAAAGTCTCAGCCGGGGAGGATTAACCCATCAGTCATTTTTCAGTACTGGTAATGATGATGTTTAGGGAAGTTGTGGCTAGCAATAGGCATTGAATCTGCAAAAATATAAATTATTTTTTAATTATGTAAATATAACACGATATTTATAAAAATAATACTAACGATAAAAACTATTCAAGCCCAAATAATTTTTCTTATTTTCAACATTTCTATACTGTAACATTATATATTTTGTGCAACACTTGACAATTCGCAATTGACAATTGTTAGCGGTGTTACTGTGTCAACATCTGTTGGAGCAACTATTGTTAAATCTGAAAAGATGATTTTATAAATATATATGTTCAACTAAAAATTGAATTTATGGCAACTGAAAAGTTTAAAGAAACATTATGTAGAATTGTCATTTTGTTGGATTTTGCGCCCCCATACATCCCCACCACTCGTAAATGCAAATCCCAGGTCAGTAACAGTTTGTCAGACGTAATGTGGATGCTAAGTTCAAACAGAACTCATTACGTAATAACAACGTTATATCTTGAAAATTTGTATCTTCAAGTGAACATGTTTATAACGCTGTGGTCTCACTGATGCTTGATGTGCAGAAATAAGTGATTGTGGGCAGAGTGGATGTGACAGAGACACCATTAAACGAGCTTTCTTAAATTCACTCGCCAGTGCCTTAACTCAGCTTCACTCCTCTCCCAGTGTGACCGGACCATTCCTGTGGACCAGCTCCTCTACCACTAACCCTTTTGCACAATGTTCATTGTTTTTCCTTCAAGGAATTTAAATGGTAAAAAAATCTGTGTATTGTGAGAAGCATGAGAAAACCCTGCCTGAATAAACTCAGTCCACTCCATACAATTTACTGTAATTCAGTTATAAAAAGACAATTGTAGTAGGTAGAGAAGGAAGATAAGTAGATAAAATTGTTGTCATATCTTTGCCATATCTGCCATATCTTTTGAAATAACACTGTAGAACTCAAAGTAATCTAAAAAGAATGGGGAGAAGATCAAATCAAATTCAATGTATTGCCTAAAGGCTAGAAGGAGAAAAAAATGGGAGCGGTACAGGAGTGGGAGTCATTCTGAATGGGAGCAGGATGGGAGTGGGAGCCATTTTACCAGGAGTGGGATGGGACAGGAATTTTTTTTGCTCTAACCCGGGATTGGGATGGGACAAAATTTTTTTCTGTGGGAGTGGGATGGGACAGGAGTGAAAATCCACTCCCGTGTAACCCTCTACCCTGCACCACTTGTGAAGCCACCTGCCTGCGCTCAAGCTCACCACCTCTACCTATGGGAGATTCCTTTGTGATCAATAAATTCACCTTTCAAATTTGCTTCCTGTTTGGTGCCAACTTTTGGGTCCACCTATTCACCACTACAATCATCACACATATCACTTGCTTTTGCTACATTTATATTGCTATGTGTACTTCAAATACAATACCATATACTACAGTATAACTACCATGCTAAAACTGTGAACTCTAACTATTCTTCTTGTAGCAATAGATGCTGAGTCAAGATCAAGAATACTGTGACTATATATACTGCTTAGAATGACATACATAATGATTTAAGTACAGATTAATTGCTGTCATTATTACATTTTTATAATGTGGCAATAATTTTTTGGTGTTCACATGTTAAAATTGTCTTGTGTTGTGGCAAGTATTTTAATGGCATAATTCTTTTAGGAAAAGTTAGGAAAAATGACTGAATAGTTGTCAAACAAATAATGTGTGTGAAGAGTGTGGCCTTGTATCTAACACCTTATTGGTTACCTGACATGTCACTGGAGTTGTTGGAGTGTATGATGTAGTGCTCTGCTCTCTAAGCGTTGTGAGTTGTTAAGTTTGCAGACTGAATTTTATTTTCGTGTGGTATTGCTCACAATACATAACATCAATATATTATTCAAGCTTAAACCATATGGTACAATGTAAGGTTTTCAATACATTTGAGTATACAATAAACTGCCTAGTTTGAAAATGAAAAACACTGCAACAATTATGTCTCAAAACTGACCAGTGACAGTTACAGTTGTTGTTAGGGTTAGTGTAAGTGAACAACAGACAATAGTTTTCAAAAATGTCAACCAGGAAAGTGTTACTCTATCCCTTAAACTCACTGGTAGCCACAGGAGTTGAATCTGCAAGAACAATCTTACTGTCATAATCCTGGTTATGATTCGGTTATTTCTTGTTTTATTTTGAAAATGTACCCTCATGTGTCATGTTTTGCTTTTCATTTCCTGCCCTTTTTCTGTATCCACCTGTGTCTCATCTGTCACCATTGTGGATACATACAAATACCTGGGTGTAGTGCCGGACAATAAACCGGAGTGGACTACAAACACAGAGGCAGTCTACGTGAAGGGCCTGAGCCAGCTTCACTTCCTGAGGAGGCTCAGGTCCCTTAATGCTCTAGATGTTTAATCAGACTGTTGTTGCAAGCACCATCTTCTTCGCTGTGGTGTCCTGGGGTGTGGGCATCAAAGCAAAGGACACAAACAGACTGAATAAACTTATCAAGAAGGCAGGGTCTGTTGTTGGCTCTAAGCTTGTCACCCTGGAGGAGGTGGTGGAGGACAGGATGCTGGCGAAACTGCTGGCAATCATAGACAGTGTCTCTCACCCCCTCCACAAAACTCTGGACAAACCTAAAAGAAGCTTCAGCAACAGACTAATTGAACCCTGCTGCCTAAATTAATGGCACAGGATATCATTCCTACCTGGTGCCATCATACTTTACACCGCTCGAAAACAAACACATAATTTATTGCGCTTTGAATTATTATCTCTATAAATAAAACTGCGCCTTATTTCTCTTGCACCTTAAGTTCCACTTAGCTCAGCATTTTATTTTATTTACCTCAATATTTTATCTTATTTTGTAACTGCTTAAGCATTTTATTGTATATAGTACTTTATTGTTTTTTGCATATTGTATATAGTACTAATTTCCCCTCGGGGATTAATAAAGCTATCTATCTATCTATCTATCTATCTATCTATCTATCTATCTATCTATCTATCTATCTATCTATCTATCCCTTGTGTGTGGGTATATACAGTTCATCTTGTGTTCACCTATGATTCCCCTGTGTTTCATCCAAGCCTGTTCCAGTGTTGTCCAGCAGGGGCGCTGCCAGGGATTTCGGGCCCCATGACAAGAAATCTAATTGGGCCCCATGAAAAGAAATCTAATTGGGTCCTTGTACAGGCCAGCGAAAAATTTTTATGTAGTTTTATATAAAACTATGCATTTTAATGATATTTTTGACTATCATTCCTAAATTTGTGAAAAGAATAACATGACAGTTACTTGGTTACTGCACACTGTCTCCCTTGTAGTTCCACATGCAGGTCTAATTTCTCCACAACTGTAGACTCACAGGTGGTGGCATTGGATTTGGCGTGAAAAAATACATATATGAGGCTATATGGTTGTTGTGATTTAATCTTCTGATTTCCAGAAAATATAAACATTTCTCTGAATGTATTGAGAGTTGTATTGAGTCACACAGTCTGCATGCACCAGACATGTTCTCCTCTGTTCCTACTGCAAAGCAGTGAGAGTCCTAAACTACTGACCAAACTTTCCATTTCTGTGATACCTGAATTTGAACTATATTATATATATACACATACGTGTGCTTTTTATTTCAGAACTGTTTTTAATACATGAAAATCATTCTGAAATAAATATGGATTATAGGCTATTTTTATTTTATAGGGGGCTGACAGACAGCTGCTATGATGATGATGATGATGATGATGATGATGATGATGCACTTAACGTATCTGTTCGGGTTAAGTATCATGCTTAATTTAAGTATTTATCATTCCCAAGGTATAAGACAAAGCTAAACCTCTTAACCAGCTATAACATATAGACCTTGGTTATGAGACATCCCCCTTTTTCTCTTTTTGAAACATTTTTTAAAAATTAATCTTATTTTTATAAAGGAAAGAATTAAATCTGACTAGAATGCACCAGTAATAGTGACACACTAAAAAAACAAGGTAACGTGATATCTTTAATTGAAATTGTCTTGTTTGAATAGGCCAGAAATTAAACTGCAGCCTAATGGTAGGTCTATTTTCTACCCGCAAGGTTAAGAACAAACTTCAGGAGTGTGACACTAAAGGTCTATGGAAGGGCCTGAAGTCAATAACGGGATATGGCCAGGTAATTAGTAGTCTGAAAGAAGGTACATTTGCACCTGACGAGGCTAATCGATTCTATGCCAGATTTGACTCTACTGTCAACTCAGCTGCTCACTCACCTACACAGTCCATTATGTCCTTAGAGGAAGATGGGAGTGGTCATTCCCCCAGCCCCCCAATAGCTATCACTGTTGACGAGGTATGCTCTCAGCTTAGGAGACTTAAGGTAAATAAGGCCCCTGGCCCAGATGGGATCATGCCACGTGTTCTCAAAGTATGTGCTGATCAGCTGTGTGGGGTGCTACATTATATGTACACCTTGTCTCTGTCTGTGTCCAAAATTCCAGCAATCTGGAAAACATTTTGTATTGCGCCTGTGCCAAAAAAACCTAATGCTAAGGCATTAAAGGACCTCAGACCTATTGCCTTTCATCACATGTTATGAAATGTTTTGAGAGGACTGTGCTGGGACACCTAAGGGCACAGGTCAGTGCCTTTCAGGACCCACTTCAGTTTGCGTATAGGGGGGCGTAGGTACAGATGATGCACTACTTTACTTGTTGCACAGGGTGCACAGTCATCTAGAGCTGACTGCTGCATCTGTGAGAATAATGTTTTTTGATTTTTCAAGTGCTTTTAATACTCTACAGCCAAATATTTTAGCTAAAAAGCTTTTTGGTTTTAATCTTCATAAATCTACTGTTGCATGGATCACGGACTACCTCACAAGCAGACCTCAGTATGTGAGGGCTCATGACACCAAGTCTGAGATTATCACCACTAACATAGGGGCATCACAGGGTACAGTTTTATCTCCCTTCTTATTTACACTTTATACTTCTGACTGCAGACATAGTAGTGCCTCTTGTCACTTACAGAAGTTTTCTGATGACTCTGCATTAGTAGGCTACATTACCAACAACGATCATGCAGCGCATCAGAATGAGGTGGATAGCTTTTTTAGTTGGTGTGATGATGCCCATCTCACTCTAAATATAGACAAAACTAAGGAGTTAATATTTGATTTTAAAAGGAACACAAGTGAGGTAGCCCCTGTTCTTATTAGAGGTCAGCCAGTTGAGGTAGTTCCTTCATATAAATACCTTGGTGTTTGCTTAGATAATAAGCTAGACTGGAAGGAGAACAGCAGAGTTACCTTCAAGAAGGCCCAGTCTAGACTGTTTTTTCTTAGGAAACTGAGGGCATTTGATATGGGTAGGCCTATTTTAAACATATTTTATCATGGGATACTGGAAAGTGTCCTTTTTTATGCTGTTGTGTGTTGGGGCGGTAGCATAACAGTTGAGGACAGGAACAGGTTTAACACGATGATAAGGAAAGCAGGCTCCATCATTGGTTCATGCCCAAATTCTGTGGAGGAAATATCGGATAAGAGGGTAATGAGGAAGATGAGGAGTGTGTTGTCAAGGGATGACCACCCCTTGTACAACATCTTCAATAAGAGTGGTAGGAGCCAAAGGCTCCTCCTACCCAGATGCTCCACTGAGAGATTTAGGAGGTCCTTTGTTCCCACAGCAATCAGACTTTTTAACAAGAGCTGTTGATATGTTGTGACTTATGCTGTTGTTGTGACTTATGCCTTGTTTATGATTTATGATGCTGGTTGTTGTAACTTATGCTGGTGATACTGCTGTGATTGTTGTGTCCTTCCAGTGCCTATGTATGGTGCAAACCTATTTTGATGTTGTAGTGTGTGTTGTACTGTGCCCTGTCTTCAGTATCAACTGTCCTGCTGATGTATGTTGTTGTGTATGTGTGGTGGCTTGGTGGCAAATGAATTTCCTCCTGGGGATTTCTAAAGTGCAATCAATCACTCAGTCAATAAAGGCCTCCTATAGAGTGGAGTCATTTACCTCAGGCGTGTCATTTTGATAAAAATACTCTGTTATTCTGCTGGCTGTTTGCTGGCGGAATTGTACGTTGTTAAGTAGTAAAGGATTGAACCGCCAGTTAAACGAAGCCTTGGTCCTACCAAAGTTTATTTTTAGTTCAACAGGGCTGTGATCAGAAATTATGATGTCATGATATTTGGAGGAGATTACATCCGAGGTCAAAGTGGCGTCAGTCAAAAAGTAGTCAATTCTTGTATATGATTTATGTACGTTTGAGAAGAAGGAAAAGTCTTTATCGGTCGGGTGTTGCAGCCTCCAAATGTCAACAAGGTTCAATGACTTAATTATATTATTCAGTGCAATACTGGCGTTAGAGAGACTGGTGGGGCGGGTGGAGAGTCTATCAAGAAAGCAGTCCAGTACTGTATTAAAATCACCACCTGCGATTAGGTAGGTGGATGATAAATCTGGGATAAGGTTGAAGACCTTCCTAAAAAAACCAGGGTCGTCAAATGTTCAGAAAGGTTACATGTCGCGACAGAATATGGCCTGTCACTATTAAATAGCGACTGTTAGGGTCAGAAACAGTGGAAATATGTTCAAATGGGACGTTCCGTCTGATTAATATGGGTACACCTCTGGCCTTGGAGGAGAACGTTGACTGGTATATCTGAGATATCCAAGCACATCTTAACCTCCATTGTTCATTATGTTTGATATGCATTTCCTGCATAAAAATGATATCTCCTGACAGTGACTTTAAGTGGGAGAAGACCTTGCCTCTTTTTAAGTTACTCCTTAAACCTCTGACATTCCAGCTAAGTAGTGTTAAACTGCCACCGTGTGGTCGAGTAAGAGAGTTATCAATAACCATAAAAGGATAGTAAATGTATGACAACGTAACATATCAGAAGCATAATTGGCACGGTACATTTTAAGAAGAGCAGGTGGAAAAGGAAAAACGAGAAGACATACAGACTAAATCCCTCCCCCTGTCCACCTCCCAAAACTAGGTCGAACAAGAAAACCATAAGCACTGAGAAACAGCTAGACACTGCAGGAAACTGTCGAACTAGAATAATACTCCTTGCTAAAGCAGAGAACATGACTCGCTGATCAATCGACCAGCAGCCCCGTCCACACTCGTGTGAAAAAAAAAGTAAACGAGAAAACACTATGTATTTAGCGGTTAAATAACATTCAATTCTTGGTGAGACTGAGAAAATAAAACGGGTATCACTAAATTGTCTTACAAGGGTGTCTGGGAGCGGCATCTGGCAGAATACGTTCCCTGGCCGGGGGTAGAGCTCACTCCGGAGCGGCGAAGGGTGTAATGAATTTGTCTATGAAAGTCTCGGCATCCGTGGCATCCTGGAATATTTTCTGCTCCGTGCTGTGGTTGAAGATCAATCTGGCGGGGAAGAGGAGACCGTGTTTGACCCCGGCGTCCCTCAGTTTCTTTTTTGCGCCATTGAAGGGGCAGCGTTGTTCGGTGACTTCAGGTGAGAAGTCCGGATATACGCTGATTCGGGCGCCGTTGAAGGTCAGGGGAGCCTGCAGACAGGTGAGTTTCAGGATTTTTTCCTTCTCTGGAGTGTGATGAATTTTAGCGATCATGGTGCGTGGACGTCCGGCTGAGGATGGACCAATGCGGTGCGCCCGGTCAACTTTGAGTCCGCTTGGGAAGTTATTAGTCCCGAGGAGCTGCGGCAGGAGCTCAGCGACAAACTGAGTTGGGTTGCCTTCTCAACTTTTTCTGGTAATCCAGTGATTTTAATATTGCAGCGTCTAGATCGGTTCTCGAGATCTATTAGCTTACGTTTAGTGGATTTGTTGATTTCCAATAGCTCCGTGCACCGCTTCTCCAGGGCTGTGATGCGAGACTCGTGGTCGTCAGCAAAACCCTCCAAGTCGGAGATGCGTGTTGTGTGGTCCACCAGGGAAGTCTGGACTTGGTGAAGTTTAGAATCGAGCGTGTTGAATCTGGTGTTCATGTCTTCATCCAGCTTCCCAATGGCAGCCAGGACGCTAGTCAGCGTGGGCTGTGAAGTTGAAGGTTCATTGGTGTTAGCAGCGGAGCCTGGGCTGCTAGTCGGGCTTAGCTCGGTGCTAAAGGTATCGACCTCTTCCATGGCAGGAACGGTTTTGCCGCTTTTCTTTGGGTTCGCGTTTGAATGTAAAGGTTTCTCCTTAGTTTTGTTTCTGCTGGATCCGCTCATAATTCTGAAAGTGTTGATTTTCAGCAAATATTTAGCGAGTGTGGAGGAGCCACTCGAAGACACGACTACGCCATGCGGTGCTCACTAGCGCCCCAAGATTTTTTTAAGCCATACGCATCATAGAAATCTTGAAATAGAAATATTGTTCCAAATTTGAACTGTTTTCACCGCGAGGTCTGTGACCTCAATGTGAAATGATTACTTGTAATAATAACTTTCAGTCATCACTTAATGAGGGATGAGATGAGGATGAGGAACCTGCTGCTGCTGTAACTGAGCTAGATTCATCCTGTCTGACTGCCTTCAATCTTTACAACTGCTGACATTAGCTTTAACTGTTCTTAAGCTGTGAACTGTGCTCACCTTTCTTTTCAAAGACATTTGTTAGGAGTCGTCTTGTCTCTCCTTGCTTTCTTTCCCTTTTGCCTTTTCCTTTCATTTAAGGCTCCCTGATTTTGCTTTCTTGGGGAAAGACATGCCTTGATAAACAGCAGCCACTCCGCTCGTTAAGCTGTTTGGAGACACATCTAAGTTTGCGCACCTGCAACTGCAGGGGTGGACTGAACCATTATGTATTGTAAAGGGTGAGAGGGGCCTCAGACAGCCTCCACTATTTATTTTTTTATGTAGAGTAAAGTCTCTCATCCGATTTATTCTGCCAATTTTAAGTTAGTTATGACACTAATGACTTAGAAATAAAAAAAAAATAAAATAAAAACAACATTTTTATTTCCGACCTTTAGAGGGCCCCCTCCCCCATTGGGGCCCTGGGTAACACTGCCCCACCCCCCAGTTAGACACCCCTGTTCTCCAGTATCTCCCTGTGTCTCCCTATTGTATGTTCCTGTTTTTTTGTCCCCTGTGTTCTTACTGAACTGTACTTTGTTCTTCTAGTTTGTACTTTGTTAAACCTTTTGTGTTGCTACTTTGTTTTGTGGTGTTTGCACTTCTTGGTTTTTTGTTGGATTCTTGTTTTTTTGACATTTTTTTTGTTAATTAAGCCCGCCTTTTGTTCTCTATGTTCTCACTGGTGTTTTGCATTTGGGATTAACTTGACAACCACCTCCTAACCAATACAGTAACAACCATAAATATATTGCTACTACTACAAACCAAAATGATTCAAGCCAAATCAGTCCCTATATGGCCTAATTACATACAGTAGGAGCCATTCAAGAGTTCCCCTTCCAGCCGAAAGCCAGCTGACTCCCAGCCGACTCCCAGCTGACTCCCAGCCAACTGCCAGCCAACTCCCAGCCGCTGGAGTGACCCCCTCCTTCTCCAGGGCGTGACTATTTTTACTGTTAACTCCACCCATTCATTGAATTACAGGGTATTGCCAACAGATGGCGCCTCTCTCACAAAATACACAGCCCCATGTGTAGAGGCCACCTCCTCCGCTGACATTGCCCTCCAAATAGGCTAATACATTTTATTGATCTCAAAATGTTGCGCCGCCAGAATACCATAAACAATAGCCTAATAATAATTTTTTTAAAAATGTTCGGAGATATCAGAGGGAAGCAGTCAGATTCATCATTCATTTCCGCTTCTTTTCCCATATCACAACCCAGATTGTTGCGTTTTTCCATCTCCATTATAGGCCTATTTTTTATTATTATTCCTTTTTTAATGTGGACAAAGTGATGCGTTTACAATCGGGAGTTTGTTCCATTGTCATTACCAACATACGATATAATTATAGAAATGTAGTCTACTAAATCCTACACCAGGGGTCGGCGATAAAGTTTGGCTGTGGTCCAGATATTTTCCAAGCCATTAGCCTACATGACGGGCTACAACCCGCGGGGGGCGTCTGCTTTTGAAATTACAAAGCAGACGCACAGGGCTATAACGAGACATCCAGCCAACAACGCCTCTCGAGGTAGTAGCCTATTTTTATTGGCGAACCGAACCAGTGTGAACGGATCAGCCAGCTTTGCGTATCGAGGGCGTGTCAGTCTGACAATCTGATAACTACACAGGCCCTTCACTCAACTTAATACAGAGAAATGTCCCACAAAGCAACGTTACATGACCAAACAACAGTAACCATAGTAACTGTAACTGTCTTTGGCAACTTATATGAGGAAAAAAATACCGCAGATATACGCGGAGAAGCGTCTGTCCTCCTGTCTGTCTGACCGACACATTCATGCCAGGAAAAACAGCGTCTGTCACCGGCAAATAGGCTAACTTAAACTCACCCAGTGTTTGTGATGAAAATAAATCACCGCGACGGTCAGCCCTCCCTACAGAGACTCCGTGAACTTTCCCCCGAAGACAGCCTCCCTCCCCGTGAGTCAGACAGCGTCCAGTTTATTGATGGTGATTATGTGATTATGTAATTTAGAGCGAAAAACGTAACTTCGTCACTTTCCAGGATGTTTGGTGGGTCAGGATCTCAATCACGACACATTATAACAGCATCCATATAATTATAAACTATCCGCGGGTTTAGATTGACAGGGGGAACACCGGGGAAACACCTTGAAAACACACCGACGTCATCATCATGACGTGTACCGTCACGCCCCTTTAGGAGCCGCAGAGCCGGATTTCTGAGTGAATTCACGTCGGTTCGTCTTTAATGCGGAGCTGCTTCGCTCTGTGTGTTAGGTGACGACAGGCACCACCCCCCACACAACAGACGATACAAATACCCTAGACAAAGCTCGCCTCGAACAAATTCACAACCCCCACCCTTCACTTCTCAGAGGCAGCACGTGAGTGCAGGTCACTTCTGCAGGATTTTTACAATGTCCACAGTATGAACTGTAAATGTAGTTGAAGCTGAAGTAATGAAGTTGCATTGCTTACTGAAGCACCTAAAAGGTTATCATGCACAATATTGCATAGATAATAAAGAATCTGCAAGCTTAGATGTAGGCATATTGTGTACAGCTGGGTACTAAAGCATCAAATTAATCAGGAACTACAGTAGTTTTTTCAAAAGATTTTCTGAACACAAATATTCAAATGTAGTCACAATTTTAACTTCACTGAATACCTGCACAAGTGAAGTGCTAGAACTCCAACTCTATCATGTCTCACAATGAATACCCAGTTGAAAAATTAAAGCATTTATTGTGTTGTCATGTAGCCTAAATTAGTCTAACGTCCAAAATAGAAATGCTGCGGATTGAGAGCGCTGTGGCGCGGAGAAACGCTGAAACACGCCACGGCGCACCCGGCCCCTCATTTGAGTGGCAGTGATCAGCTCCGGTACCGCAGCGCAGCCTTTCCGCGATGCTGACGCACCCGGTGGTAATTCGGGTTAACTAGCCGCCGGCCACCAGCCGTCCTGGAGTAGGCTACCGGCTGTTCTGTGATTCTCCAGGAGACACAGATGGCCAGTCTGCCCCTTCATAATAGTGGAGCATTACACAGCACAGAACTTACAGCAGCGCCATAACGCAGCAGAGCCATTACACAGCAGAGGACACTAGCCACCTAAGAAGACATAGCCTGCAATGTTGCTAAATACAATCACTCGAGACTGCTACACGGCATAAACAATGGTAGTGTCTGAGCAACCAAAATTGCAACGTTAACAGCGGGTAAATCCGTGCGGTCAATATGACCGCTGTATGGCCGAAATAAGTAAAAATGACCGATATGTTATTTGCCTTTTATGTGATTTATATAAAAAACATTTTTAATTAAAATTCAGACACTTGTAGGAAAAGTCAGGTACCAGCAGGATTGTATTTTTTTATTAAACAAAGTCAAAATCCTGCAGAAGTGACCTGCACTCATGTGCTGCCTCTGAGAAGTGAAGGGTGGGGGTTGTGAATTTGTTTGAGGCGAGCTTTGTCTAGGGTATTTGTATTGTCTGTTGTGTGGGGGATGGTACCTGTCGTCACCTAACATACAGAGCTTCAGCATTATCTCCGCAGCGGCGGTTCGGCAATTCTCCGTCGATAGTGGTTCACACAGAGCCAAGCAGCTCCGCATTAAAGACGAACCGACGTGAATTCACTCAGAAATCCGGCTCTGCGGCTCCTATGGGGCGTGACGGTACACGTCATGATGATGACGTCGGTGTGTTTTCAAGGTGTTTCCCCGGTGTCCCCCCTGTCAATCTAAACCCGCGGACAGTTTATAATCATATGGATGCTGTTATAATGTGTCGTGATTGAGATCCTGACCCACCAAACATCCTGGAAAGTGACGAAGCTACGTTTTTCGCTCTAAATTACATAATCACATAATCACCATCAATAAACTGGACGCTGTCTGACTCGAGGGGACGGAGGCTGTCTTCGGGGGAAAGTTCACGGAGTCTCGGTCGGGAGGGCTGACCGTCGCATCTGCACTGTATATCGCCGCAACAATCTGGGTTGTGATATGGGAAAATTAACTGTCTTATTGCTGCTTTGTGCCGTTTCAGGTCGTGTTGTTGAACCACTGTTTTACCCTCCAGCTGCGTGGGTCACGTCACTGAAGTGGAAATGAATGATGAATCTGACTGCTTCGCTCTGATATCTCCGAACATTTTTTTTTTTTAATTATTATTATTGTTTATGGTATTCTGGCGGCGCGGCATTCAGGTGTGTCTTTATAGGGTCTAGTATAGACCCATTGAGAGCAGAGCATTATCACTGCTCCTCCCCATGGACAAAAGAGGCATTGCAGCTGTTTTTCACTGAGGCTGCTTATGGGCGTTTCGAGCCAGAGCCTCACTGGCTACGTCATCGCGGGGGATCAAATTACCCCCGTGGACCTGTGTGGGACCAGTCACGGACCAGCCAAGAGCCCATCACGGAAAACAGTGAACTTTTAAGTGGCTCCTACTGTATGAACAAACTATGTTTCTATCTTATTAATTTATTAACTCGGTTCTTGGATCTATTTTTTATGATTCATCTGTACTGTTTACCTACTTGATAGCCTTCTTGAGCTACAGGCATCTCGGAATTTCATTATGTGATATTATTTGTATGGGACAATAAATCTTGTTCATCCAAGTACTTACTTGTCAAAATTGCTGTTGGTGGTGTGGTAACTGTTGTTGTGTTCACACCTGTAGTAGTAACTGCTGCATCTGGAAAAAAAATATTTATACATAATTAGGTATCTTAAATTGAAAAATGAAATCTGACAGGCCAAGGTAATAACTGCCCTGCTGAAGGTAGAGAAATGTTATTGCTAAATTCTGAAGCACTCATTGGTGACATTGGTAGTGATGTAGTGTTCACACGTGTTGAATCTAAAATGAGGACTTTTTACAATATTTCAGCTGATAGTAGAAAGCAATTCTATGGTTTTACTTTATTGTATTGCACAATTTCAGATCAGTATGAAAGTGAAATCGAGGTGTCTGAGTTTTTTTAGCAAACACCCTCGAATTAGACCCAAACACGTTCACCCAAGTACAGTACGAAGGTACCCCAGACTATCGACCTAACCCCTGTCGATGATATACTCAAAGAAATACCCTCAGAAAACAACAACCCCAGTCAACACATTACCTACGCCTGGTCAACAGCCGACACTGTCTTAGCATTTGCTGCTTTAACCCTGCTAACTTACTACTTAGAAGGAGTTAGGGTTATCAGTATTGTTTTCTCCACAATTCTTTTTACAATATGATTAGACATCAGCACACGCTAGAAACAGACACCAACTCTGATCATGAAGTGTGCCACCTGGAATCCTTCCAATCCAATCCAATCCACTTTATTTATATAGCACAATTTTAAAATGAACACAAAGTTCCCAAAGTGCTGTACAAAACAATAAAAGCACAACCAAGGCACAATGAACCAATAAACACAATAGGATAATAAATTGTGATAAATTACAATAAGTTAAAATAAAATAAGATAAAAATAAGATAAAATAAAAATAAAATCAAGTAAGAAAAGCAGTTAAAAAAAATATAGACATAAAAATCAACATAAAATCATAAAATCATAAATCCTAAAAATCACACCACCGTCACACTAAGTGGTGTCGAAAGCTAAAGAAAAAAGGTGGGTTTTAAGAAGGCTTTTAAAATGTGACAGTGATGAGGCCTGCCTAATGTGCAGTGGCAACTCATTCCAGAGTTTAGGAGCTGCCACTGCAAAAGCTCGGTCCCCTCTGAGCTTAAGCTTAGTTTTTGGTACCATCAGTAGTGACTGGTCAGCTGACCTGAGGGACCGGCTAGGTGTGTAAGGGTGTAATAATTCTGTGAGATAAAATGGAGCAAGGCCATTGAAGGATTTAAAAGCAAATAAAAGAATTTTAAAATTAATCCTAAAACGAACAGGCAACCAGTGGAGTGAGGCTAAAATGGGGTGAATGTGGTCGAACTTTCTGGTGCCAGTTAAAATACGTGCAGCAGCGTTCTGAACTAATTGCAGACGAGCAATGGAGGATGCACCAGCCCCGAAATAAAGTGCGTTGCAGTAGTCTAGGCGGGAGGTCACGAAGGCGTGTATCACTGTCTCAAAAAGACGTCCGTGAATGATTGGTTTTATCTTTTTTAACTGCCTTAGCTGGAAGAAGCTTGATTTAACCACTGCTGTGATCTGGCTGTCAAATTTTAGTTCAGCATCCACTTTGACCCCTAGGTTGTTCACAATTTGTTTTCGATGTTGTGCTAAAGAACCCAGTTCAACTAGGGGGGTCATGGAGGTGCCACCAAAGACAATGACTTCTGTCTTTTTTTCATTAAAGTTTAAAAAATTCAAGGACATCCAGGCTTTGATGTCATCTAGACAGTCAAGGAGTGGCTTGACAGAGGAGTCTGGTTTTGTGAGGGGGACATAGATCTGGGTGTCGTCTGCATAACAGTGAAAAGAGATGCTGTGTTTCCTGAGGATAGAACCAAGGGGTAATAAATATAGGGAGAACAAAAGAGGGCCGAGCACAGAACCCTGTGGTACCCCACATGAGAGGGGAGCAGTGGAGGACACAGAATCGTGGAGGGAGACACAGAAGGTTCGATTTGACAGGTAGGACCTGAACCATTCAAGCGCTGTGCCGCTGATGCCCACCCACTGCTCCAAGCGAGTGATCAGAATGTCGTGGTCCACTGTATCGAAAGCTGCAGTTAAGTCTAAAAGTACAAGAACAGCACATTGACCAGAGTCAGTGACTAAGAAGATGTCATTAAAAACTCTTAATCCTTGACAATGGACGGCACGACTTCATCGATTCAAAGTTCCCGCTACCATGGCCATTCAATCAAAGTGGGGGATATGTAGGAACACATGTCCTTCGTCTCTGGATTTCAAAGAAAACCTGTTTCTAAAATGAATCACTCCTTCCATCCCCATCTTGCAGTCTCATCACCTCTTTACCCCACCCCCCCGTTTTGAGACAGATACTCAAGACTCAGTGTCAAGACTTTTGTTACTTAAATTATTTTATTATTATTTGTGGGTCTAAATAATTTCTTCAAGGGTTTCTGTACCTGTTCATTTTATTTTAAAAAGCTGTTTGTAAGCCCGTGCTACTGCCGGTTTTGTTTGATCATGGCAGTAGCTTATATCCAGACCTTAGATAGGAGCACACAGCTCATTGGTAAGTAGCAGCTGTTAACTGGAAAATAGCCACTAGTATAAATACTTGTGTTGATGTTTACCACACTGTTAGGCAGTCATCCTCTAATATAAGTGTTACCTAGCACACTCGGCTAGCGCTCGGTTAGCTTCCGTTAGCATTATCGGCTAATGCTCGGCTAACTCCCATTAGCATAATCGGCTAACGCTTGGCTAGCTCCCACTAGCAGTCTCTGCTATTAATGCACCTAATCCTCACTCAACCACTACCCCTGTAAGAATTGTTAGGAATAGTAGCCAGGAGTTCCTGGAGGTAAGTTTGAATGACCTCCTGGGTCCAGACGTCCTCAATCCGATCAGAGGAGTCCTTCTGAGGTTCAGGAGTGGTTTGGCCTTAGGCGACGTGAAAAAAATGTACACTGACACTAAGGCGCAGGAGCAGGGAGACGCAGTGGAGTACTTGACTCCTAATTCCCTTATCTTGGGGCACACCGGACAGGGAGGAGACATGCACGGAATCAACATGTAAACCCACCCTTGGCGGAGGTTGAGGGCTGTCCAGGCTGGAGTGGACAAGTTCTGGTCAAAGTGGAGTGAGCTGGCAGGCCCAAACTTGTTCATCCAGCACAAATGGCACAGAGCGGAGAGAAGCATCGAGGTTGGAGATGTGGTCTGGTTAGCAAACCAAAATGCTCTGAGAGGACAGTTCCGACTCGGCGGAGTCGTCGCTACATATCCTGATGAGAAAGGGGTTGTCTGGGACGTGGACTTGAAAATCTGCATGGGTCTTTCCGGCCCCCCTGTGTCCAGGGTCCAGAGAGAAAACTCTGACTTGCCCACGAATATCGTCCTTTGCAGGAATGTGCGGAGGCTGGTGATCTTGATTCCAGTTGAGGACCAACAGAAGTAAGGTAAGTCCTCACCAAGGGATACCTAAGAGACTTGATTGTTTAGTTAGTAGGTAACCAGGGAGTGATTAGAGGACAAACCTACACTCAGTAGGAGGAAAGGTGGTGGTGCCAACCTCCTTAGTTAGCTTTTGTGTTCATGTTGTCCTAATAATGGGAACATTTGGACCTATGAGGAACACCTAACCTTGAAGGACACTTTCTTTTAGTGTCCATTTTGAATAAATGCAGGACTTTAAGTTTGAGATACCCACTGAGAGACTCAAGTGACTGTTGTGTTAATTATGGCCTCTTTGGATCTTTGATCAGTTGGCCAAGTGGGAGGTGTCAAGACTTTTGTTACTTAAATTATTTTATTATTATTTGTGGGTCTAAATAATTTCTTCAAGGGTTTCTGTACCTGTTCATTTTATTTTGAAAAGCTGTTTGTAAGTCCGTGCTACTGCCGGTTTTGTTTGATCATGGCAGTAGCTTATATCCAGACCTTAGATAGGAGCACACGGACCATTGGTAAGTAGCAGCTGTTAACTGGAAAACAGCCTGCAAATGATGTTTAGAGCATAAATACTTTGTTGATGTTTACCACACTGTTAAGCAGTCATCCTCTAATATGAGTGTTACCTAGCACACTCGGCTAGTGCTCAGTTAGCTTCCGTTAGCATTATTGGCTAACGCTCGGATAACTCCCGTTAGCATACTTGACTAGCTCCCACTAGCAGTCTCTGCTATTAATGTTAGCTGAGACACAATAGTATTTAATTATTTGGTCTACTGGTTTTATGCAATTCAATATTAGTATTTATAAAAAAGACATTTTGATTGCTTATATGTTTATGCTGGGCATCAGACCAAGATTCAAAGTCAAAGTGAACTTGTTATTGTCAATGCAATTAGTGCAAGTAATTACACAGAGGATCGAAATTGCGTTTTCCCCATACTCCAAATGTGCAAGTAATATATTAACACACAACATAAACATAATATTGCACTCAAGATACAAACAAATAAACACACACAGCATATACAGACAGACAGTGGGCATATACATTATACAGAATAGGATATTCACAGTGTGTCAGAATTTTTGGTTCAGTTTTGAGATTCAATTTGAGGTATGTAACTGAAGGTGTAAAAATAAAAAGGTGCAACTTAGCAGAGTGCAAAGTGCAGAATAGCAGCATGGAGGTATGTAAACAAGTACAAACATTGAGTTTAAATAATTTAACATTCAGTTGGTCTTGTGGGTGCTGGGTGTCATGTTCATGGAATTGCCTTGAGTGAGTTGAGTAGTCTGATGGCCTGTGGGAAAAAGCTTTTGCTGAGTCTGGTAGTCTTGCACCGTATGCTGCAGTAGTGCTTGCCAGATTGTAGGAGGGTGAACAGTTCGTGTGCTGGGTGGGTGGGGACTTTGGTGATGTTGGTGACTCTCTTGAGGCAGCCGGATGGGTACAGGTCCTGGATGGATGGTTGGGCTGATCTGGTGATCTTCTCTGCTGTCCTCACCACCCTTTGTAGGGCCTTCTGGCCAGCAACAGAACAGCTGCTGTACTAGACTGAGAGGCTGCTGGTAAGGATGCTCTCAATAGCACCCCTGTAAAAGGTGGTGAGGGCAGAAGGGGGGAGGTCAGCTCTTCTCATCCGGCAAAGGAAGTGGAGGTGTTGCTGTGCCTTCCTGACTACATTGATCATGTGTCATCAGTGTGAACAGCAGGGGGCTCAACACACATCCTGGGGGACCCCGGTGTTCATGATGGTGGTCTGTGAGGAGTTTTTGCCAACTATTACTGTCCGTGGTCTTTTGATAAGGAAGTCCAGTAACCAGTTGCATAATGGGGAGCTGATGCCTATTGCGCCAAGTTTATTCACCAGGTGTTGGGGATGACTGTGTTGAAGGCGGAGCTGAAGTCGATGAACAGCATCCGCGCGTAGTTGTTTTTGTTTTCCAGATGAGCCAGGCATAGGTGGAGTGCTGTTGCTATAGCATCATCAGTGGAACATTTGGGACGGTATGCAAGCTGGAATGGGTCAAGTGTGGTGGGGAGACTGGATGTTATATGGGGCTTGACCAACCTCTCAAAGCACTTCATCAGGATGGGAGTGAGTGTGATGGGCTGGTAGTCGTTCAGTGTTGAGGCTGGTGATTTCTTGGGTAGTGGTGTGATGGTGGTGACTTTGAAGCATGCTGGTATGATGGCTTGGCTTAGAGAGGTGTTGTATATGTAAGAGTTCATCAGCTGAGTACTGGAAGAGCCGCGACGATGGTTACGTATTGTAACTCTAGATTCTATGAGTATAGGCGCAGCCCTTAAAGGCTATTGCTAGTGGGTTTATCCCTCACACGCACGTGCAGCACTGAAAACTTAAGTCCACGCCCACCTACTGTGTGGACCCCACCTCCGGTCTCACCTTGTGCATAAATTGGGGTGAGACCGGGCAATCTGTTCCCATAAACAGCTTTTTCTTCAGCCCTTCAAGGAGCCAGTGAGGCCCAGAGCTTAAAGGGCTGTGCCTATACTCATAGAATCCAGAGTTACAATATGTAACTATCGTTCTATATCGTATAGGTTTTGCCCTTTAAGGCTATCGCTAGAGGGTTAAAGGTGAAGCAGGATATAGTCCATGCCTCACTGGGTCCGTCTGGTACCACAAGCACAAACACACCTACTCCAATAAACAAATCCATAACACTTCACGCCCAGCCACTGTGTCATGCGTAAAGACGCATCACAAAACCCCATGTGTGCCTGAGTGGCACAGCATAGTAGAATATGTAACATTCTCTATGATGAGATAAAGGCTCGAGACAATAAAGCCTACTGCTGTGAGGAAGTGGAGACGAAGGTTACGCACTGTAACAGTCCAACGAGGAACAGAGTGGGAGAAAAACAGGCAGCTCTCCATATGCTGACAAGCAGGAGGGAAAGCGCACAACAGGGACGGACTGGACCCTTTTTTCAGGTCTGGATACTCCCAAGAATCCAGGCCACCGGAAGTGTTGCAGCAATGCGCGTGGCGAAAAATTGGTGTTTTTCCACCCCAAAAAAGACAATTTTACGCAGTTTTTACAGTTATGCGATAGCAATTACAACACTATTAAACTGACAGCCAGACAACAACACTCTATTGTACACAACCATGATGTCAGCTCCACACAGTCCTCCATAACGGTACTTTTTTCTTCTCTAAAGTCTTTTCTTCTCTAATCTCTTCTCTACCCTCACACATTTTCCTTTTGTCCTATATTATTTATATAATATGCAGAATTTGTCAGCAAATCATACAATAGCTAAGAATACCATATATGCAAAGAATACCAATATTCAATGTAAAACTGAAATATGTAGATCAACAGCAACTTCAACTTATTTCAGTAACATTAAATATTGGAAAAAAGACACTCAGTTTAGACAGATTACAGATAGCCATGAAGGATGTTATTGTTGCACTTGCAGTTAGAAGAAAACAAAGGCCATCAACTGTGTGCTCATCATGGTATTATATTAAGTAATATTATTATATCAACTCTGAGGGTACACATGACAAAGGGGAACAAAGTGGTCTTAAAGCCAATCAATAATGATTTTATATGTTGGCCTTCTCAACTGGCTTCTGGGGGCGTCTGACAAGCATTGGTGTGGCGTTTATAAACTTACTGGCGTTTATAAACTTACTGGCGTTTATAAACTTACTGGCGTTTATAAACTTACTTGTCGCTGCTGCATCATCCACATTGCTGGCGAGGGGTGGGGGTGGGGGTCTAAACAACTCTGTAATTTTATGACATTTTGCCCCCTCCTTCTCTAGGGCCTTCCTTTTACTTTCTCTCTCCCTTTCATGGCCACCTTTCCTTTTTCCTCCTCTCTTTATGCTGCCGGGCCCGGGATCCATTTCCATCCACTTTCTTATCATCGCAGTGTGATGGCGGGCCATAAAGCAACTAACGTGTGTACTGTGCTGTTAGAAGTGTTGTCTGCCTGGCAACAGCAGGTCATTGGCTGAATTTCATTTATTGCCAGCATCTATTACTCTGTTGATTTCCAGATGGCCTGGCTCCTTATTGGCTGCCAGGCGGGCCAATAAGGAGCCAGGCCATCTGGAAATCAACAGAGTGTCCAGATGGGCCAGTCCGTGCCTGGCGCACAACAAAAAACATCCAACAATAATCACTCTGACAAAACACTCAGTACAGAGTGAAACTTAGAGAAATGGAGACATCCCGTAGATAAAAACGGATGAAAGAACAGGGGGAAGACCAAGAAGCTGCAGTGCAAATGTCTTCCACCGTCATTCCTCCATGCAAAGCCGTGGAGGACGAGATTCCTCTGGTGGAGTGCATTCTGATGCTATCCAGGGGATCCATCCCAGAGGAGAGATATGCCTGTGAAACAGCTTCACACAGCCAGTGTGACAGGCGCTGAATAGACAGGGGAAGTCCCAGAGACTGTGCCATGCACGCCATGTGGCAGGACAGCGCACGCACGGGGCAAAGCAGATGTGACGTGGCTTCCTCCTCAGAGTTGTGAGGGGGAGGAAAGAATCATCCTGGATCTGAAGGAACCTGTGATGCTTTTAGGCGTAAAAGCTGGATTAGGCTGTAATACAGCCGAGCTGCCGTCTCCTTGGATCCTGAGACACGAGGGAGCCACAGAGAGAGCAGATAAATCATTGACCCTCTTTGCAGATGTCAGAGCCAACAGCAGAGCCGTTTTGGCTGACAGAAACTTAAGTGGAACCTGATCCAGAGGTTCAAAAGGAGCTTTAACCAGCGCGTGTAAAACCAGTGAAAATCCCACTGAGGGGCTAAGGAGCGTGACACCGATCTGTGTCTCTGTAAACCTCAGAAAAAAGAAAACTCAGAAAACGTTTCATCAGAGGGTGGCTAAACACTGATCTGTCTCCGAAACCTTCATGACAGGACGAAATTGCAGCAGCATAAGTCTTAACTATGCTGAAAGCCAAATTCCTGTCCACCAACAGTTGGAGGAATGAAAGCATGTGAGGCAGGGGACACGCAGTGGGATCCAGGCCCTTTTCTACACACCAACGCTGAAAAGCTGTCGATTTGGCTGTGTAAGACACTCTGGTAGAAGCAGCTGTCGCACCCTGGATAGTGCGCATAACATCCTGAGAGAGGCCCAGCCTCTCTAAGCGTTCCTGTTCAGTGGCCAGACCTACAGACGCTGGCCTATCATCGGGTAACTCCTGATCGCTCCTTCTGTCTGAGAGAGAGCTTCCCCGTGCCACTGGAGTTCCCACGGGTGGCCTGATATCAGCCGCTGCTGGCATGGAAACCATGACGTGCCCGTGCGTGCCGAAGCTATCAGAATCGCTGACAGTTGCTCTTCCTGCACTCGATCCAGGAACCGAGGGATTAACGGGACGGGAGGGAATGCGTAAAGCATCCTGGGCCATGGCCGATGCACAAACACATCCACTCCCAGCGGAGGATTGTCTCGTGTGCACAGTGAGAACCAGAGAGCGCACTGCACATTTTCGCGTGCTGCAAACAGATCCACCTCTGCCTTGCCAAACCTGTTCCAGATCTAGGTGACCAGGTCGGGATGGAGGCTCCAATCTCCCTGTCGAGGGCCTCCTCTCGACACAATGTCCGCTCTTTTGTTCAGTACACCGGGAAAATACACGGCTCTGATGGAGAGTAAGTGTGTGTGACATGTGAGCTGGCCACTGTCCCTCCACCACCTGTAACAGGCACGTTCCTCCTCAGCCTGAGAGAGATGCATCTGTGAGCACTGAGATGTGTGACGCAGCTCTGCCCAGAGGCACCCCTGCTGACAGGGTGTGAGAGTTTCTCCAGTGGGCTAAATCGAGGCCCACTGAGGAAGGAATGGAAACCATGCATCTCCGCTGATGCACGGGGTCATTGCACAGGCAAATGAACCATCTCTGCAGCCGTCTCATGTGGAGCAGGCCCAGAGGAATCACCACATGATCTGCTGACATCATGCCTAGCATCTGCATGACAGAGAGAGCTGTCACCACATTGTGAGGCGTAACATGGTGGAGGAGAGCTGTCAGCGTCTCCACTCTCTGCCACGAGAGCCGTGCTCTCATGCTGGCTGAGCTCAGTTCCACTCCTAGATAGATCACAAGCTGGGAGGGAAGAGGAGAGCTCTTTTTCCAGTTTATTATGAAGCCCAGACTTGACAGATGTGTTACCAGCCTCTTCGTCTGTAACTCTGCTTCCTCTCTGGAGCGAGCCAGCACAAACAGGTCATCCAGATAAAACAGCACTCTTATCCCCATCATGCATAAAGGCTGCAGGGCCGTCTCCACACACTTGGAGAAGGTGTGTGGGGCCAGGGAATAACCGGATGGCAGACAGTTGTACTGATACTGCATCCCTTGGAATGAGAAATGCAGGAATTTCCTGCGTTTTGGGATGACAGAGACGTGGAAATATGTGTCTTTCAGGTCTATGGAAGTGAACCAGTCGCCCTGGTGAACACATTTCAGCACCTGTCCGATTGTCAGTATGTGAAACCGCCTTTCCATTATCGTTTTGTTGAACAGAGACAGATCGAGGATGGATCTCATCCCGCCTGTCTTTTTCGGGACCAGGATATAACAGGAGTAAAAACATTGATGCTCCTCTCCCTGAGGAACACTGGAAATTGCATTTTTCATCAGAAGTTCCTGCAGCTCTGACTGGAGAGCGAGATGTATTTAAATCTTGGTTTTTGTGCAGTCTGTGTCGCTTCATTGTTTATGATTGTTTGTCTTCGCTTTCGTAATGCCAAGTTCATGCTGCCTTTTTGATTTTTGAGATAGCCTAATTAAATGGTTTTTTGTAATCTCCGCAACCCCTGATCTGTCGTCTGTGCATCTGGGCCCTCCACCACGTCTACTACCACCAAGCTCTGACATACAGTTACTATGGCTGACAATAAAAGCAAAATAATTAATGTCCAGATTGCCTATTTGGTAGTTTTACTAAATTTTACTGAAATTATCTTAATTACACACTGTTTTGTTATGACAAGGAAGGCTAGTTTAATAATCCATTGTGTAACTGTGGAGGTTATTCTATTTGAATTTATTGTAGTAATAGACAGCAATCTGCAGAAGGATTTACAATCATTTAATTCTTTTGACAATAGAAACCTAAATAATTCAAGTGCAGATTATTTCATGCACGTCCTCGACGGCTTGGATACAGGAAGAAGACAAGCGCGGTGGACCCAAACTGGTGTTTGGGTAGTAATGGATTCCACTACAGCCAGAAAACGACCCACCACATAAAGTCCACTAAAAAGTTATACTAAGAAGAAAACGAAGGTTTTATCAGCGGCAAGTCGTGAGTCGAAACAAAATTATGACCAAAGCCGGCTGGTACCAGAATAAACATCGGATACGCGTTCGACTCATGGAGGCAGCTTCAACTTGAACTGGGACTGAAAACAGATGCTGACATGGGTCATTTCCTAATGACCAGGTAAGAAAACATTACAGGTCATGTTTAGAGCTTGATTTGAAAATCATATGAGATCACCGAGGACTCGGAGTGACCTAACATGCAAAGTAGCATTAGCTGCAAACAAGTAACTTAGTCCACCGCTGTGTAACACTGAATAGTTACAGACTGCGAATTTTCCACGGTCCTTTAGTCTGAAACTGATAAGTTAGAAATATGTCCCCTTATATATGGGACCGAAAGCCCAAACTGTTATCAGGGAGGTGACGTTAGCAGCTGGCTGTAGCCACAGGCTAACGGTTTGTTTGTGTCTGTGTAGTAGCATTAGCCACTAACACACAGCAGTCCCGTATCAGAGATGATATTTTTGTCCCTCAATATGCCGCCTTTGCTTTCGCCTGTGCCTTTCAGACTCGCCGCTTGTGTGTCTCTACACACAGCGAGCCGGCTTCCCGGCTGCTTCATGTGTGTCGGGGATAAGGCTATCCCTTACACACAGCACAGTTCGCAGTTGTAGGCTACCAACGTCATTCTGTGGGGGCATGCGCGGAGGTCTTGCACTAAACAGTCATGTGAACAGCGAGTAAAGAAATAACAGTCAGTACGTTTACATGCAGCAAGAAATTCGAAATTCTTATCGTATCAGATAATGACATGCATGAGAACGGATCGCTGGTCTGAGTATACATGCCGTTCAGAGAATCGGATAAGTGGCCGGAGCATGTCTGACTCCGTACGCTATGTGGCGCTGTAGCCCTCTCAACAAAGAGCCACTTCCGGTTGACCTCTACTTATCAGCAACAGCAAACGGGAGAGAGTGCATTTCAATAAAACGTAACGAAATGAAAAAATATAATACAGTGAACCCTCGCTATAACGCGGTTCACTTTTCACGGTCTCGCTGCTTCACGGATTTGCATCATGCATTGTGTTCTGCATTCTGATTGGCTAAACAGTCTCTCCGCGTCTTCTCTACCTGTGTGTCAATAACGTTATGGTTTAATATGTACACGTACGTAAAACAGCGACAACAACTACCGATAACTATGTTCTTCTCTCCAAAAAACACACCTGCACCGCAGGCTTTAGAAGAAAAAAACGCCCCAGAGCGGAGTCAGGATGCAGCGGCTCAGTCAGAAGAGCAGTGAAATACTGTACTGTACACGTGAGTCACTATTTGTCCTACTGTACTTTGTATTTTTTTTCATAATCATTTTTCATTTTCTCCCGTTCCAATCCGTCACGGTGGGGCGGTGCTGATCCCCGCAATATTAACCCTTCAGCTCGTATTGATGATTAAAATTATTATTTATTTATTTATAACTATATTATTTTACAGTACAGTACAGTAGTTATTTGTAAAAAAACAAAAAAAAAAAACAAACGTTTATACAGTACTTTTATTTGTTAAACAAATGCTTGGGCCTGTAAAAAGGTTTTGTTCCTTGCTTTCAATGTTTTATGGAGTATTTCATTGTATAATAACTGTAAAAAAATAAAGGTTTCTACTTCACGGATTTCGCCTATCGCGGGTTCTTTTTGGAACGTAACCCCCGCGATAAACGAGGGTTCACTGTATACTCATTTTTAAAAATGTATTTATTAAAATGTGGTGATTTCTGTGCATACAGGGCTCATGGGGCAGCGCTGCTCTTTTGTCCACAACAAACATGAAGCTTCACTTTTAATTCAAACATACTAACGTAGCTGCCACATCGTTAGATTTCATCTATGATACAGCAATAATTTAACCAGCCAGCGGTTAATCTTCAGAGAGCTGTGGTTAAGATGACTGGCTCGCTGTCACACCCGGGATGACGATGAAGGTTGACCGGCCCATCACATCAGGAGACGGGCTGCTGTCTCTGAGACCTCCCGGAGCGCTGGTCCCACAGGTGGCTCTTCACATCTCCGAAAACGTCGGAACAAATTTACAAACAAGCGTCATTTGGATAAACTAATCGCATATTAAGGATCTAAATAGGTACTTTCTCGCATAAAAAAATATTAAAACTTAAGAACGTGATGTATTAACAGCGCTAAAGCGAGAATTAAAACAGCTTTTAGCAGTTTTACCGCTACCGCTGCCGCGAAATGCATTCTGGGAAACTTGCATACTGTATACTGCGGTGTGGACGCCGTCGGTCTGCTGTACTGCATACTGAATCCCACATTCAGTATGCAGTATACTGTACATACGGCGCAGTATGTAGCAGGCAGTACGGTAGTATGCGGTTTCGAATACAGCCTATCTGACGGCATTCAAACAAAGATGGCGTACGAGGAGCTGGACGACGCTTCACTTCCGGGTGAAAGCCCCAGCGGAAAATCTCGAGCATGCGCAGAATGCAAAAATACGATACGATACGATAGCCAAGTCTACATGGCGTTAATAATCTGACAATGAACGAATTATCTAGGTGTTCTTATCCGATTTTGAGATGTCCGTTGTGGTCCGAAATAGGTCCGAAGTAGGTGGGACTAAGGTGTTTACATGCATTTTAAAAGTCCGAACTAGGTCTGATACGATAAGAAATTTGAATTTCTTGCTGCATGTAAACGTACTGATTGTCACAGCATCAGCTGCACTGCTGTGAAGAGTTCATGGGCACCAGCTTGACTGATGGCTGCAGTTACCCTAACGGCCGTCGTGTCAGTCTTATTTCAACGTTACAGGACCAAACAAAAGTAACGTAGTAACTGTAACTGTCTTTGACAACTTATATGAGGAAAACAATACCGCAGATATATGTGAAGAAGCATCTGTCCTCCTGTCTGTCTGACGGACTCCTCGTCACATTTCTGCCCAAAAAACAGCCTCCGTCCCCGCGAGTGAGACAGCGTCCAGATTACTGATGGTGATTATGTAATTATGTAATTTACAGCGAAAAAAACGTAACTTCATCACTTTTCAGGATGTTTGGTGGGTCAGGATCTCAATCACTACACATTATAACAGTATCCATATAATTATAAACTGTCCGTGGTTTTAGATTGACAGGGGGGACACCTGGGGAAACACCTTGAAAACACACCGACGTCATCATCATGACGTATACCGTCACGCCCCTTTAGGAGCCGCAGCGCTGGATTTCTGAGTGAGTTACACGGCAGTTTGTCTTTAATGCGGAGCTGCTTCGCTCTGTGTGAATCACCATTGGCGGAGAATTGGCGAACCGCCGCTGCGGAGATAATGTGGCTTCTCCTGTCTGAATGGGGTTAGTAAGATAAGGAGCTAGTAATCTAGAGTCTTCCACCAGTTGTAGGCCTATCACACAATGGGGCGGATTCCCCTAAAAGGCGTCCGATCGGAAACAGTGCAATGCCGCAACACGTCCTACGTAAATAATGATATTTTGAAAAATGAATTCAAAAATCTTCAAAATCGAGGATGCACACCTTCGTGCCATGCACAAGCCACATACGAAATCTTAGGTCAGTCTGACGAGATATGCCCTAGACACACATCCACACATCCACACATACAGACGCTCCTTGCTTTTATAGATAGATTGTAGCAGCAGGTGTTGAATCTGAAAAAATGCTACCTACAGTTGTTGATGTAATTGTGGATGTGGCAGTGTTAAGGTTTGAAAAAGTAAAAGGAGTTGAGTCTTCACAGACCATTGGATGATCATTTCTTATCGGTTACAAATTAAACCAAAGGCTTATCATACATCAGACAACTATTTTGGGGGCAAAATCAGTCAGTAGTGCGTATGTCCCACATATAGAGGCCCTGTCCTTGCTGCAGCACCCGAGGGTTCAAGTCCGACCTTTGCTGCATGTACCCCCCCCAACCCAATTCCCTGTCAATTCTCTGAATTGTCCTGTCAATAAAGCTATACAAAGGCGATGTACAGATTTGTTTTAGCACAGGGTGTTGAGTCTGCAAAGTTTCAATTCCAACATTTTAAAAAAAAATAATGATTAATTAAATCTAATAATTAAATGATCATCGGTTATTGCCCGTACTATATGTGTTATGATACAACTGCATAACAACGTCAACAGGTGACCTTAATTTAAAGCACTGACTGCATACTTTCAATAATAAAGTTCTGCAACAGTTTATCAGCACTTGCTTGTTGCAAAAGCTGTTGTTGTCTCCAATGTTGTACTGTTCACTTGTGTTGTAGCAATATTTTGCTTATTAAATGATTTAATATTACTTGTAGTGTAAAGAATTCTCACTTTATATTCTTTTAAATATGTCCATCCCTTATTTCTCAAATACTTACTGGTCAGGGCAGTCGTTGGTATAGCTGTGGGTGTAGTGGTGTTGAGTGTTGAATCTAGAATGATAATATATACTTGAGTATCTGTGTTTTCCCGTTTCCCTCTTTCCTGCCTGTGCTCCTCTTTTGCCAGATTATTCCTGATGTTCCGGTTCTGCCAACCTCATTGAGGGATTGGTGTCGCCTGTTTAGAGCCTTTATAAACTGGGTGATTCCAAGATGGCGCTCTCTCTCCCTCCTGGAAGGCTGGTGCCATTTTTGGGCACTTCATTTTGCTTTTGTTTGGGTTGTGATTATGTTTAGTTAGCCTTGGTTCATGTTAGTTTAGGTTAGCACCCACAGTTTCACTGTGCCCAACACACACCCTTCACTACTGATGTTACCCCTCATAGTTTGCTTCTGTTGAGCTACCTTTAATAAATGATTTGCTAACTTTAGTGGTTACTGTGTGGACCTCCCTTCTTTGTTGTGCTCCTGACTGAGCTGGGCATAACACATGTAGTAAATGTAGTTTTATGGTATAAATTCTAAAAATACAAGGTAGGATATAAAAATGCAACATTTACAGTCATTTTTATTATATATATATATATATATATATATATATATATATATATATATATATATATACACATACATATATATATATGCTTTTTATGTATATATATATATATATATATATATATATATATATATATATATATATATATATATATTATTTATTTATTCTTTGTTGTTACTTTCTTACTTGCACCAATTACTGTAGCTGTTGTGGTGTTGAAATCTGTTGTAGCAACAAATGTTGGGTCTAAAGGGAACATTTTAAACATTTTGAAATTATTTGTGCTACTTTCATGAATAAAATTAAAATGATTTACAAAAACTTCTCAAAGAAATGTTTGATAGTGAAAGGTACTTACCAGTCCAAGCTGGTGTTGTTAGGTCTGTTGGAGCAACAGGTGTTGAGTCTGTAAAACGCATTTTGTAGTAATGTGTCAAAGTTACATTTTGAATAGTCAAGATAATGATTAAATGATGATGAGGTAAAGATATGACACATACATTAAGGCATTAAGTGCACTCTACACACCCATACTATTATCTTGAACCAATCAAGGATTATGCAAAATGAATCAAGCCCAAATCACTCAGCACTTTAATGCTTTTTGGCTGCATGGGTTTTGCACAATACCTTCATTTATGATTATAAAAATTAAGTGCTTTATTCTTCAGCACTTGTTACTATTGATGTTGTTGCTGTAACCATTGTCTTGTTTAGGTATGTTGTATCAGTAGGTATGGAATCAAAAATATTATTTTAAACATTCAGAGCAACACTGACATTTCTTATTTATGAATATGTTTATATGATAAAAACTGCTTACTTATTATAGTGGTAATTAGAAGGATGTAGTGATTAGATCTATGGCAGCACTCAGTACTAAATTTGAAATGGTCACTTGGGTAAAACTGAGGAACTTGACCTGTTAGAAAAGATGTTGCAGTTGTGTTCATCTTCATATCTGTTGAAAACTCTGGTGTTAAATGTCAAAGGAACCATTCTAGTTATTAATCATGCAAAGTGTAAATTTGAAGTTGTTGCTGTGACAATGAATGGTAGCACAACAAGCAGTTACTTGCTAGAATTGTGAATGGTTTACACAGCATATACTGTATGTGTGTGTGATAGTGATCAGTTCTGGTGTAGCAAAAGGTCATGAGTTGATAGTCAAAATCAATTTTTTGGACTGACCATACACTATACATTTCACTATTTGCAATGCTATTCCATCCATGGTAGTTGATGAAAGCAGTATCAAATATGCCATTGTTATCTTTTACTAACTGTAAATTGTGTTTTAAATGGTATAGTTGTACCTATAGTGACAAGGAGTGATTGGTGTAGCAAAATCTTAATGTCAATGTCAATGTCAAATATAACTATCAATACATACCAGTTATGACAGTGGGCATTGTTGTCAGGAGTGTACTGATCTGCATTGTTACAACTGTTGTGGTATCTGTAATTTTAAAATTACAATGAATACCAAGAAAACACTACACCAAGAACAACTGCAAAACGTGTATATTTTAACCATCATTGCTTGGATAACATATCAGAAGCTCAATAAATCATAGTGACAGGTTGAGTAAAGAGGTAGAAAGAGTAATGGGGCAAGAGCCAAAGTCTTTGTGATTTATACTGTTAGAAAGACCACACTGTTTGTGTATTGTTGACTTGCTTTGTTGAGTTCCATTCAGTAATAGCTTGTTTCAGTAAGTTGTCATATGTTCCACGTTCTTGAACGCACCATAGGCGTTCCGATGCTGTTGACGCACTGCACCTGTGTGTGAAGTCCCATGCGGTGAATGTTGTTGTTTTTTTCTCTGATAGAGCGGTGGGGAGACTGTAATTTCCTTTGCACCTTTCCTAACATTCTCCTGTATCTCCCTATTTTATTGCTGTGTGTAAATACGAGAAGGTGAGTCTAATTACGTTGTACTGTCTAAGTTGGATGCTAAAATTGTGTGAATGTGTATTGTTTAGCTGTGTATAGGCTAATGCTGTTTATGCTGGTGTGTGTTGCTGAAGCTAATAAGCTAAGTTATGCTGTCTGTGTGCCTCGTGTGAGGTGATTGGTTTAAGGTATATGATATATGATGTATTTGACTGAATACAGTCCTTTGTAACCTTAGTTTTCGTATTATGTTTGTGTATAGGGCTGCCACAAACGATTATTTTGATAGTCGACTAATCACCGATTATTTTCCGATTAGTCGACTAATCGGATCATACGTAAATTGAATGTAAAACATACAGCTTATCGCACCAGCATGAAGTTGCTCTTATATAACCATCATTAGTTTACAGATTGAAGTGTTTAAGGTATATGCTAAGTAAAATAAAGACAATTAAGATGATAGTTCATTAAACCTTTAATGAAATATGCTTGTAGCAACAAATGTTCACGTTTACAGCTATATGAGTAAGTAGTAAGTTAGCTCTTTGTTTATGCTAATAAAATTAGCAGCTAACTAGCCATTTAGCTTACAGAGACGACGGTCCCTCTTCATCGTCGTCACAAGCCACAACGTACTTCCTCTTCATGTGCTCGTGCATCGCAGTTGTGCTGCCGTGGAAGGCAAGTTCTATCTTGCAGATATTGCATTGCACAGTTTTCTCTTTTGTTTTCTTATGCCCCGTCCACACGAAAATGCTGTTTTGTGTAAACGCACATGTTTTGCATCGTTTTGGCCGACCGTCCACACGGATCCTGTAAACACATCGCCTGTAAACGCACTTTTTTGAAAACGTGTCTTGGGTGGAGAAGGGTGGAGAAATTCGAAAACGCAGCCCCTGCGTTTCCGTGTGGACGGTGAATCCGCATACTTTTCGATACGATGACATCATCACCCCACCCCTCGACCTCTCGCCTTCAACCTCTGAACCCCGCAACGTCTCATTACAATAACAACAACAATGGCGGACTACATGTGGACCCAAATATTCTTGAAACGATGCCAAGGAAGACGGATAAAATGAAAAGATCCTTTTGGTACGTGTGGACGTGGCCTTAAAATGCTCCCACACTTTTGAGCTCCATTGACGCCGGGTAGCCATGATACCAGAGCCCGTCTGGTATAACTTCGGGTGACATCACGGCTGACCCTGATTACCACTACTGCGCATGTGTGTCAAGGACAGAAAGACAACGCGTCCACTATTAAATTAATCTTCGACGATTTTAATAGTCGACTAATCATGGCAGCCCTATTTGTGTATCATGTATGGTGTTTGCTATACTGATGGTTACATTGTACTGTTATTACAGACCACAGCAAAAATAAATGAACCCTAAACTGGACAACTGTATCCGTGCTCTTTAACAGGAACACCAACCCTACACCTTGCCTCTCTAACCAGTAAGACTCCTGGAGACAACAGCTTCTCTCTGTTTTATATACACTTTGTATGACAAAAAATAAATACTTACCTGTTACTAGAGTTCTAGAAAATACATTGTTATTTACCGCTTGGAGAAGTTGGTGATTGGCAAATTACGATATCTATTTGAAAGAGAAAGAGAGAGTAATTTGATAATATTTGAAAATAACAGGAAGTGTGCATATCTCAAATGCAGCTAAGGACTGAAAGTAATTCAAAAGAGGGTCTAAGCTCCTACCTGACAGTGGCTGGCAGTAAACCCCAACTGGAGGAATGTCATTGATACATCTACAAGTACTATCAATTTTATCATCACATTTGCCAAGAGTGGAGCACATATGACAAGGCCAACGATACTGTTCTTCACATCTGCATTGGAATGTTGTGCCATTTTCATAACAAACTACAGAGAAATCAAACAGACAAATTATCACATAAAATGTAAGATTGTTGACATAATTTTAAATAATTTTTAGTTCATGTTAATTCATTCTGTGGATGTGTCACTGTTCTTACCTGTTGAAATGTTGACATCAGAGATTTGTATGTGGTTGTTGATGCTGATGGGGTAACTGATGTTGCTCAGAATGCTCCGCAGATTATTTATTTCCATAACATCTGAGATATTCAACTCAACAGAAATCAGGTATTCATAAATAATTGGAGGAGCTGTAAGGAAATTTTAAAATAAATATGTTTAGCTTTAAGTATGTATGCTGCTTAGGGGTGTGACAATACACTCAGTTCATGAGACGAGACAATACATGATATTGGGTTTACGATAACGAGATGAGACGATATCTTAATACTATTCCTAAGAAAACAAATTGCAACACAATGCAGGTCCATTTTGAAATGTTTTAACAAGTAATCATCTTGTATTGAATGTCACATCAGTTCTACTTTCTGACTGAGTACGAATTATTATATACAGTCAAAGATACAAACAATATGTAAGCACTGTAAAAGGTTTTGCCACAAACTCAATTGACTGGCTTCTCTTTAGTATGATTTCCTATGAGTCTCTTCAGACCTTATAACTGTTCATGAACTACGTGTGAGCTACTCTTTGAAGAGTTAGAACTCTTTTCTCAAAATTTTAAGTAAGAAATAAAAATAGTATAAATAACAAAAATAAATAATACTTAGTTCTTCTTATTTCTTTTTTTTTTTTTTTACGTGCAAACCATAATCAAAGTTGTACTTTCTCAATACTTAAAGTGCAAACAGAGATTGACCAATTTTCTCTTCAAGCACGATACAGAGTTGAGAGCTTTCTTCAACTACACTGCCCAGTCTAAGATACGGTTATGATCTTTTGCAAGAAGACTGCTGGCAGTAGTCAAGACCTATGTCTCCTGCAGTTGAAAAGACACGCTCACTTGGAACAGAGATAGCAGGGATTTAAAGGTATGCTGTCTTTGTAGAGGTTCGGGACCACTGTGCAGTTAAAATGTACATGTGACGGTATGGTGTACTTTGGTTCAAATGTGTTGAGGAGTCACTGAATTGTCACCACAGAAGATGGCCTCACATCAGCTGCAATGAAAACGCTGATGTCTTTCGTTATTGCTGTGACTTCAGCACTTGACTGTGGAAGTTGATATGCAAAGGCATTTGTCAGCGTTGTCTGGCCTTTTAGGGTTTTCTTCACAGGCATGGTTGATTTTAGTAGAGAGCTGTGGTGGTTCTCTAGGGATGTATGCATAGCACCTATGTTAGCCACTGTGTAGGCCACTATTTTCTTACAGTGCTTACATATTGTGTCTTGTCTGTCACTCTGTCAACATTTCTTGTTTCCACTGGGTAACCAAAACGCTGCCACAAGTGGTGGGGGCTTCTTCTATGCTAATATCAAGTTCAGCGTCAGACTCAGTCATGCTGGCTGCTGCTCTGTGTCTGTTATGTACTGATATCACAAGACAGCTTTTCACTTCGATGAGAAATATCATCACGTTATAATGTCATCACACCCCTAATGTTACTGTTGTTTATTAATTTAGCACTAACTTAGTCTAAGTCTTACTTGTTGATGGAGCATGTGTTGTAACAGGACAAACTATAAAGTCTGTTGGGAGGAAAAGAGAGACAAATACAGTAGCTGCTGAAAGAGAACACAGTTGATATGATGATATTTCTTAGAAAAGTGACCCTGTGTATTTTTATTTCGAGCACAAAACAGCTTACTGTGCTGATCAGCAGATTGGCAGTGTTGTCCATCAGGAGGAATGGCATTGATGCATCCACATGTGTCATCAGTGATGTTGTCACAGGATCCATACAGGAAACACTGGTCACATGACCAACGATACTGATCCTCACATTTGCACTGGAAACCACCACTGCTCGGAGAGCAAACTGGAGATGAAAAAAATATGAAGAATACATATGTTTACAGAGAAAACATTTCTGTTTTAGTAATGAAAAAAACACCGGATCCAAATTGTACACCTCCAAATATTCAACATTTGAAATTATAAGTTGAAAACACGATACACTTTTTTGTAGTGATATTGTCAGAGAACTTTTGTCAGCAAAAATCCAAAACCAATCAAAAAATACCATTATTCAGTTGTTGAGGGAAATATGGCGATGCAATCTTCAGGATTAGCATATGAAAAAATGTATCATCCCTGCAACACTCCATGAAAATGGTTTTTATTTTTCTTGCGACTCAGTATATTTAAACTGTTCCTGTGTATTGTTTGTGTACAGTTAAACAGGATGGACTCAGTTCATTTTTTTCACCTGTTGAAATGTTGACATCAGAGATTTGTATGTGGTTGTTGATGCTGATGGGGTAACTGATGTTGCTCAGAATGGTCCTCAGTTGATTTATTACTGTAACATCTGAGATGTTCAACTCAACAGAAAGGATGTATTCATGAATGACTGGAGGAGCTGTAGGGAAGGAGATTAAAGGCCAAATACAATTATAAGAAATGAGGGAAAATATAGTTTCATATAGTTTCACTATGACACATAATTCATGATATTCATTGAGTAAATATTGTCCTCAGTCTTACTTGTTGGAGATGGAGATGATGTTATAGGACAAGCTGTGGAGTCTGATGGCGGACAAGGAGACATGATGTTAATTTTGATTAAAAAGGATGATTTTGCTTCCTCGTTGAAATGACCATTCATTTATTCCAGACCCCTACAGATACTGTAATTCATGCGCAATGTGAGACTGTTATCACAATTTCTACTGAATGTTATTTGGTCTACACACCATGATAGTGTCATGGCAAAGGGCATATAAACAAGGGCCTACATTATCTTACAAATAGATGCTGAAAAACAGCTTACTGTGCTGATCAGCAGACTGGCAATGTTGTCCATCAGGAGGAATGGCATTGATGCATCCACATGTGTCATCAGTGATGTTGTCACAGGATCCATACAGGAAACACTGGTCACATGACCAACGATACTGATCCTCACATCTGCACTGGAAACCACCACTGCTCAGAGAGCAAACTGGAGATGAAAACACATTAAGAATTTAATCTAAGAGAAAACTTGATGTTTTCTATCGAAGCTGAAAGTTACACATGGGGCGGCTGTAGCTCAGGAGATACAGCGCGTCTTCCAATAATCGGGGGGTCACTGGTTCGAATCCCCGGCTCCCCCGGCTGCATGCCGAAGTGTCCTTGAGCAAGATGCTGAACCCCAAATTGCTGTGTTGAACAGCTGGCACCTTGCATGGCAGCCTCTGCCATTGTTGCGGCGAACAGCTGTTGAACAGCTGATGCGCGATCCCGCGGCTGCGGCGGCTTGTGACGCGTTCGGCAGCGGCCCAAGCCTCATTTAAAAATCATTGTATTCTTTATCAACAGCACTTGACAGATCACTTCCCTGCTCATTCTTTCATAGGTGACCACAGGAGTTGTTTTAGAAAATTCGGCATTCGACAATTAGAACAGGTGTGTGTCACACAGGTTAGGCAGAGCAAACGACGCCACGGCAGAGTGAGACGCAGGTTTTCCATCCCTCCAACAAAGCTGTTAGTTGTGCCACATAAAAGATTAAACGGACAGCCGGTAAGTCCCCTTTTATTGTGAGGCATTGTTGCGCTGCTTTTACGCTAAAATGCGGGGAGAGGGTTTGGAGCGTCTATCTGTGCCAGATCGGTGGCTGCTTATGGGGGAGGTGGTTCACTTCTGTGATTTTATATTGGATATAGGGTTTTAAATATGGTCTAAAAAGAGGGTGAAATTTGCACTTTATTTACTGGGCATTTATTTTTTAATATAATGTTTCATGGTTAGGTTTCAAGGGTTTAAAATTATTAATCATGTGGTTTGCTTATTGTTCAAGGTTTTTCACCTAGGCCACTAAGTTGCTGCTACGCCTTGACCAGTACATCAGCAGCCACTACCACTTGGAAAAGAAAAAGCTGAAAAAGAAAGACTGGAAAAGAAATGAAGAAAAAATAAAAAAGGAGAAAAAAGCAGTTTGGTCTCGAGTGCATTCCTGCCTTTAAAGTTTATCACTGGCACAACACCCCTTCAAGTGTGGGGAAAAAGCATAAAAAAGAGGAAAACACTTGACAGTGAAAAACCGCCACCAGCTGGTTGGAAAAGCCCTATTAAACCAAAGTGAAAATCCTGCGTCCAAGCTCCGCCCACTGCTGTCTCCGAGCCCTGCCCGCTGCTGCGTCTGAGCCCTGCCCGCTGCTGCGTCTGAGCCCTGCCCGCTGCTGCGTCTGAGCCCTGCCCGCTGCTGCGTCCAAGCCCTGCCCACTGCTGCGTCTGAGCCCTGTCCGCTGCTAAGTCCGAGCCCTGCTCGCTGCTGTGTCTGAGCCCTGCCCGCTGCTGCGTCTGAGCCCTGCTCGCTGCTGCGTCTGAGCCCTGCCTGCTGCTGCGTCTGAGCCCTGCCCGCTGCTACGTCTGAGCCCTGTCCGCTGCTATGTCTGAGCCCCGCCCACTGCTGTGTCCAAGCTCCGCCCACTGCTGCGTCCGAGCCCCGCCCCCAGCTGCGTCCAAGCCCAGTCCCCAGGTGCGTCCAAGCCCAGTGCCCCAAAGTTCTCAGCAAAGCCCAAAATGGCTGAGTCAATATCCCTGCAGCAACTGAAGAGGGAGAGAACGACTGCCAAACAGCGGTTTACCCGACAAGCAAACTTACTGTTGAAGTCTTGCAGGAAAATGTCGGCAGAAGAACTGGTGGAAGCCTTCAGCAAGGTCACATTTAAGGCCGAGAAGGTACTGTTGGCAAATGAGGAGGTGGAAACCTTGACTGAGGAGGCGGAGCTCGAACCCACTGCTAAAGAGGACATCAATGTAGATATGAAGAAAACGGCAGAGGACTGTGAACGGAAGCTTGAAGAAGTGGAGGATACTGTCCAGAGGGTCCTATGGCAGAACTTTGGCTCCTCCGAACTCTCCCTTGCAGTGGAAGCAGCTGAAAAAGAGAGCAAGCGGTTGGTAGCGAGCAAATCTAGCCTGAAGCTGGAGGTATACGAGCTCACACTCAGCAACCTTGAAGGGCTGGTGAAGATGGCAAAACAGACCATGTGCCAATGGACTCGGTGGGCTCCAGAGGGAGAGCAGCCTGACTTCCGGCAGCGCATCAGGAATGTGGAGACATCGCTGCAAGAGTTAACTTCTGACAAAGCCACCCTGCTGCAAGCGGAGCTGGAAAACAAGGAGTCCTCTAAGGAGATGCCACACCAGTCACTTGCCATCAAGCTGAAACCGACGGCACTTCCACAGTTCGACGGCAATAGACAGAACTTCTACCTCTGGAGGAAAGAGTGGGAGGCGCTACAAAGGCAAGGCGAACCGACCGGCTCCAAGGAGGTCAGGAAAATCCAGCTATTGGACAGCCTGGAGAACAAAGTAGTGAGGGACCTTCGCTTGTCGACATATGGGACGGCGGATGAGATATTTCGTGTGCTGGAAAATCGGTTAGGAAATAAAACAGCAATTGCCCTGGAAATCATTGAGGAGCTACAGGCACTGCCCCCAGTAAAAGGTCACCAACCCAGGAAAATTGTCGACCTAATACAAATTGTGGAAAAAGCCTTGTATGACCTCAGTGAACTGGGAAACACTGGGGCTCTGAAAAATCCACTCGTTACCAAGTCCCTGGAGAGTAAGCTGCTAGAGGGCTTAACCCTTTAGGCGCCAAAGTCGCAAAATTGCGACAAGATGCGGTACTGAATAAAACAGCTGTTTTCTCCTAATAGAGTGTTATATTTCATTCATACTCCCGCCCACTAGTTGGCAGACATCCCTAACTTAGACCTTTGCTCAGAAAAATGTCATGCTTCAATGCAAAATGTTCGAAGAAATCCCATCCAAACTTGACTTTTTTTTTTTTTTTTTTCTAGCGACAAAAAGCGACTAGCGGCAAATCTAGCGACTTTTTCGGGTGTTATTGGAGACTTTTGTGGTGTTTGGAGACTCTGACATGAAAGCACGTATCACTCTGCAGTTACTGAGCTCAACGAGCAGCGGGTGCTGCCGTGAGCCCCTCCCCGCGCAAAAGCACTCACAAGCGGTCAGTCTCACAGCCCCGCACGGCAGTCCCAGCCTGCAGTCAGAGCAGAGAGGGGACGAATGGCGCTGCGGGGAAAAGTGAGGAAAACACACGAAAACACGACCCTTTGCCCAACATAGGTGAGAGTGGGAATGACACACGAACTCGTAGTATCAGTAAGGGAGCTAATGGACGTGGTAGAAGTTGCGGGGTGGTGAAAATAGCGCTCGGACCAGCGTCAGTGTTCACTCTTTCTACCGCGCCGGTAAAGGTGCGTCCATGCGCGGCAGTGCTGCGTCCATGCGACGCAGCGGTGTTCACGAAGCACCAAACACGCACAAGACCAACTCTTCTCCTAACACTTGTGGGGATAGCAGGGGGAGACGAGGGTGAGGTGATCCTAGAAGGGCTGGTGGGTGTCGAAGAGGCAGCAGGGGCGGTCAGAATAGGGCTGAAAGTAGTGATGATGAGTCTTTCAAGTAACCTTTGCAAAATGAAATAATAATAATTATTATTATTACTACTACTAATAATAATAATAATGAAGAAGAAAAAAGAAGACAAAAAAGAAAAGGAAAGTGTCCTCCAATGTCAGAGCAGAGGGGGTAAAAAAAATCATAAAAAACGCCTACTGTTTACATGAGTTTTGTGGTGGTAATAGTTCTAATTTACGACTGTTGGCTTACAATTTACCTTTTCCCTGTTCATTTGATATATGGACAACATAACAAATGGATGGAGGGGGTGAATCTGATGAAATAAGGTCAATTATCTTTCAAAAAATCAGGTATTTCATGGAAATTACATAATCCAATATGGCCGCCACCATATGACGTCACAATATGCAAATAAGATAGGAAAATGTACTACCTAGATAAACTTTAGGTCATCCTCAATATTTTTCTCATTTACACTTTGTCTCTATCTCAAAGCACTTTCAAGTCAGAGCCTTCTGAAATGTAGATGTCAAAATCTAGTATTTTTAAAAATAAAACCCGGCGCCTAAAGGGTTAAAGAAGGAGTGGCTGGTCCATGCGTCGGATGAAGAGGAAACCTCATCACCTGAAGACAGATTTGACTTGCTCCTCAAGTTTCTGAGAAGTCAGGAGAATATCTATGAGCAACTGGACCAGCTCAGGGACGATAAGCCTAGCAGGAGGGAAGCAAGGGTCCCACAAAAACATGCCCGGACAAAAACCACCAACTCCTCAAGCTCCCAAACATCCTGTATCATCTGTGGAGAGAGGGGCCACAGAAAGAGGCTCTATTACTGCAAGAAGTTCAAGGCTCTCAAAGTAGCAGAGAAAAAGGAAGAAGTTAAAAAAATTGGTGCTTGTGGGAGGTGCCTGGAGGTCCACGACGATGACGCAGAATGCAGGACCACCTTTCTCTGTAAAAATGAGGGGTGTAAGGATGCTCAAGGCCCGGGTCATCACTACTACCTCTGTCCCAAGGCTGCAAATAAGGGAGATGGACCAAGGAGGCCAAAGCCCAGTCCAGCAAGAGGGGAATGGAAAAAGTACACAGAGACCCAGGAAGAGTTCCTGACAAGCCTGCACCCTGACATAGCCCAGCGATGCCGGGAGGCATTCTGTAACTCTGTCTCAAAGACGTACCGTTCAGCCATATCTGAGCGGGGATTGCTGTCAGAGAGTGGACTGGAAGAGTTCCCTGTCATAATGATGATCCTGGAAGTCACTGCAAATGCTGGGCAGAGGATTGGGACCCTGATAGACTTGGCATCTGATACAAATTACATCACTCATGAGGCTGCAGGCGAGCTGAACCTGAGGAGTGAGGATGTGACACTCATAGTCCATGGAGTAGGCGGGATGCAAGTGACAGTGGAGACCAAGCGTTACCTCCTGAAGATCCGGGTCACAACTGCAAAGGGAACCCTGAGGTCTCACCAGCTTGTGTGTTATGGGCTGGACAGCATTGCACAGGTCAATCGCCACATACCACCCAAGACACTGCAAAAAATATTCCCCGAGGTCCCTCTTCATGAACTGGTCCGTCCTACTAAAATCAAGCTCCTCATCAGCCACAAGGAAGGCCAGCTCGTCCCTCAAAAAGTGCGCTCCGTCGGTGACCTCGTCCTGTGGGATGGTCCCCTTGGGAAAACAGTGGGTGGCTCTCATCCAGATCTCATAGAAGATATTGAAGTCACGGTCCATGGATCCAGAACCCACTTTGCCCGCTCCATGCGCACAGCAGCTGTTGCATACCAGGAAGTCGCCAGCAAGAACCCAGGTCATCCACCTCAACTCACCCAAGCGGTCACGTCTGCTGCCAACCGAGACTTCATGAACTGGTGGAGGTGGGACAGCATTGGGGCTGCATGTGAGCCCAGGTGTGGCGGCTGCAGATGTGGAAGTTGCCAACCTGGAGGAAAGGAGATGACAATCTCTGAGGAGAGGGAGCTGGAGCAAATAAAGAGTGGACTGACTTACATCAATGGAGATCGCCACAGCGAGAAACCACACTGGCACGCAAAATACCCGTGGGTGGAGGACCCAGCAACATTGCCAAACAACAGAAAAGCAGTCGAAGCAACATTCCTGAAGACTGAGAAGCAGTTGGCAAAGGAGCCAAAATGGAAAGCGGCCTACAAAGCTCAAGTCCACGAGATGGTTGATCGGAACACTGCTGTCAGGCTGTCTAGAGAAGAGTTGGCAAGCTGGTCTGGACCTGTATGGCATATCAGCCATTTGATTGCACCTAACCCCCACTCGGTAACTACGCCAGTCCGCCTTGTGTGGAATAGTAGTCGAAAATTCAGAGGTCAGAGCCTGAATGATTTACTCATCAAGGGACCAGATGTCCTCAATGACATCCGTGCCGTCCTCATCCGGTTTCGCCAAGGTGTCTTCGCTGCACTTGGAGACATCAGGAAAATGTATAATTCCGTATGACTTGAGGACCAGGAAGTACACCTGCATCGCTTCCTGTGGAGAGACTCTGAGGAGGAGGACATCCAGGAATATGCTATTACCAGAGTGAACATAGGCGATAAACCAGCTAGCTGTATCGCTCAAGTCGCCATGCGGGAGACAGCAAATTTGCCAATGTTCCACCATCTTGCAGCAGAGCGTCGAGTGCTGGAGCAAGACGCCTATGTGGACGACATCTTGACCTCGCATGATGACCTGAGCCAGCTCAAGCAAATAACGACCAATGTTGAGCGCATCCTGGAAGCTGGAGGATTCTACATGAAGCCGTGGGTTTACTCTGGCCAAGGTGGGAGGTCAGAGTCCAGAGCCTTAAAGACGGAAGCAACCCCAGTGATGGTCCTCCCAAATCTACTCTCTGAGGAGAACAATAAAGCCCTTGGCCTCGGGTATGATCCTGAAAGCGACAAACTTCACTTGATGGTAGCTGTGAACTTCTCCAAAAAGAAAAGGAAAATGAGACTCGGAGAAAACCTGTCAAGAGAGGAAGTCAGAGCGCATGTGCCAGATCCACTCACCTGAAGAGAGCTCCTCAGTCAAGTCTCTGGGCTATACGATCCCCTCGGCCTTGCTACTCCTGTCAAGCAGAAGGGAGCCATCTTGGTCAGGAGAGCTTTCCAGGAAGCAAAGGTCAGCTACAGTCCATCAGTAGATACCTGGGATGCTCCTCTGACTGAGGGTCTCCGTGAAGATGCTATCTGCCTCTTTGAAAACTACGCTGAGCTCAGCCAGTTGAAATTTGTCAGAGCCTTGACGCCACCTGACCCAAGTGCCAAGCCCTGTGATATCACCTTCTCTGATGGTAGCGAACGCTCTTATGGTGCCGTATTGTACCGCCGGTGGGAGTTACCGGAAGAGATTACCATACGGCTAGTTGAAGCCAAAGCCAGGCTGACACCATTAGACCACAAAGGGGACGCTGTGAAAGCAGAGGTCTGTGGAGCAGTCTATGCAGCTCGTCTGAAAAAGCACTTCCAGAAGCACTGCAGCATCCGTGTGGAGAAGTGGTACCACCTGGTCGACAGCCAGACAGTCCTTGGAGCCATCCAACGTGAAAATTACGGCGACCAAACATTTTTTGCCAATAGAGTTGGAGAGATCCAAGGCAGTACAAATGTCCAAGACTGGTGGTGGATCCCTGGGGCCCTCAATATCGCGGACATCATCTCAAGAGGGGTAAGCCCCAAGGAGCTGGACGAAGACACAGAGTGGCAGCTGGGTCCTGAGTTCCTAAGTCTCCCAGAGAGTGAGTGGCTTGTGAAATCCGCCAAAGATGTTGCTGTTGAAGCCAGAGAGAGCCTTATGCGCATTCAGAAAAAGGCATTCGTTGCTGCCCTGACCCGAGCTGGAGAAAAAGTGGAGCCCAAGCCTAAACTAGACTCAGCCCCTGCCGATCACAGGCCTCTTCCCACGATTGCAGTCACAAGCCTGATGTATATCCGGCGATTCAGCGGCCTAACCAGACTGGAAAAGTCACTCGCACTGGTCTGGAGGGCAGCAAAGAGGTTTCTTCGTGGCACAGCTAGGGAAAGACCAGAGTGGGAGGCAATCCCCGTTAATGGCACAGTCACCGTGACAGAAAGAGAGGACACCTTTCGAGACCTCTGTCTAGCGGCACAAGAAGGAGCTACCTTTCCCAGCACCACAACAGACCGGCTGGTCATGTACAGAGACAAGGCAAGCGGGCTATTGCTATGCGGAGGCAGGATCCCTGATCCCCTTTGACACCTGGCTGGGGGTCTTGCTTGCATGCCAGAGTCACCTAGAAGGGCATGAAGGAGTCGCCGGGACCCTACTCAAGATGCGAAAAAGGGCGTGGGTTGTGCAAGGCAGGAGGCTGGCCCAGAGAGTCGTAAACCAGTGCGTCCCCTGCAGGAAGGCCAGAGCTCAGGTCTGTAAACAGGTGATGGGTGACCTGCCAGTGGAACGATCAAGACCGGCTGCGCCATTCCAGTTCATGTCAGTTGACCTGTTTGGACCTTACCTGGTGAAGGACGACATCAAAAAAAGAGTAGCCATGAAGGTCTGGGGGGTCATCTTCTGCTGTATGGCGAGCCGGGCCCTGCACATAGACCTGGTCAAGAGTATGTCCACAGAGAGCTTCCTAATGGCCTACCAGAGATTCACCGCCATCAGAGGCCACCCCCTCAAGGTTTGGTCAGATCCTGGGACCAACTTCATTGGTGCAAAGTCCTTGCTGAGGGATTTGTATGCCTTCCTGAAGAGCCAAGACAGAGAAAGCCTGGAGGAATATGCAGCGACAAATGGGACAAACTGGACCTGGAAAGTGCTCCCTGCCGACTCACCACATCGGAATGGAGATGCGGAGGCTGCTGTGAAGGTTGCCAAGAGAGCTCTTCAAAGTCTGAGCAAATCAACCAGTCTTACCTTCAGCGAGTTCCTCACAGCCCTCCAAATGGCAGCTAACCTGGCAAACGAGCGTCCTATTGATGCAAGAGTCCAGAGCCGGGAGGACCGCGTGGAGTATGTGACGCCAAACTCGCTCCTCCTGGGCCGAGCATCTCACAGTGCCGACCCCAAATCATTCGACTTCAACAACTATCCCTATAAGCGGCTCAGAGAGATCCAAGTCCAAGTCAACGAGTTCTGGAAAGCATGGTGCCAGCTTGCTGGCCCAAATCTTTTTGTTAGATCAAAATGGCATGCTACAGAGAGAAATGTCTCCGTTGGTGATGTTGTTTGGCTTTGTAATCAAAATGCTTTGCGTGGGCAGTTTAGACTTGGCAGAGTCGTCACTGTAGCTCCTGATTCAAAGGGCATTGTCAGGGATGTTGAGGTTCTTGTCGCTCTCGGTCACTGTGCTTCAGTCCACCATCAGCAGCCAGTGACCAACCCCACAAGGTTTAGTGACCGGAGAGAGAGATCTAATGGTGTGGTATTGCGCAGAGACGTCAGGCGGCTGGTTGTTCTTTTACCGGTAGAAGAGCAGTGCCCCTAGTGAGAAAGATTTTTGTTAAGTTGTTCGCCTTTTCAGGTTTGCAACCTTTCTGACTAAGTTCAGAAAGCTTGAGTGGGAGGTGTTGCGGCGAACAGCTGTTGAACAGCTGATGCGCGATCCCACGGCTGCGGCGGCTTGTGACGCGTTCGGCAGCGGCCCAAGCCTCATTTAAAAATCATTGTATTCTTTATCAACAGCACTTGACAGATCACTTCCCTGCTCATTCTTTCATAGGTGACCACAGGAGTTGTTTTAGAAAATTCGGCATTAGTTCGGCACGTTAAAACACCCAGCCAAAGCCAGTTAAGTTATTTAATTTATAGCGGGGAGCGCGCTTGGCGCATCCTGCTGGGGCGCGAGCCCGACAATTAGAACAGGTGTGTGTCACACAGGTTAGGCAGAGCAAACGACGCCACGGCAGAGTGAGACGCAGGTTTTCCATCCCTCCAACAAAGCTGTTAGTTGTGCCACATAAAAGATTAAACGGACAGCCGGTAAGTCCCCTTTTATTGTGAGGCATTGTTGCGCTGCTTTTACGCTAAAATGCGGGGAGAGGGTTTGGAGCGTCTATCTGTGCCAGATCGGTGGCTGCTTATGGGGGAGGTGGTTCACTTCTGTGATTTTATATTGGATATAGGGTTTTAAATATGGTCTAAAAATAGGGTGAAATTTGCACTTTATTTACTGGGCATTTATTTTTTAATATAATGTTTCACGGTTAGGTTTCAAGGGTTTAAAATTATTAATCATGTGGTTTGCTTATTGTTCAAGGTTTTTCACCTAGGCCACTAAGTTGCTGCTACGCCTTGACCAGTACATCAGCAGCCACTACCACTTGGAAAAGAAAAAGCTGAAAAAGAAAGACTGGAAAAGAAATGAAGAAAAAATAGAAAAGGAGAAAAAAGCAGTTTGGTCTCGAGTGCATTCCTGCCTTAAAGTTTATCACTGGCACAACACCCCTTCAAGTGTGGGGAAAAAGCATAAAAAAGAGGAAAACACTTGACAGCCATCAGTATATAAATGTGTGCTTGAATGGGTGAATGTGACAAGTGCTGTAAATTACTTTGAGCAGTCAGTAGACTGAAAAAGGGCTGTAGAAATGCTAGTCCATTACATGATGGGTGGAGCTGAATAATTCATGGGATTTTCTAACTTTGACATATTGATAATTGAAAAGTAATTTGTATATTAAGACAGAATTGACCTGCATGAACAAAGTAATCTAAAGTTATGAGTCCTACCTGTTGAAATGTTGACATCAGAGATTTGTATGTGGTTGTTGATGCTGATGGGGTAACTGATGTTGCTCAGAATGGTCCTCAGTTGATTTATTACTGTAACATCTGAGATGTTCAACTCAACAGAAAGGATGTATTCATGAATGACTGGAGGAGCTGTAGGGAAGGAGATTAAAGGCCAAATACAATTATAAGAAATGAGGGAAAATATAGTTTCATATAGTTTCACTATGACACATAATTCATGATATTCATTGAGTAAATATTGTCCTCAGTCTTACTTGTTGGAGATGGAGATGATGTTATAGGACAAGCTGTGGAGTCTGATGGCGGACAAGGAGACATGATGTTAATTTTGATTAAAAAGGATGATTTTGCTTCCTCGTTGAAATGACCATTCATTTATTCCAGACCCCTACAGATACTGTAATTCATGCGCAATGTGAGACTGTTATCACAATTTCTACTGAATGTTATTTGGTCTACACACCATGATAGTGTCATGGCAAAGGGCATATAAACAAGGGCCTACATTATCTTACAAATAGATGCTGAAAAACAGCTTACTGTGCTGATCAGCAGACTGGCAATGTTGTCCATCAGGAGGAATGGCATTGATGCATCCACATGTGTCATCAGTGATGTTGTCACAGGATCCATACAGGAAACACTGGTCACATGACCAACGATACTGATCCTCACATCTGCACTGGAAACCACCATTGCTCAGAGAGCAAACTGGAGATGAAAACACATTAAGAATTTAATCTAAGAGAAAACTTGATGTTTTCTATCGAAGCTGAAAGTTACACATGGGGCGGCTGTAGCTCAGGAGATACAGCGCGTCTTCCAATAATCGGGGGGTCACTGGTTCGAATCCCCGGCTCCCCCGGCTGCATGCCGAAGTGTCCTTGAGCAAGATGCTGAACCCCAAATTGCTGTGTTGAACAGCTGGCACCTTGCATGGCAGCCTCTGCCATCAGTATATAAATGTGTGCTTGAATGGGTGAATGTGACAAGTGCTGTAAATTACTTTGAGCAGTCAGTAGACTGAAAAAGGGCTGTAGAAATGCTAGTCCATTACATGATGGGTGGAGCTGAATAATTCATGGGATTTTCTAACTTTGACATATTGATAATTGAAAAGTAATTTGTATATTAAGACAGAATTGACCTGCATGAACAAAGTAATCTAAAGTTATGAGTCCTACCTGTTGAAATGTTGACATCAGAGATTTGTATGTGGTTGTTGATGCTGATGGGGTAACTGATGTTGCTCAGAATGGTCCTCAGTTGATTTATTACTGTAACATCTGAGATGTTCAACTCAACAGAAAGGATGTATTCATGAATGACTGGAGGAGCTGTAGGGAAGGAGATTAAAGGCCAAATACAATTATAAGAAATGAGGGAAAATATAGTTTCATATAGTTTCACTATGACACATAATTCATGATATTCATTGAGTAAATATTGTCCTCAGTCTTACTTGTTGGAGATGGAGATGATGTTATAGGACAAGCTGTGGAGTCTGATGGCGGACAAGGAGACATGATGTTAATTTTGATTAAAAAGGATGATTTTGCTTCCTCGTTGAAATGACCATTCATTTATTCCAGACCCCTACAGATACTGTAATTCATGCGCAATGTGAGACTGTTATCACAATTTCTACTGAATGTTATTTGGTCTACACACCATGATAGTGTCATGGCAAAGGGCATATAAACAAGGGCCTACATTATCTTACAAATAGATGCTGAAAAACAGCTTACTGTGCTGATCAGCAGACTGGCAATGTTGTCCATCAGGAGGAATGGCATTGATGCATCCACATGTGTCATCAGTGATGTTGTCACAGGATCCATACAGGAAACACTGGTCACATGACCAACGATACTGATCCTCACATCTGCACTGGAAACCACCACTGCTCAGAGAGCAAACTGGAGATGAAAACACATTAAGAATTTAATCTAAGAGAAAACTTGATGTTTTCTATCGAAGCTGAAAGATACACATGGGGCGGCTGTAGCTCAGGAGATACAGCGCGTCTTCCAATAATCGGGGGGTCACAGGTTCGAATCCCCGGCTCCCCCGGCTGCATGCCGAAGTGTCCTTGAGCAAGATGCTGAACCCCAAATTGCTGTGTTGAACAGCTGGCACCTTGCATGGCAGCCTCTGCCATCAGTATATAAATGTGTGCTTGAATGGGTGAATGTGACAAGTGCTGTAAATTACTTTGAGCAGTCAGTAGACTGAAAAAGGGCTGTAGAAATGCTAGTCCATTACATGATGGGTGGAGCTGAATAATTCATGGGATTTTCTAACTTTGACATATTGATAATTGAAAAGTAATTTGTATATTAAGACAGAAATGACCTGCATGAACAAAGTAATCTAAAGTTATGAGTCCTACCTGTTGAAATGTTGACATCAGAGATTTGTATGTGGTTGTTGATGCTGATGGGGTAACTGATGTTGCTCAGAATGGTCCTCAGTTGATTTATTACTGTAACATCTGAGATGTTCAACTCAACAGAAAGGATGTATTCATGAATGACTGGAGGAGCTGTAGGGAAGGAGATTAAAGGCCAAATACAATTATAAGAAATGAGGGAAAATATAGTTTCATATAGTTTCACTATGACACATAATTCATGATATTCATTGAGTAAATATTGTCCTCAGTCTTACTTGTTGGAGATGGAGATGATGTTATAGGACAAGCTGTGGAGTCTGATGGCGGACAAGGAGACATGATGTTAATTTTGATTAAAAAGGATGATTTTGCTTCCTCGTTGAAATGACCATTCATTTATTCCAGACCCCTACAGATACTGTAATTCATGCGCAATGTGAGACTGTTATCACAATTTCTACTGAATGTTATTTGGTCTACACACCATGATAGTGTCATGGCAAAGGGCATATAAACAAGGGCCTACATTATCTTACAAATAGATGCTGAAAAACAGCTTACTGTGCTGATCAGCAGACTGGCAATGTTGTCCATCAGGAGGAATGGCATTGATGCATCCACATGTGTCATCAGTGATGTTGTCACAGGATCCATACAGGAAACACTGGTCACATGACCAACGATACTGATCCTCACATCTGCACTGGAAACCACCACTGCTCAGAGAGCAAACTGGAGATGAAAACACATTAAGAATTTAATCTAAGAGAAAACTTGATGTTTTCTATCGAAGCTGAAAGATACACATGGGGCGGCTGTAGCTCAGGAGATACAGCGCGTCTTCCAATAATCGGGGGGTCACAGGTTCGAATCCCCGGCTCCCCCGGCTGCATGCCGAAGTGTCCTTGAGCAAGATGCTGAACCCCAAATTGCTGTGTTGAACAGCTGGCACCTTGCATGGCAGCCTCTGCCATCAGTATATAAATGTGTGCTTGAATGGGTGAATGTGACAAGTGCTGTAAATTACTTTGAGCAGTCAGTAGACTGAAAAAGGGCTGTAGAAATGCTAGTCCATTACATGATGGGTGGAGCTGAATAATTCATGGGATTTTCTAACTTTGACATATTGATAATTGAAAAGTAATTTGTATATTAAGACAGAAATGACCTGCATGAACAAAGTAATCTAAAGTTATGAGTCCTACCTGTTGAAATGTTGACATCAGAGATTTGTATGTGGTTGTTGATGCTGATGGGGTAACTGATGTTGCTCAGAATGGTCCTCAGTTGATTTATTACTGTAACATCTGAGATGTTCAACTCAACAGAAAGGATGTATTCATGAATGACTGGAGGAGCTGTAGGGAAGGAGATTAAAGGCCAAATACAATTATAAGAAATGAGGGAAAATATAGTTTCATATAGTTTCACTATGACACATAATTCATGATATTCATTGAGTAAATATTGTCCTCAGTCTTACTTGTTGGAGATGGAGATGATGTTATAGGACAAGCTGTGGAGTCTGATGGCGGACAAGGAGACATGATGTTAATTTTGATTAAAAAGGATGATTTTGCTTCCTCGTTGAAATGACCATTCATTTATTCCAGACCCCTACATATACTGTAATTCATGCGCAATGTGAGACTGTTATCACAATTTCTATTGAATGTTTTTTGGTCTACACACCATTATAGTGTCATGGCAAAGGGCATATAAACAAGGGCCTACATTATGTTACATATAGATGCTGAAAAACAGCTTACTGTGCTGATCAGCAGACTGGCAGTGTTGTCCATCAGGAGGAATGGCATTGATGCATCCACATGTGTCATCAGTGATGTTGTCACAGGATCCATACAGGAAACACTGGTCATATGACCAATGATACTGATCCTCACATCTGCACTGGAAACCACCACTGCTTGGAGAGCAAACTGGAGATGAAAACACATTAAGAATTTAATCTAAGAGAAAACTTGATGTTTTCTATCGAAGCTGAAAGTTACACATGGGGTGGCTGTAGCTCAGGAGATACAGCGCGTCTTCCAATAATCGGAGGGTCACTGGTTCGAATTCCCGGCTCCCCCGGCTGCATGCCGAAGTGTCCTTGAGCAAGATGCTGAACCCCAAATTGCTGTGTTGAACAGCTGACACCTTGCATGGCAGCCTCTGCCATCAGTATATAAATGTGTGCTTGAATGGGTGAATGTGACAAGTGCTGTAAATTACTTTGAGCAGTCAGTAGACTGAAAAAGGGCTGTAGAAATGCTAGTCCATTACATAATGGGTGGAGCTGAATAATTCACGTGATTTTCTGACTTTGACATATTGATAATTGAAAAGTAATTTGTATATTAAGACAGAATTGACCTGCATGAACAAAGTAATTTAAAGTTATGAGTCCTACCTGTTGAAATGTTGACATCAGAGATTTGTATGTGGTTGTTGATGCTTATGGGGTAACTGATGTTGCTCAGAATGGTCCTCAGTTGATTTATTACTGCAACATCTGAGATGTTCAACTCAACAGAAAGGATGTATTCATGAATGACTGGAGGAGCTGTGGTGAGGGAGAAAAAATAAAAGAAAATACCTCAACTGAATTTGTTCATCATCCTGTCAAGAGATAAGTGGCAAAGAAATCAGATGAATCATAGGTCAACAAAATTCCTGTTTATGTGTTCTTTTTGTTTGAACACTGGAAGCGTCTTTTCAGCTTTACCTGTTGATGGGGAACACACTGAAAAGTCTAGATAGAAACAAAGAGAAAAACAAGATAAATCAAAATCACTCAGAAAACTACAATACTCAGAATTTAGGCACTAAAACTGGGATCAGTGTGTGTGTGACCATAGCACTCACTGTGATGTTGGATTGACTGACAATACTGTCCATCTGTGGGAATAGCCTTAATGCAGCCACATGTGTTATGCGTGTCACCATCACATTTCCCATAGGCGGCACACTTGTTACAAGGCCAAAGGTAGTCATCCTCACAGCGGCACTGGAACTCAGTGCTATCTTGGCTACAAACTTAAAAAAAACAATAACACATATTCTGTTATAAAAAAGTATAAAGATTATGATGAATTATACCCATTGAAGCCTAAGCTATTTGTTCTTACCTGTAGTTATATCAGTATCTGAGATGTTTACTTGAGGGCTGATTTGGACAGGGAAAATTATGTTTTTCAGCGTGTTTTCCAGTTGATCTGCATCTGTAGTGTTCACCTCAATGAAAATCTGGTATTCATAAACAACTGGAGGAACTGTTGAAAAAGAGTGTTATTAGACATATTTCTGTTGACAACTGAAACTACTCCAACAGATTCACAATTATACTCATTTGAATAATGCAGCTTTCCTATGCTTATGAGACATTCATTTAAAATGTATATTAACAAATGTATGATGGGTATATAGAAAAAAACAATAAATTGTTAAACCAAAAAAAACGAGAAAGCAAATTCTTGCAAAAAACAAGAAAGAAGTAATTTATTACAAAACTTAAATATACTTTTTTCTCATAAAGAATGAAAATAGCAAGATGCTATTAAAATATTGTTATAATATTGTTATAATAATCCTTAAATAAGTCTCTATCACCTTTCTTTGGCTTGCAGAATTGTCGACCTGCTGGAATACTGTTGATACACCCACACGCTTCATCAATGATCTCATCACATGCTCCGTATGTAATACAGTTTCCATATGACCAAACAAACTGATCCTCACATCTGCACTGGAAGTCAGTTACATTTAGATAACACACTGAAAAACACATAAGAACAAAGACACACAAGAGAAACAGTAAATATTGATTGAAGTTGTTGAAAAATGTGTTCTGTAGTTTAATACATTCACAGCTTATTAGATATTTGATTCAGCTTGGTTGAGTTAAATTAAACACAATTATTAAATCAGTCATTGCCAAGGCAACTGTGTTTGGTCTCTGCAGTCTATGGACAGGGTAGGGTATACTGAATTGATATTGTTCCTTGTTGAACTTTAACTTGTGTGTTTGCCAAAAGACTTTGTGCCAAAATCAATAGAAACGGTGTGGATGTCCAGGTGGTAACAGCCTGTACTGTGACTTTGTGAATTGAATTGTTCACACCTTGTGCTAATAATGGATGTGCTCAACTAGCATGACTTAAAATGAGTTCAACAATAGCTTACACTGAACCAGGGGTGGGTAAGTAACTAAATAGATTTAGACACACTGTACCTAAGCACACATTTGAGGTACTCAGTATTTCCAGGATGGAGAATACAGAGAGAAAAATGAAGAACTGTGTGTTGTCAGACAGCAAATAACCAAGGACACTGAGAAAATGTAAACAATCAGGAATAGAAATGATGGAATTAGTCATTTCCAATAAAAATCTAATCTAGTCTGATCCAACTGTGGGGAAAGACAACACAGCACACTTGACTGCACCTCATGCCCTTTGCCACGATTGGTAATATTAGCATTATGGTATTTTTCATGGTATTTAGACCAGAAGAAGCTCCATTCTTACCTGTGGTAATGTCAATGTTTGTGACATTCACAGTGGGACCCAAGGCCACAGAAAAGCTGTCATTGTTCAGGAGGCTCCTGAGGTAGTCCTCGGTCTTGACATGTGTAAAATTCAACTCCACATCCACTGTGTACTCAACCTGAGCTAGCAACTCTATAGGAAAACACAACATGATTCACTACATATGCAGTGAAAACAGGCAAAGTTATTTAATTGAAATATTAAGTCTGTTAAAAATGTAAACTAGGTTCGATTCCTGGTAGAGGTCTTTTAAAGAGCACAGGGTGGGAAGCCAGTGAGGGATTATGCCTTTTTTGCTTCAATAGTAACTGGTTAGTTGGGCAACCTGTGCTGTTTGAGCCCACTGTCATCAGGAAAACAACCATATAGGTCAAGTGCGAAAGCAGCTTATTACAACCTATATTTTTTTGCTAGTCAGCAACCTCTAGAGGCATAGTTATTACCACAATAGCAAAAGGAGGAAGTCAGGAGAAGTAGCACAAAGAGCGAGAAAGTTCGCACATGGAGCAGGGCAAGTAAAATGAGGTTATTAATGTGGTTAAGTGACATCACGAACAAAAAGTGACTTAAGTAACAGACATAATTTACATACATTGGTAACTGAAGTTTTTAACTAAAACCACAATGTTTTTCTAAATCTCACCAAGTAGTTTTATTCCTAAACCTCACCAAACTGTTAGCATATGGAGAAGGTCCGGTTTGCCAGTTGCTGGTACGCTGAATGACCGACCTATACTGTAATTTACATATGAAGAAGTGTTGGCTGTGTAATGTAAACCTCCTTATTTGTTTTTATCTTTTCCATACATTAATTTATACATTTGTTTTTTTATTCACATGTTGTGTGAGCCTGTGTTTTGCTGTGCAAAGTATTTTTTAAATGACAATTACATTTATAATCACTTGGGGGCAGCATAAACATTCACAAACACATTCAGTAGATCTGGAGCAACATTTGCTGTTGTACTCCTGAGAGTAATCTGGCCCTGTAGCTCTTTAGGCTCAATCCCAACACACCTCTTGCCCCTACTACTTAGTTCTTGTTGAGATAGAGGGCTAGGGCAAAGTGTTAGCTCTACATGACCTTTCAAACAGAGACTTTTCAGAGGCACACTTCAAACTGAGGGTTACAACAACTTTCAACTGCTATTTCAATGTATTATGGTCCTTTTCTTTAAAACAAGCATAAAATAATCACAATCAGTCTGCTGATAAGGCTCTTGAATGATTGTCCCATTTCATAGGGGGAGCCCCTACCACTTCTAACACTGTTCTGAGGGACACAGGGTTCACTCAAAAACAAGAAGTCGGAGCCAAACTAAGAAATGGGATTGGGCCTAAATTTTCCACTTTGTTCATCAGCTATCTTTGTCTTTTAATTGGTGCAGGGAAAGTAGTTTACATTGGTTTTATATGTGTTCTATGTGTATGTTCTTCACTAAAGAAAAGAAAACAGCACTCCCATCAAAGTTTATTCTAGATACAGTACACCGTCGTTTTGGGCAAGGCGCCCTTCTTCACTGGTATTCTTGAATTCACAGTAGTGAAGTCAGATCATTTTATTTCTCAGATCCCCAGTGGTAATTTATCTTGTCATAACTGTGTACACTGTTATTCTATGATCAAGGGGAATCATTTTGACCATCCAAGGTCAGGTGTCAACATTAAGGTCAAGTGGAGAATTACATGTAACGCTATATGTGTGGTTTACCTAAAAATGTCTATGTAATATGTATTATGTAGGCAAAACGGGAGCTAAAAACCAGAATCCGTGAGCATAAGTGTTCTATTCGTAAGTTCAATGTTAAATCATCAGGAGCAAGGCACGTCAACAGTCCACCACAGTCTGACTGAACTACATTATATGGGCTCTGAGACAGTGAAAATGCCACGGAGAGGTGGTAACAGAGACAGAATCCTCCTCCAGAGAGAGGCCTATTGGATATACTTCTTCGACACTCTGATTCCAAAGGGACTGAATGAGGAGATTTCATTCACTCATTTCCTGTGTTACAAACATGTGCTATGTTGTTTCTGTGATACAGTTAGATACTATTCTGTTGTGAGATTGTGTTTTGTTTTGTTTGTTTGGGACCCTGTGTGGTCCTTTGCGCTCCTTCAAAAGGAATAAGCACACTTTTTTAGTTTTACTGTGAATTTTCCAGAATACACGCTGAAGAAGGGCATCTTGCCAGAAACGTCCGTGTCACAAGAATAAACAGTTTGATTGGTAGTGCTGTCCTTTATTTTTCTTCTGTTTATTCACTACAAGAGGGATTGAGCACCCCGTACTGAACCTATATACTTAAGTTGAGTGCGTTGTTTCTTATTTGTATGTTTGTACTAAAAACATCTGCCTGCTGCAACTGAACCAAAACAGTATGCTGTGGGCCTGATGAAAGACATTAATACGTTATGTAGAGTTGAGAGGAAGTGCAGACGTACAAGTATTTATTTAGGCTACAAGTTGTCATTTGATCTAATATAAAAGAATGAGTTTATATATATAAAAAAATGTTTTGTAGCTGTAATTTATCACCTGGGAAAGATGAATAGTTACTGAGTTTAATAAACATGCATTGGATTGCACTGAATCGGCCCATGGCAGTCCATAACTCTCTCACCGCCTGGTCAATGCTAATAAATAGCAATGACAAGAAATAAAAGCCTGTGAAGTTGTTCTGATTAGATTAAATAATAAATCATGAGTTAATTACCTGACATTGGCTGGCAGGACTGCCCATCAGCTGGAATGGCATTGATGCATTTACAGATACCATTGGATATGTAATCACAGGCTCCATATAAGACGCAGCTGCTGTATGGCCAAGCATATTGTTCATCACATCTACACTGGAAACCAGTGCCAGTTGAGGAACACACTGTCAGAAGAGATGAATACTGATTATTAGTATTATCCTTGGTAATATGTTTGTTATCAAGTTGTTGCAAGAAGGTCATGATTGCTACTCACCTGTTGCAACACTAATGTCAGAGATGCCTGTGTTGTTATCAAGTTGTATGGGAAGAATTGTAGCATTCAAGGCGGACAGAATACCCTCAAATGTTTCTACATTAGAGGCATTCACTACAACATCAATGATGTAATTCCATTGGCCTGTAAGCACTGCACTCATTGAAATTAGAAAAAATAACAATGTGAATTTTTGACAAGCATAAACAAATGATTAAAGAAGACTAATAGGTCAATCTTTTGGGAAAAACACTTTATGTCGTTCAAGACAAGAAGAGAGAGAGACTAATTTCCTTATGCTAAATATGAATCAATATCCAGGATACGTTTTGCTTAGCTTAGCATAAAGTCAGGAAATAGGGAAAACTTGCCCTGTCCAAAGGTGAAAATATCCCTCTACCAACTCACTTATTAACATGCTGCATCACAACATTAATTAAAGGTCCACTTTGTAAGAAAGTACATTTTCGAGTCTCATTCACAACTCTTCTTAGACTGACACTTTGGGATTGTAGGTTGGGTGGACCACCATCCCAAAGAAAAAATGTCTGTATTGTCAGTGACAAAATGAATTGTGCTTTAAAGGGCGAAGGGTTTGTGTTCACTATTTCTTCACTTCCTGGAAACTATGTTGGTTGCCAGCAACCTCACAACAACCTCACAGACGAAACGTGACTCCAGGCTAGCTGTTTCCCCCTGACTAGAAAGGTCATGCTAAGCTAAGGTGATCTCCAGGTTTTAACTTCATATTTAATGCATAGATATGAAAGTGCCATCAATCATAAGTATATCCCAAAATGTCAAACTATTTTCATATCATTTCCATGTATTTTAATTAATCAGACTAACCATTCCTTTTCTCCTTGGTGTGAGGTAGAACATGTTCTTTCTCATCGTGTACCTGAGACAAAGAAACAGATGTCAGGATCAAATAATTGCTTTGTGCTTTTTATTAAAACCTGTCATCAGGCACAAGACCCATATTTTCTGTTCAGTATTGTAAATACAGCGGACCTACCAGTAATGCCGGACTTGAAAATTCAGTGATGTTCCCTGTTTCCAAAATAGTAACTGTCACTAGAAGGGCAACAATGGATAAGCCACTCTTAGATATTGCCATTCCTTTTGAGAAAGGAGAGGGAAGAAAAAGATTTAATTGTGGCATTGTTTTACACCATTTTGTTTGTATTAGTACACAGACACTGGGTGCAGAACTTCCCACAATGGTCTCAACTCTGACATCTACTATTGAACTGATTAAAGTGTAGCTAACTATTAATGCCCTGAGGGTTTCTTCAATTAATAATTATGACATTAGATCAATGCTATTCATATTTACCAGCTTTCTTGTATAAATTCCTCATGTGGCTTTGGGGCTGGTCCACATTTTAAACCATCGACTTTGAAACTTGTCTTCATCAGATACACTGATGGGAATGAATCCTTCTAAAGGACAATTTTTCTATAATTCTACTGATACAGTTAAGTTTTTTAAAGGCTGGCTGAAATCTAAAGTAAGGTTTTTTTTTTTTGTAGCAGCACCCCCCGTGATCATTGTGGGGAAATTGAGCCTGACAATGTTGGGATTAGATTAGAACAATATCTGTCTGGCTGGGTACTTAAGATAGTTCCTTATATCACTTAAATCACTTTGGCTATGTTCAGACTGCAGTCCCAAATCTGTTTGTCATTTTTTTGCATTTTTTTTTTTTTGCATATTGTAGCCAAATTGATTTTAGAATCTCCACTTCTCATTTCATTTTGGAAAGCTGCGTCACCTGAGTATGTAGTTACTGACACATGGATAGGATAGTCTTATCTGATGCCTTGCAAATACCAGTGAGGATAATCTGTTGTTCAGTTATGATTTGAGGAACAAATCTCATTTACTTGCAGTCTTAACATAGCCATTAACATCAACCAGTTGCATCATGGTCATTGTTAGCTTTTGCTTTGTTGCCACTGTAATATATATATATATATATATATATATATATATAGTGACACAGTGACACAGCATCAGGTGCTCCTGCCCCTCTACCTCAGCACAGCAGTGACACAGCATGTTTTTATTTCATGGAAATATAATATTATTTAATATGTTTGTGCAATGCCTTATTTATATTGTATTTTTAATTTGTCACTTGTTTCTTTTTTCAGTTTGTATTTGGTGTGACATTTTTGACTTAAAAGAAATAAAATCTAGAGTACACACATGCAGTTTGTGTGTGAAAATTGATCGTGAAATTGACTGCGATGCAAGGGGACATCAGCTAAAATCTTGCCTAGGGCACCAAATTGGTCAGGGCCGGCATTGTGTACACACACACACACACACACACACTAACCCTAACCCACAACATATATAGTTGTCACAACATCAAGTAGAAAAGTGAACCTAAAGAAATGTAATGTTACAATGTTACACTGCCAACATTAATTCCAGTGACATCTCTCATTGCAATGTCAGCCCTTAGATATCAGTCAGTAGAGTGGGAAACGCCCTCACCCCGAAAAGGCCTGGGGCCGTATTCACAAAGCATTTTATCTTACCGCTAGGAGTGCTCCTAACTCGCGCTAAAACATTTTACGTAGGAGTTTTTTCTTAAAAGTTATTCACAAAGCCGCTGAGACCTACTCATACTAAGGATAAATCACTAAGACTGAACTAAGAGTGACGCGCCGTTGCTATGGATTACGTCGATTCTCGTGCACGACTTTAGAAGCGGTCAGTACGGTGATTGGTTGTTCTGAGCGAGGCGGTCTCGGTGAAACTCATCTGCACCATCCCACAAACGAGCCCACTAAATCACCGAAAAACAAGGAAATAGCCTAGGCTAAAAATGAATTCCTATCAAGTAGTTATGGACGGTGCAGTTAGCAGAATACACGCATGAAGTTCAGTAAAGTTGGAAATATATTCACAGAGTCGAACTTCACGGATCAATAACTCATAAGCGAAACATTATTAAAACACAACGAGCTACAACTGTATTTCCATCCAAACGAGCGATCCTCCGGGCTGGACACATAACACTGGTCTCAGACGGTCCCTGCGCCCTCGTCTCACAGACGGCTGACCTGAGACCAGTGTTATGTGTCCAGCCCAATGCGGTTGTAGCTCGTTGTCTACCTTACTACGGTAGTTAAGAGTCGTCGTTTGTGTTTCAACAGTGTTTTGCTTATGAGTTATTGATCCGTGAAGTTCAAATCTGTGAATATATTTCCAACTTTACCGAACTCACGCAGCTTGACAGGTTTGTGCAGACCACGTACACAGTGATCACTGTACTGTCCCTCTCTGGGCTGAGGCATATTTCGCCGTGCAGGACATGAAATCGACGTTTCATCTGCCCAATTCCTCTCTCCACAACATTTCCTGTATTTTTGTGTACTCTAACATATATGGAGGAAAACAGTAAGCAATAATAAATATGGATTCAACAAATAAAAGACGACAATACGATGTTTTTTACGCATAGGACTAAGCGTAATCTGCGTAATCACTTCCATGTTCTACTTTAACTGTGCTCCCGGTTGTGGATTCAGATAGGGGGTCAGGAGTCGCGTCTTGCAGGGAGCCACTGTCACCCAGCAGGTGACACCCAGCTGGTACATGGTGCCTCTCAAAAGGCTGCCTCAGACCGCTCTCCATTAAAATACACGAAATCAAGGGTAGACCCAGGCCACTTTGCACCAACATCAAGAATGTTAAAAAGTTGCATCAAAAACAATCTGCGTGTTGATGGAATGTACTTTCTTTCTATTGACGAACACGTCCTCATCTTTTGATGGCGCAATTAATTTAATTTATTAATTCATTTTTATTTGTATTGTTATTGCATCCCGCACTAATTCCACAACAAGTTTTAAACCCTCACGATTTAGCCTATATCTCTTGATCAATCCACATTCTTCCATTGTCTCCAAAACATTTCGTCTCGCAGCCATTTTCCGATTCTTTGTGAATAGGTCTTACTGAGTTAGGAGTCCTCTCGAGAACTTTTAAGCTCTCCTAGACTTAGGTGCTACTTTTAGGCCTAAAATATTTTGTGAATTGCTCTTAGTGAAAAAAATTAGGAGTCCTAAATTTAAGACTGACACGCCCATTATTTTTAGGAGTTTCTCCTAAATTCGCCAGTTAGGAGCTACTTTTAGCCCTAAGATCCTTTGTGAATACGGCCCCTGATGCATACTGTAGATATCGCTTCTCCAGATATGTCCAAAAATCCCCTTTATCCTCTATTATCTACAATTAAGTTTAAATTTCCTCAAGGACATTTAGTCATGGGATAGTATTAGTATTTGCCCAGGTTTGAGATCTTTGTTTGCTCACATGAATCAAAAGGGACACCGCAATATTTCCTGAATCAGTGTCTCAGTTACACTTAGAACTAGCTGACTCCTAGAACTAGCTCGCGGCTTTCATAAAAAGTAACTCAATCTGACAAAACATCTGAAAAACCATGGCAAATACAGCAAAAACTCAGCAAATCGGCACAACCAGATACCATTAGCGGTAGCTAAGTTACATATTTTTTTGTTATTTGCGTGAACCCAAGGTCAAAGATGTCTGAACCTACTTGTGTTTGTGAATTATATCCATGTGTGACAAAGTATGTATTTTTCATATAGAGACAATAAACAAAAACCTAAAAAAAAATTCAATATACACACCTTTAATGGCTTTTCCCTTTCAAGGTAACTATAACTGCATTGGACAGAGAGGCGTCCACATACTGGTGAAAGTCAACAAGACCCAGTGTTGCTGAATGGCACACCAGCTGAAGATTTCATTTTTTAAGACGTCGAAATGTAGACCTGTTCAGAATTGGAAATGAGTTAGAAATGATGGATGAAGATACTTAAAAATATCCTTCAGAGAATAAATTTACTCATGTGTGTATTTCTAGTGGCACACACAATTTAATGTACTTGAGTGTACACTTAAAGATGTCCAATTTGGGTGGGATTTAACACAGCACAAAGACATGATGTACTTTCACCATTGTTATGTCAGTGAGTTTTCAAAAGCAATTAGTGTGAGAGAAAACCAGTTGGATCACAGGTGCAGCACATGTGACATCAGAAAGGAACGGATGTCGCAGACTTATTTGTTTGGAAAAAATAATCCCTCTATTGTGACCTACAGAAATGATGTTCTCAAGACATACTGCAAACTACATTCCTCAGTTTTGGCAAACTTCCCCTCTTTTCTATCATCGTTGAACTGTATTTAGTTATCAGTCCCTGTGGCACTAAATTATGGAACCCTAAAGTTACAAAATGCAATGAAAGGCTATTAGACAAGTTTTAATGAATGTTAGCTATAGCTCTTTTTTAAAAAAAAAAAATATGATGATATGATTAAATTACTTTTACCAGAGTTTTCATATAGATTACAGGACTATGTAGTACAGTGTTTGGAAGACTATTACTTGATGAAGGTTCTCAGTTATCCTGGTCATAGTAATTCTAAATGCTGTATCGTACGCAAATGACTTTGAGTTGAAGATGTTTCACCTCTCATCCGAGAAGCTTTTTCAGTTCTGAACTGAACTGAAGAAGCTTTTGCTATAGCTATAGCTTTATGACAAGTTAGCTTCAGATGAGTAGTTAGCTGAAAAGGCGCGTGCTTTGTATGTTTGTCGACCAATGTTTTCAGGTAAGCTAGCTAGCGACAGAGGACTGTGTCACTATTGGGCAGTAAGTTGAAATTTTGGACACCTACTAATCGTAATAATTTTTGCATCATCGCTAACAGGTGTAGAGTCAACAGTAATTGTAATCAATTGTGTAATTTGGTGTGGCGGCCCCTACTGGCGTTGCCAATGGGGCCTGAAGTGAGTTGCTGGTTGACAGGGGGGTCGGGCCAGCCCGGCAATCTGGCGATTGAGGACACCTGGGCTGGTGATCTGGTTTTACTATATAATCTGTTTCTCATTCATATGTCTCTCTCTCTCTTTGCAGACAGACGCCTGTCTCCCGGGTGATGCGGCAGCCTTGGTTTTAGTTCTGTTGATGTTCTGTTATGCTCCACACAACATCTACACACACCATACTTTCCATGCATGCACATCCTACACCACTGATCTTACTGACCCTCACACCTCATTTTAGTGTATGTTTTGAGTTTATTTATTATCTATATTAAATATGTTTATCTTTATTCATTTGAAACGGTGCGTCTCTCATTTTGTCATGGCTTAGAGCAAGCTGTGACATTTGGAGCAATGCATTGTGGAAATAGTTGCAGAAAGCAGTGTGCATGTCTTTGAATATTTTAACAGGAATGGCACAGGAATTTTGGTGCCTCTACAGTGGAATAAGTTTACAGAGAATACAAACTCGTATACAATGGTGTACAGTTATTATACTTCACCATATAGTTAATAGGTAGTGATTTCAGACACATCAGCTGAACCCTCAGTTCAAATCTGACTGGACTATCAGTTTTTCTTTTCTTTCATTTTACATGGTCACGGCAATGCAAAACTGACATGCTTAATTTGAATGCAGACTGTAGCTGTCTGCAATGCAAAAAGTTAAAACACAGTTTATCACTAGCCCACCTTAAACATCAGGGGCCGTATTCACAAAGCATTTTATCTTACCGCTAGGAGTGCTCCTAACTCGCGCTAAAACATTTTACGTAGGAGTTTTTTCTGAAAAGTTATTCACAAAGCTGCTGAGACCTACTCATACTAAGGATAAATCACTAAGAGTGACGCGCCGTTGCTATGGATTATGTTGATTCTCGTGCACGACTTTAGAAGCGGTCAGTACGGTGATTGGTTGTTCTGAGCGAGGCGGTCTCGGTGAAACTCATCCGTAACATCCCACAAACGAGCCCACTAAATCACTGAAACACAAGGAAATAGTCTAGGCTAGAAATGAATTCCTATCAAGTAGTTATGGACGGTGCAGTTAGCAGAATACATGCATGAAGTTCGGTAAAGTTGGAAATATATTCACAGAGTCGAACTTCACGGATCAATAACTCATAACCGAAACATTATTAAAACACAACGAGCTACAGCCGTATTTTCATCCAAACGAGCGATCCTCCGGGCTGGACACATAACACTGGTCTCAGACGGTCCCTGCGCCTCGTCTCACAGACGGCTGACCTGAGACCAGTGTTATGTGTCCAGCCCGGAGGAGCGCTCGTTTGGATGAACATACGGTTGTAGCTCGTTGTCTACCTTACTACGGTAGTTAAGAGTCGTCGTTTGTGTTTCAATAGTGTTTCGCTTATGAGTTATTGATCCGTGAAGTTCAAATCTGTGAATATATTTCCAACTTTACTGACCTCACGCAGCTTGACAGGTTTGTGCAGACCACGTACACAGTGATCACTGTACTTGCCCTCTCTGGGCTGAGGCGTGTTTCGCCGTGCAGGACATGAAATCGACGTTTCATCTGCCCAATTCCTCTCTCCACAACATTTCCTGTATTTTTGTGTACTCTAACATATATGGAGGAAAACAGTAAACAATAATAAATATGGATTCAACAAATAAAAGACGACAATACGATGTTTTTTACACATAGGACTGAGCGTAATCTGCATAATCACTTCCATGTTCTACTTTAACTGTGCTCCCGGTTGTGGATTCAGATAGGGTGTCAGGAGCCACGTCTTGCAGGGAGAGCCACTGTCACCCAGCAGGTGACACCCAGCTGGTACATGGTGCCTCTCAAAAGGCTGCCTCAGACCGCTCTCCAGTAAAATACGTGAATCATGGGTAGATCCAGGCCACTTTGCACCAACATCAAGAGTGTTTAAAGTTGCATCAAAAACAATCTGCGTGTTGATGGAATGTACTTTCTTTCTATTGACGAACACGTCCTCATCTTTTGATGGTGCAATTATTTATTTATTAATTTATTTTTATTTGTATTGTTATTGCATCCCGCACTAATTCCACAACAAGTTTTATACCCTCACGATTTAGCCTATATCTCTTGATCAATCCACATTCTTCCATTGTCTCCAAAACATTTTGTCTCGCAGCCATTTTCCAATTCTTTGTGAATAGGTCTTACTGAGTTAGGAGTCCTCTCGAGGACTTTTAAGCTCTCCTAGACTTAGGTGCTACTTTTAGGCCTAAAATATTTTGTGAATTGCTCTTAGGGAAAAAAATTAGGAGTCCTAAATTTACGACTGACACGCCCATTATTTTTAGGAGTTTCTCCTAAATTCGCCAGTTAGGAGCTACTTTTAGCCCTAAGATCCTTTGTGAATACGGCCCCAGATCTTAAACACAAAACAACAAACATGCCAACATCTTACAAGTAGTCTGTTTCTACTATGAATAAATCCACATCGGCACAAGAGAGTGCAACAGCTGCACCACTGCACGTTTCATGGAAAACCTAAAAAGCCATTTACTGATGCTGAGTTGATCAAAGAGTGTACAGCAATGTAGCTGGTGAAGTTTTAAGTCATAATGAGAAAAAAAAACAAAAAACAGTTTTGTAGCTTTTAAAGCATGTGCCACTGTTGGCTAACAGCAACCAGAAGAGTTGAAGTTTTATGGACGCTATAAAGATTCAGGACAGAAACACAGTCTACAGCGCACATCTCGGAGAGTACCTCAGGACTGCCAAAACGGCATACAGGCCCAACATCATAAAGATTGTCTCATCCCATCACTCTCACTTCCTTTACTGACTGGTGAGTGCACATCTATTTATTTTTGCCCATTTGTATATTGTTGTGGTATGATAATAATAATTACAGCAACATCAATAATAGCGTCCTTTTTATAGTACTTACTTAAAATGCTACAAGCTCAATTAAAAAGAACAAATGAATGAAATTAGGGAACACATGGATAAGGTAGTGCTACCAAAAACAACTTTGATAAGATAAATAAGAAATAAGAAATAAATTCAAATAAAATAGGAATACATTTAAATGATATAAGACTAAAAACAAATCACATTGTTAGTTAATAACACTTAAAATAATAATAGCAAAGACAACAGCATCTGCACATGAAACAACTTTTAATGGTCCATTAAATAAATTTGGCCCATGGGGAAAACTAATTGGGGAACCCTTCTATAGGGCGTGGCTACCATGGTGAAAATCAATCATGAAAGTAGCCTAGCAATGAGTGTTCATGGAGGCTCTACCCTTTAATCCAACTATGGGAAAAAAATGCCACCTGTCATAAAATCAGAGAAAAAAACTCAGAGATCAGAGATCCCAGGAAGTGCGCACAACTTTGTCTGCTCTGAGGTTTTGAGGATACCAAAATTATATTTGTGCACATTAAATTTATAAAATCCCAATAACACACCCAACTGGATTATCAAAACTCTGTATAATGTATCTATATACATTGTTAAACAAGGACAATAAGAGCAAAAACCTACAACTGTTGTTTATTTTTGCAAAAAAAAAGTTTCTAATTCATCACTTTATTCTTTTAGTGTATGTGGGTTGGGGATGGGGGGGCCTGGCTTGTCTTGGACACAGGCAAGGGGGACTTCAAGGAAAAAAGGTTGGGAACGACTGGTGTAGAGAATTACTACAAAATTTCATGATACAGTCTGAACTCTGAAGTAACCTTGAATTTTGTTTATTGTAATCATATTCACTACTACTCAGATACATTCATAATGTCACACTGTCACTTTGATCTGAGACATCAGTAAACCTCATTTTATTTGTTCAATTACATTTATATGTCCCGTTTTAAAATAACAGCCTCATTTGTATGTACTGTTTTTGTTTTTAATGTCAGTACTATGCAAACAGCACATTTACTTCTGCCAGATTCATAAATGGACTAAACTGTGAAAAACAGCAATGGTAGTGATAAACACTGTTGAGTCAACCTGCCGAACTATCACATATATCAAACACTCTAAATGAGTACTTTCTATCTTCCACAATTCCACAGCACAATCCACACTGCATGGTAACATAAGCCAACAATGGACAACAATTTCACAGAAAAACACACAGCCAACACTGTGCAGCTTACAGATTGATGATTACGGTATTTTACTGTAATCTCATAATTTCACGTGCTAACACACAGCATGTATAAAGCTATGGTTTGTTGAAAAGCCACCACAGAATAACCAGAAAAGGGTTCACAAAGTGAACAATCAGCTCCCTCACTGAGAAACAACAGCCTATTCAATCTCGTCTCAAAAACTGAACATTTTCTCAGACATGTAAATCAGCCAACTTTCTTACCATTGCTCTGTTTTCAACTCTCTGCTGCTGTGTAATTTTCCTCTCTGTATTCAGTAAACACCTCTCATTACAGAAGCATGTAGAGTGAAGAGTAGTTGAGTCGCTGTTAGCCTGTATGTGGAACTATGGGAAACCTGCCTGCGTGAAAAAACTTCCTGAAATATAGTAAGCCACACACATTGCTGGCAGTGGTTCAACAGGTTTCGTATTCCCTCTACTTTCCTGTCTGATTTTATCAGTTCTCTTTATGTGTGAAACAAAGAACATAGAATCACAGGGAAAAATGAATTAACAGGTTATCAGAGATTACAAATATTTAGCAGGAGAGCATTCAGTTAAAAGGTAAAATGATAACACAAAGCACTTGGGAGATCTTGATCAGTGTTAAACAGTGGAAGCTAAATTTAAATCTAGATAAGTAAGGTGTAACAGACAAGAACCCCAGTTATTGTACTTTCATTGTGCAATTCTTTATTACCTAAATTAATAAGTACAGCGTGCATTCTTCATTTATTGTTTTTTATGTATCTATGTGTCGAGCCCCAGCATGTGCCCTTAAGCAAGACTCTCAACAGTCAACAGTCAACAGTAGACCGTACCTCAACAGTGCATGACAAGCAGTTTATCCCAGCAACAATGTCTCTCAGGACATCTACATGGACTTTTTTGTTGGTTGGTGGTGTGAGGGACTTTCCCATTGGGCTATCCTCTATGTTAAAAATTAACAAATCACTACGTGACTGTCCCTGCTTGTCTCAAGGGCATTGAGAAATACCTGGGCCTTATGCCATTAGTTTGGCTGCCTTTGAAGGTTCAGCATAGGTTTAAATACCCATTGCTGGGTACTTATAGGCTGTGGTTTAAATCTCAGTTCTGATTCAGTCTAAATCTCAGTTTCTGTATCCTGTAAAAATCACTGATACGCTACATAAATCCATCATATCTAAATTTAATTTCATCCGAGACTGTCCTCCCAAGATAGCAAGTAGAATAGAAGAACACATGTTCTGTATAATCGTAAAGTTTAGCCATAGTGATAGTTTAATCAAATAGGCAGTTCTCATTGCCAGAGACATCAGAATAAGAAAACAATTCTGAAGATCAAATCATTTTAATGTTTTTTTTTATTAATTATCTCATGAAGGAAACACTGTCATTAGTGTTAAACTAATGAAATATTGAGTAGTTACATTTAAAATATATTACATTATTTCATTCCAGAGGGGTTATTTGATCAATTGAGGAGGTCAACTGATGTCAACAATGCACTGTATACATTTATATGGGGAAGAGGACATGAGGTCAGTCTGTCAATAATTGAGGCGGATGAGTCACTTTAATGTAACAATTCATATAACTGTAGTGTAAGAATGCAATTTTAACATAAGACTTATTTTTCTGATTATTATATTGATCCTGCAAAAGATTATAAACATAGTGTTAGGGGTTAATGTTACGGAAGCTTATTGCATTCACTTGATACATTTTTTTTTTGGTTTGTTTTACTGAGTAATTATTTGTGTTTTTCTGATTAATTTATTTTTTTGTCTGTTTTTCGGAATAATTATTTCTGTTTTTCTGACTAATTTATTTTTTGTCTGTTTTTTGGAATAATTATTTCTGTTTTTCTGACTAATTTTTTTTTGTCTGTTTTTTGGAATAATTATTTCTGTTTTTCTGACTAATTTATTTTTTGTCTGTTTTTTGGAATAATTATTTCTGTTTTTCTGACTAATTTTCTTTTTCTGTTTTTCAGAGTCATTTTTTTCCTGATTTTCTGAATATTTTTTTTTTTTCTGTTTTTCAGAGTCATTTTTTTCTCTTCTGTTTTTCGTGGTAATTTTTTCCCCCCTGTTTTTCGGAGTAATTTTTTTTCTGAAATATCGAGATACTTCGAACTCCCGCGAGACGAAGGTTGACCGGCCCATCACATCAGGAAACGGGCTGCCACCTCCCGACCTCCCGGAGCGCTGGTCCCACAGGTGGCTCTTCACATTTCCGAAAACGTCGGAATAAATTTACAAACAGGCGTCGTTTGGATAAACTAATCATATATTAAGGATCTAAATAGGTACTTTCTCGCATAAAAAAATATTAAAACTTAAGAAAGTGATGTATTAACAGCGCTAAAGCGAGAATTAAAACAGCTTTTAGCAGCTTTACCACCACCACTGCCGGTTGCCGCGAAATGCACTCTGGGAAACTTGCATACTGTATACTGCATACTGAATCCCACATTCAGTATGCAGTATACAGTACATACGGCGCGGTATGTAGTAGGCAGTACGGTAGTATGCGGTTTCGAATACAGCCCCGTTCTCCCGTGGACCATGTCGTGGACCTATGGCGACTCCTGCCCGGCCCGCGCATACATAACCTGACTCTCGCCAGTGAGTGAAGCCAGGCGGAGCCAGGCGGAACGAAATGCATCTGGCGAGAGTCAGATTAGCGCATACATGCCTTGACAAACTAATGATAATACCATCTATATGACTTAAAGACAGGACTATCTCCCAGTGTCTTAAACCCAGATCAAAGTAAAACTTGATTAAACTGAACAAGTCGGTCATGTTTGTAACCATGAAGTCGAGCTCTCAATGAATGAATGGATCTTCAAATGCTCTGTAAACTCAGGAAAAAAATTAGTCCGAAAAACGGAAAAAAAAAATTATTCAGAAAATCAGGAAAAAAATGACTCTGAAAAACAGAAAAAAAAATTAGTCAGAAAAACAGAAATAATTATTCCAAAAAACAGACAAAAAAAATTAGTCAGAAAAACAGAAATAATTATTCCAAAAAACAGACAAAAAAAAATTAGTCAGAAAAACAGAAATAATTATTCCGAAAAACAGACAAAAAAATAAATTACTCAGAAAAACACAAATAATTACTCAGTAAAACAAACCAAAAAAAAAATGTATCAAGTGAATGCAATAAGCTTCCGTAAATAATTACTCAGTAAAACAAACCAAAAAATAAATTTATCAAGTGAATGCAATAAGCTTCCGTATAATGTAACCAGACCTTAAATGATATGTTTAATGTTCCAGTGATGTTTTCTATTTTTTCTTTTTCTTTGGTTACAGATATTGTTGAATTGGAATATCACAAGTCTGAAACCAAATTCCTTACCATTTTTAGATACTTACATAAAGATTTACTTTGAATGTGAGTTTCAGAAGCAAACATCACTTAAAATAACCTGGCATAAGAGTTAAGCCTCTTTACAGTGTGATGAAAACTCAAATTGGTAATGTAATTAGTTGCATAATAGTACAAGGACTGCACAATATCAACGTGGTTTCGGGGGTTAGACAGTTGGTCCTGTGGCAGTTAGGATGCAAATTTAATCCCTTAATCTGCCTTGTGTCCATAGAAATGCCTGTAGGCAAGACACCATACCCCTGCATACCCCTAATGGGTTTGGTCAAACTCAGCGACAGACTCCTTTGCTGCCGCGGTGATGCTGTGGCATTGACACAAAGCAAAAGGAATCATAGTCACAAGTCAGCAACAGCATTAAAATTCCAATTTGTAAAATAGTTTGCTGAGTGTCATTCCTAACTCAGTTTTAGAGCATGGATCCAATATGACAATTTATTGTTCCAGTTATGATGGATCTAGGCTGTGGATTGTACAGCTGACTTAAGTGTTCAGTAAGTGTTACACATTATTATGGCTAACGTAAATGAGTCAATATGGTTGTGAGAGATTAATGCCTAAAAACTTTAGCAAAACAACAAGCTACAAAATTGAAGGGCGTTGACCTTACAGGAATCTCCTTTGAACTGCCCTTGGCTACTGTTAGACTGATATGGCTGCCAAAGGATATGTTACATTATCTGCACACCCTCAATTCTGCTCTGTTAAATAACACGTGAGAATGTGTGACATCTTTGTGATTCAAACATTCGGCAGGTCCTCAGCCTGGTAGGGTGAACTCACACAGCCACAAACATGAACAAGAAAAACTTGACTTACCTAAATCAGTGTAACTGGAGCCACATCTTTTCTGCTGCACATTGTCGTTAAATGAGAGGCATCTACAACAATGAGGACCCATTCACTGTGGGTGTGTTAAAATTTGAATTGGTCACAAAAGATTTATGTGTGGAAAAGAATTCAAGAATGAAAGAGAAAATGTAGGTTGCACATCATTTGAGTTGTTGCCACTTTGTGAGATATTTTCATGAAAGACATTTTGACATGTCACTGAAGGAAAGGCCTAGCTGTTAGTAACACAATGAATGATCAATTTCAGGGTCCTGGTTTGTGTATGATGACTCACTATGCTTTTCAAGTCAAAATGTCTGAAAAATGCCAATACTGCAATTTAGCAGAATAGCAACAGATAAAAGTACAGTACTTTTTGAAGATAAATTATTTCTTAACAATGACCCCAACCCAATCCCCCCTCTCCTGGTTTACGTCACTGGATTCACTAAACCAGTGGAGGCCAGCCAGGTCTTTAGTGCTTTAGCTTTAGTGTTAGATAAGAGAGGGAAATAAATAAATCACGCATGCTGTAGACCACACGGCGCAGATCATGTTTGCAGAGAGCTGTCAGCTGGGCTGGTGTGTAGTGGATTACATATGATCAGATTACAGAGTACAAAACAAAAATGCTAAGTAATCCTTGAGAGGAAAAGATGTTGCATGGTTTACAGGGTTTTTTGGTTTGTTTGTTTATGTAATTACTTCTCATTCAGACTGCAGTAAGTCATTCCTACACTTAGGGGTCTCTTATTTAAAACAATGCAAACAGAAAATGATACTGGAGGTAGTGTGGGATCATGGGAGGAACAACCTCTCTTGTGTGAGTCAGGCAAAAATGTTCATAGATGAGGTATCATGTTTAGGTTTAATGCCACCAAATACATACCTAGCTGGCACTAGACGTCAATTAGACGTCATAAAGACGTTGGCCTCTTACGTTGAAAAGACGTTAGTATTTAGTTGAAAATGAAAATCGGGTTAACGTCTAAACTTAACTTTGATCTGATATCAAAAGCCAACGTTGGACAGATGTTACATTTTTATATCAAATCAACGTTGGTTTTAGACGTAAACCCGATTTTCATTTTCAACTAAAATATAACATCTATCCAACGTTGGACTTTGATATCAAATCAAAGTTGGTTTTAGACGTTAACCCGATTTCCATTTTCAACTAAAATATAACATATATCCAACGCTGGATTTTGATATCAAATCAACGTTGGTTTTAGACGTTAACCCAATTTTCATTTTCAACTAAATTATAACATGTATCCAATGTTGGACTTGGATATCAAATCAATATATAAATAGAATTCAGGGTGTCTCCAACATTTTGACGAGTTTGACGTTTAAACTTTTGTTGGCAAGTATTAATTTAAGACATTAAGTTCCACTGTTTAGCTGTATGGGTAAATAACCAAGACTGGTTAACAAAAAGGCTTTTTAATAAAAGCACTATTCACAATTTTAACAAAATTGTAACACTTAACAACACAGTTTCAACATTTAAAACCAACATTTAAAACAACATTTAAAAACAACGACAATGACGACAAGTTCCCCATTCACTGCTGGACACTGCTTGTCTGGCATTTCCTGCCACCTCCGCCCACCCTGTGGCCCCCTAACCCTAACCCTTAGATTGTGGTTCTACTGGTGGCACTATGAGGGTCCATGGGTTTATCCAAACTGTCAGGATTCATTACATGGCAAGACCACTGTTTCAATATTTTGGACTGGTGTTGATGCTTAAAGGCCAACTGCCATTTTTTTTAAAACTGCTCTGCACCCATCCGACCCATCCGAACCCTCGTACAAATGTACAAAAAAGTTCATGCATTTTTAGTTACAGTATCTCACACAAGTGTGTACACCCCTCATATGTCTGTAAATATTCTATTATATTTTTTCATGGGACAACACTGAAGATATGACATTTTGATACAAAGTAGTCAGTGTACAGTGCTTGTATAACAGTGTTAATTTGCTGTCCCCTCAAAATGACTCAACATACAGCAGGGCTCCAGACTAACTTTTAGCATTGGTTGTACTGGTGCGCCTAACTTTTATTTTTTTAGGTGCACCAGCACAAAATTTAGGTGCACCCAAATTTTTTATTGCGTCGCCTTTAATGCCATAAGGTCATCTATTTATCGCTCTCCATAACTTTCGTATAAGGTGAATTATTTTCAAATAAGAATAAGGTGGGGGGCGCTAGAGAGCCAGCGATGTAATAGGTCGTGTTTTTATCAGCTCCTCCACTCCAACTTGATATTCAGCTCCAGATGTGTGAACACGATTGACGCGTCAGTGAAGGTGAAGAGAAGATCAAGCTTGAAGAGAAGACGTTACAGGAAAAACAACAAAGGAGACGTGTCAGTCTGCGACGCAACAAGCTAGCTTGTTCGGTAGCACTCCAGCTTCTGGGCTAGCTTCTGGGCTAGCCCTGGACAGACCTCTCTCGCCCTGATCTTCCTCCACCCGGACTAGGCCGCTCCGTCTGTCTCTGCGTGGATTGCTTCGCGGCCGGGTTTTCACCGTGGTCTGGCCTGGTGGCTGGCGGCGTACTCCGGCTCGTCGTCGGCCTGCCTCCCTCTGCGCCGGGATCGCTTGGCTACAGCCCAGCTGATTGAGGACCCACAACAAAGGTCAGGACCCCGACCGCTCGCTACGCCCGAGGTGGCCGTGGCGCCGGCTCAAAAAGGTGGACACCTTTTTTTTTTTTTTCCTCAGCGTCGTGCCTCTGGTTCGTTTTATCATGCATCCTTACACAAGATCTCCCACGGCCCTCTGGCTCACACTTTCCATCATCTGTCTTCTTACTGTGGCCCAGTCCCCTGGAGTTGCAAGTAAACATTTGCTCAGGCCAACAACAGCCTTCAATGGTGTTGACACGTTGAACTTTAGACTGTTGCATAGAGACGCTCCTACTTTCTGGATCACTTTAAATGCAGGACTTCCAAGTTTGTCTGTATCATACTCTCCATTGTATTCTTTTATACTATTGCAACAATTAACTGTCTCTTGCCTCCCACTACCTGCCAAACTCTCTATGAAACAAAACAGCACTACGCAAAAAGCATGCTTTGGCTTTGCTTTTAGGCGCATTGTAATCATTCTCATGCTATTCATTTCAGGGAACATACACCCCAACCCAGGCCCAGATACTGCTATTCATGCTGTCCCTAACCTGGCATTTAGTGACTTTTGTGATCGCACGTGTATGGGTTTCTTGCATATTAACATTCTCAGCCTGTTACCCAAACTTGACCTGTTGAATTCCTGGGTTCACACTGTTACACCTGATGTTCTTGCTATCTCTGAACCATGGCTTAAGAAAAGCATTGCTAATCCTGACATTTTCATACCAGGTTATAATTTATTTCGTCAGGACAGAGCCACTAAAGGAGGTGGTGTCGCTTTGTATGTTAAAGATCACCTACAATGTGTTGTTTCTCTGTCAAAATCTGTTCCTAAGTTATTTGAACTGCTAGTGATAAAGATCAAACTGTCCAATAACTTCTCTCTCTCTGTTGCTGTCTGCTACAGACCTCCCTCTGCCCCACTTTGTTCTTTAACTACACTCAGTGAACTTCTGGCCCTCCGAATTAATTTTGCTGGGTGACCTGAACTGGGACATGACTAACCCCCCAGATTTGGTTACTCAGCAATTTGACGCACTAAACCTCTACCAAATTATTTCAGAGCCCACCAGACTCAATCTAAAATCTCCTTCTTCTGCCACGCTGATAGATGTCATCCTCACAAACGCCCCCTCTAATTATAAATCTGGTGTCTTCAGTCAAGACCTGAGTGATCATTGTGCTATTGCCTGCACACGCTCCGGCTCCTCAGTTAAGCGTCCACCCGTGATCGTCTCCAAACGTTCCTTGAAGAACTTCAACCTGGAAGCCTTTCTCCACGACACTGCTGCGGTGGGCTGGGACAAAATCAATACTTTCCCCACTATGGAGGCAGCCTGGTTCTTTTTCAAATCGACCTTCAGCCAGATCATTAATAAACACGCTCCACTCATAAAATTACGGATCAAGGATCGTTTCAGCCCTTGGTTTTCTCGTGATTTGGCTGTTTTAATCCGCCAGAAGAACTCCTTATGGCGGAAAGCCCGTTCCTCCCAGTCTCCTGCCGACTGGCTTGCAATGCAGAAATAAATGTACTCAGGCCATCAGAAAAGCCAAAGTCACTCATTTTCTGGACAAATTTGCATCCTGCGGCTCTGACGCCAAGAAGTTCTGGAAAACGGTCAAATCTATGGAAAATAAGCTCACCTCACCCCATCTTCCCAGTGCAATGACCTTTGGTGACACTGTTGTTACTGACAAGTCTCATATGGCTTCGCTTCTCAACCAGCACTTTGTTTACTCAGGTCATGTTTTCTCTGCTAAGCCCCCCATTGCTGCTCCTTCACTTTCACCTACAACCGCCAGCTCTGGCACCTTCTCCTTTAGACCCATCACGACCTCGGAAGTTTTAGAGAATCTCACCAAATTGGACTCCAACAAATCAGCCGGCTCTGACGGGGCTCGACTCCATGTTTTTAAAAGCTGCTGCTCCTGTCATTGCTGCCCCCATCTCACGGCTTTTCAACTTGTCTCTAGAATTGTCCATCTTTCCTTTAGACTGGAAATCCGCACTTGTCTTCCCCCTCTTCAAAGGGGGCACTAGCTCTGATCCCAACTGTTATAGGCCTATTTCCATTCTGCCGTGCCTGGCCAAGGTCTTAGAGAAGCTAATTCATAAACAGCTCAGCCACTTTTTGACCTCCAACAACATCCTGTCCAACCTGCAGTCCGGGTTTCGGCCAGGCCATGGGTGCACCACAGCTACACTGAGGGTCCTGGATGATATTATCTCCTCTCTGGACTCCAAGCAGACCTGCATTGCTGCCTTCATTGACCTCTCTAAAGCCTTTGACTCCGTCATCCACCCCATCCTCCTACAGAGGCTCTCTAGCATCGGTCTATCGCCACACTCCTGCAATTGGTTCGCCAGCTATTCAAACCACCGAGTCTTGTCTAACAGCTCTTACTTCTTCTAGGCTCTTCACTCTACTACATATACATGACTCCTTCTTCCCACACTCACCCTGCCCCCTCACTTCATCATCCAACCACATACCAACCCATACCATACACCTTCACAGACTGTCAGAAATCACAGAACTTAAACTCTATAACAGTGTTGTATAGCAGTGCTTCCGGGCTGTTAGGCAGACAGACGCTTTATTTAGTGTTTTGTTCTCAGGCAGACACAAGACACTTGATCCACTCACACATTGCACTTATACTATTTTAATTCACCCAAAAGTGAAATAAAGAGAACAAGGGCAGAACCATTTTTGGTTGTTTTACTTCTTTTTATGCATACTATGTACTTTGTACTGTACTTTTCATACTTCAGCATATTTCTCCACAAACATGAGCTACTTTAAGACTTTTACTCATGTGATTTTCTTATCGGTGACTTCAACTTATTACCCAAGTCATTTTCAGTTATGGTACTTGTATTTTTACCTATTTTTTTGTTAGTACTTAATACACCTCTGCCGATTAGTGCGTTCAAAATAAACCAATCACGATCCAATCATGTGAGAGAGCAATATGGCGACTTAAATAACTTTATTTACTGTATATATCCTACTTACCATGTTTACTTGTTGATTATATTTTAGGGGGTTAAGTACTTGATATAATTGCATAAAAACTCAGAGATGGGGAGGGGAGAGGGAAGGGGACAGAGAGAGAGACAGAAGCAAAGATGCACAGCAATTGGGTCCACATTAATTTATAGTCTGATGTAGATTATAATTTATACATTTTCCTTACCTTTGTTGTTAAGTTTTTTTCAATTGTTTTTAAAATATTGTTTTTAATATATATACGGAGTGGGGGTGCTGGGACACGGAGCTTTCCTCTTTGCTGCTGCAGACGTCTCTCTCTCATACTGAGCATGCTGCTCGGAGTGTTTGGCTTTTAAATGATCCCTAACAATAATAATAATAATAACAATTATACATTTAATTTATATAGCGCCTTTCAGGGTACCCAAGGACACTGAACAAAGTGGAACAAACAAAACAAAGAATAAATGGAGCGCCTGTCAGTCAGCAGGAGGGAACAGTAGCACTGCAGTCAGCACCGCAGGGAATAGCACCGTCCGTATAGCTAAACTTGCGTCTGGAGGCCCGTGCACACAGCGGGGGCGACGCAGGAGACCAAGAGATCCAATCCCAGCGATGGAGCCTGGGGCGAAGTGACAACAGAGGTCCAGGAGCTCCTGCGCTGAACAACTGAAGACCCCGCCAGCAACGGCTGAGCAGCGACCATCCAACATCACCGCGAGCCAGTGGAGACCACAGCAGCAGAGAAGAGCGATGAAGGAGACAGGCGGTGATTAACCCTGAGGTTGTGGTGGAGGGAGGACCACACCAATCCATTCAATAATGGTTACAGCTGCACTAGAAAGCAAAAAATACCTACTATATGCGACAGTTAGATGCAAAGAATATCAGGATCAAAATTTGAATCATGACAGCACTATTTGTGATTCAGATCAAATGGGTCAAACAGTGATGTGTTTAGAATCATGTGATTGTCCATCAAGAAGGCAAATCATCAAGTAATCATCAATCAACACCAGTGGCGGCTGGTGACTAAAAATATTGGGGAGGACAGGGGGGGGAACAGTCCACGGCGTCATGTTATTTTATACTAGTTCACTATTTATCCATACTTTCTTATATTCAATGACAATTAAGCAGTAAAACAATGGCTGACACGATTTCTTAAAAACAACATAATTTTATTCAATCCTGATGTTTTCAGATTAATCATACAGGCCTAATAATAATAATATAATGAAAAAAACAGAGCATTTATCAAGGATGTGAGATGTAACAAAAAGCAGGCCAGTGTTTCACACCTTCCCATATCAGTGGGAATTTTACAAAACACTCTGATTTAAAAAGGAAAAAACAAAAACCATGAAAATTGGGAATTATTAATAACAAAGCAAAGTGTTCCACACAATTTACATGTTGGAAAACCATCTTCATAGCTGCTGTGAGGCCTCTTGTTGTATTCAGTCTTCCAAGAGCAAGAGAGAAGTCAAGGCTGGCTGTCTTCTTTGGATCTTGCAAAGTCAGAAGAAGTCTAGAGAGTAAAACATTAACAGAAATCAAACTTTGGCAGTTTCATTGTGATTGGCAAAAACTAAAAAACCTTTGAGTAGGTTGTTGCAGGGCTTACGTGGTGTTGGGGCTGGGGGTGTATGCATAGACCAATTAATTACGAACTGTACGTTTTATGAGCAGCAACTAACTAACTTAACAGTTAACAGTGAGTCATTACGTCTGCTTTTGTGAACTACTGCTTCTGTGACACATGCTGAGAGAACGACAAACAACATTTATTTGTGGAAACGTGTTGTTGTTGCTGTCACACCAATATAGAGATGTTCAGAGAATAGGAGCAGAGTTATTATTATTTTTCATAATGCCCATTCATTCGGCTTGCACAAGTGTTAGAAATATGGGGGAAACCCTGTGTTACCGGCCTGAGCATTCCCCTTTAAGGAGGTGGCCTTATGGGTAGTGTGTGACGTAGTCAGCACGTAGCCGTATTGTGTTGTGTGAATAACGTTACGCTGGGAAGAAGTGTGCGTCCCTCTCGCCGGTGAAGTGTGTGTGAGATAACGCCTGTTACAGCTATTGAAAACTATACAGTCGGTGTGAATAAGCTCCACTCTGCAGCCATAAAAGTACTGTGTTGTATGAAAGGAAGAAAAGTGCCGAATAAAGCCCCGGTCCGTGTGTTCAACTACTCCGCCTCTCCTCCTCTGTGTGTGTGCGCAATTAACCCGGACTGCTAGTTACCAGCATCAACGAGCCAAGCTAAGGTGAGACGAAGCCTAGCTTTATAACCAGCAGTTCCATACCACGGTTAGGAACTATAAAGCTGTGGAGGTAACACTGGGGGCTCGTCCGGGATTTATTGTCGCCAAGACGACCGGAGTTTCCGCGGAGGAAAAGTGAGGGAAAGCTGGGACCAGCTAACAACATGGCGGCCCCCAGAGACGGACATTTTTATGGCGAAAACACCAACCCCTTCTTGTCGGATATAACAGAGACTGTACGAGCTAACCAGGGTGTAATTAACCGAGGGCACGGACATTTTTATGGACAAAGCACCAACCCCTTTTTGACTAGCATGGAGCTAACGCTAGCACCGGGTGAGGCAACAGTCTACGTGCCGACTAACTGTACCCCAACTCCGCCGTGCGTGGCGGCCTGGCCGCTCACCCCCCCATCCTCTTCATGTTCCAACCCCTTCCTAACACAAGAAACAGCAGCCAGCGGTGAGTTTATTTGCCCTCCTCAGCGAAAATGTGACGGTGCAAACTATGTCACATCTACCCCATTTGCTGCTGCACTGAATAGCACAGAGAATGATTAAATACAGACTGTTAATGCTGCTGGGCCCCAGTTAACCACCCCTTTCACCCCCATAAACTGTCATTGCTGCACTGTAAGCACTCCAGCTGCCCCCGCCCTGCAACCCTTTCACCGAACTGTCCCATGTTTAACACCATATGAGACTCACCCTGCTCAAGCCAGCTGTGCAGTGGCAGCACAGGGCTATAATCCAGTGTCACCACACCATGCAGCACTTCCTAATAAAGAGGATAGATTGTATAAAGTTGGCCAGCCTGGCTTGAGGCAAGCTTTTCCTGCACCACACCACCGTCCCCCACGAAAAGTGATCTACAGCGATTTCACTGACAGCAGTGATGAGGACCAACATGATAAAAAGGAGCGAATTCCCACACTGCGGCCAGGCCAGTTTGATGGATCAGGTTCTTGGAAAGACTTTCTTTATCAGTTTGAAAGCTGTGCTAGAGCTAACCACTGGACCGAAAAGACTATGGCTGTCCAGCTACGATTCAGCCTGTCCGGCGCAGCTGGTGCAGTCATTCACAAAAATCCCAGATCCACTCGTTGGAGCTACCAGCGCATAGTTGAGGAGATAGAGGCCGCCTATGGGCCGTGCTCTGAGCATGCTGTGGCAATAGGCATCGAGCTGAGACAGAGGGTCAGGAAACCAGGTGAGGCTCTACACGAACTCCGAGATGACATCTATGAAAAGGTCTCCATTGTGTATGCCGACCGGACTGAGTTAGAACAAGATTGCATCAGTGTGGAGATTTTCACCAATGCCTTAGCAGACGCTGAAGTGGTCCAGAAGCTCCTGGAGGAGCATCCCCGCACACTGGCACGAGCCTACGAGATCGCACATAAGTATGAGGCCACAAGGAGAGCTGCCAGGGCCGTCACTCAGCTGATGCGCCCAGGGGGGCGTGCCCGAGCAGCCACATTATATGAACCTGTTTGTCTACCAGTGAGTGAACAGGCTGAAAGAGCACCCAGAACCCCCACTCAGCCACCACAGAGGATGCCAAAAACTCGCCAACAGTGGCAGCCCAACAAAAGCAGCTATAAAAGAATGTATAAGGGAGAAATTATCTGCCACAACTGCTCCGGCGTGGGACACCTACAGAAAACCTGTCCTTCCCCTCGCCGACCACCACGGCCCTTCACAAATGCAAGCCTAAAACCCGCCCTTGATGCAAGCACAGTGGTCGTCCACACCAAGGGTGAGGAGGGTGAAATGTGCATCCAGAATATGGATTTATGGACTGGAAATCCGTGCTCTACTGGACTCCGGAGCACGGAGAAATGTGTTGCCCCTCCACCATTTCAACTCCATCCCCGCAGACTCTAAGCCCCCAATTCAGCCATCTATTGTACAGGTCCTGCAGGGCATTGGGCCAGACGGCCTGGCTGTCCTTGGAGAGGTCATCCTGCCTGTGCACATTGGGAGCAGAACTATTCAGGTGAACTTTATCATGGCTGACACAGCAGAGAGCACTGAGGTCATCTTGGGCCACCCTTTCCTGCAACAGGCGCAGGCTTGCCTGGACTATGGCCGCCAGGAGATAACCCTTTTCGGCGAGAAGGTTCCCCGCTTCGACCCCAGCCACCAGACTGAGGCGCACCTCGTCAGGGTGGCACGTACAACAGTGTTGGAGCCGGGGCGTGAGTATGTTGTCCCTGGCGCCTCCCGCCTTCGCCATACTGTTAAGAGAGACATGATGTTAAGCCCCATTAAAGGTTTTGTTGAAAAGCACCATGTCCTAGTGGCCCGTGTTTTGGTGCAGCCACAACCACCTGCCAGCATCCCCATCAGGGTCTTCAATCCTGGTGCCGCACCTGTCACCTTAAAGAGAGGAGCTGTGGCAGGAGTCCTCCAATCTGCCCAAGTGTTGGAGGGAGTGGAGCCTCACTCCTCGGAGGCCCCAATGTTTAAATCCAGTAACTCCACCTCTGCCTCTGTACCCTCTCACCTGCAGGTTCTGTACGCCGAGAGCTGCTCCAGCCTGTCACAGGTCGACCGCCATGAGCTGGCCTCCCTGCTGCGGTACTATGGAGATGTCTTCTCTGCCAGCCCCACTGACCTTGGCCGAACCAACATCGTGAAGCACGACATTATGACCACCCCTGGGCCACCTGTAAAGCAGCCACCACGCAGGATGGCCAGGGATAAGCAAGTGGCGGCAGATCAGCAGGTGCAGCAGAGTCTGGAGGCCGGCCTAGCTCAACCCAGCAACAGCAGCTGGGCCGCACCGATTGTGATGGTGAAAAAGAAAGACCAAACCCACAGACTGTGCGTGGACTACAGGCCCCTGAATGAACGGACGATCAAAGACGCTTACCCCCTGCCCCGCATACAAGACACCCTGGACACGCTATCCACGGCCAGGTACTTCAGCACCCTGGATCTGACGTCGGGGTACTGGCAGGTGGAGATGACGCCCAGAGCCCGTAAAGCCGCTGCATTCTGCACACGAAAGGGCCTCTTCGAGTGGAACGTGATGCCCTTTGGGCTGTGTAATGCGCCCGCCACGTTCCAGAGGCTTATGGACCGAGTCCTGGTCGGACTACAATGGGAAACGTGCCTTGTCTACCTCGACGATATAGTTGTTCTAGGGCGGGACAGCACACAGATGATGGAGCGGCTGGAGCAAGTGTTCGCCAGGTTGCGGGAAGCCAACTTAATGCTGAAGCCCTCCAAGTGCTGCCTGTTTCGGGAGCAGGTGGCTTACCTTGGACACATCGTCTCAGCTGAAGGTGTGGCCACTGACCCCCAAAAGATCCAGCAGATCCAAGACTGGCCCACACCCCAAAACGTCTCTGAGGTACGGCAGTTTGTGGGCCTAGCCTCATACTACCGGCGCTTTGTGGCGGACTTTGCCACAATTGCCAAGCCACTCCACAAACTTACGAAGAAGTACGCATGTTTTAGCTGGACAGCTGAATGCCAGGAGGCGTTCGAGGAGCTAAAACGGCCGCTGACCTCTGCTCCTGTTCTTGGCTACCCCCTCGACGAAGGTGAACTATTCCTCGACACTGATGCCAGCGACTGGGGAATAGGGGCTGTCCTCTCCCAAATGCAAGGGGGTGAGGAGAGAGTTCTAGCTTATGGGAGCAGGAGGCTGTCAGCTACAGAACAGAGTTACTGCACTAACAGACGTGAACTACTGGCAGTTGTGGACTTTGTGGCTTTTCCAACCAGCGTGCTAGCTGGTTGGAAAAGCCACAAAGCTAGCAGAATATGATTTCCAGGTCATCCATCGGCCTGGGAGAAACCACCAGAACGCAGATGCTCTCTCCAGAAAACCCTGACCTCCTGCCCTTGCACAGTTCCAGATCCCTCTCTCGGCAGCCCGCGTCAGCATAAAGGGGTACAGTGCAGCCTAACCGACAGCCCAGAAGGGGCGGTTGCCACTGTGACCGATGGGCAACCACCAGTGGGGGTAGTGAAGCCTGATGGCTGTGCAGATGACAGAGTGGCCCAACCGGGCTCACTGATAGTGGGGGTGGTAGACTCCAGAGTCAGCGGCTGCAGTGGTACTGAGGCTCACCCAAGCATCCACCGTGTGAGTGAGGCGGGCCACAAAGGCCTCTTCAGTGGTTGGACCTTGGAGCAGCTCAGTTCAGCCCAAAAGACTGATCCTGATATAGCACCAGTGTTGATGTGGATGGAAAAAGGGAGCAGTAGGCCGCCTTGGGCTAACATAGCAGCCTGCAGTCCTCCCACCAAAGCCTACTGGGCACAGTGGAAAAGACTGTATATGAAAAAGGGAATCCTGATGAGGAAATTCTACAGCACCGAAGGCAGGGTACAGTATTCACAGATCTTGCTGCCCCATTCATTGCGCAACCCTGTGGTGGAGCAGATGCACGACGGCCCAGTGGGCGGCCACTTTGGAGCAGAGAGGACTTTAGCACGCCTTAAAACCAGGTATTACTGGTACAACATGAGAGATGACGTCACCTTGTGGTGCCTCACCTGCACTAGTTGTGCTGCCAAAGCCCGTCCCAAGAAAACTCCCCGTGCGGCCATGGGCACGGTACAAGTCGGTGCCCCAATGGAGAGAATTGCACTTGACCTGATGGGACCTTTAAACGAGACAGAGAGGCACAACCGTTACATATTAGTAGTACAAGACTACTTCAGTAAGTGGGTGGAAGCTTATCCTGTCCCAAATGAGCAGGCATTGACAGTGGCCGAAAAGATCGTCTCTGAGTGGGTATGTAGGTATGGAGCCCCCCACACCATCCACAGCGACCAGGGCACCAACTTTGAGTCGGCTGTCTTCCAGGGGATGTGTGAACTGCTAGGGATTGAGAAAACGCGGACTACCCCTTTTCACCCACAGTCAGATGGCCAAGTGGAACGTTTGAATGCCACCCTCCAGAAAATTCTGGCTACCACTGCAGAACGATGCCACTGGGACTGGGATATAATGATCCCCTATGCAGTTATGGCCTATCGTGCAACCAAACATAGCTCCACGGGCCTCACACCAAACATGATGCTCTTCGGCCGTGAGATAACTGAGCCTGTTGACCTCGTCGCCGGTCTGCCACCTGAGGAGGGAAGCCCCGACACCCCTCCAGAGTATGTCCTCCAGCTGAGTGATCGGCTGGAGCTCTCCCACCAGCTGGCACGAGAGGCTCTGGGGAAAGCGGGAGAGCGTGCTAAAAGACAGTACAATAAAAATGTCTGCCAAGTCCAGTACCAAGTTGGTGCCCCAGTCTGGCACCTGGTTAAAGGTACCAAAAGAGTGAAAAACAAAGTACGGAAGTTCCTGCCTGCATACGAGGGCCCCTACTTTGTTGTAGGTCAACTAGACGACTTAGTCTACCGCATCAAAAAGAGCCCAAGGTCGAAGCCCAGAGTGGTTCATCATGACAAACTCAAGCCTTACCACTCCAGAACCCCACTGGACAACAGCTGGGTCTACCGAGACATCAACGCATCAGCGCCGGAGGGGACGGCACCTGCTGCTGAGGACGAAGGGGCCTCTGACACCGACATCGGTCCCCTTGACCTGTGGGACGCCTCATCTGATGTGGAGGGCTCCGCTCCAGAGTCTACAGGGAATGCCTGCATCTCGCCTTCAGCTGCAGCAGATGACGGCCTGCTCCTCGTCTCCAGTTCCATCGGGGGACAGCCATCTTCCTGCTAGCCCTGCTCAGCCTCGACTGGACGAGACTGACCCCAAGCATCCCTCGAGGAGGCCGACCTGTCGTCCTCCTGTGAGCTCCAAACCTCGTCAGCGCCCGCAGAGGGTGCACAGAGTGCCAGACATGTTTGGTGACTGGATAAGTCACTGAATTCAGTTTAAAGAGAAGAGAACTTATCTTGACCTGAGGTGGGGTGTAGGCGGATCGCTGCCCTCCTCAGAGAGAAAAAAAAAGAGAAAAAAAAAATCTATGTTCTCTGTTGAAATGTTTACCGGTGTTGTGGTAAAACATGTTACCAAAGTTTTAAGAGAGTAATTGGTACGCTCAGTTTGTTACTGTTGACCGGAAGTAAAGTACTAATAGGCTAGGGAGTTTTGTCTTATCACCCTGTATATGCTAACTGGCAGCTGGATTTGAGTACATTATGGGTAAACCTAAGTGTTTAATTTATATGGCTGCAATTATACCCAGGTCCAGTATATGCTCCTTCTGAGCCGGGTTCCCAGAGGGTTTCCCCCCACTAGTATGAGTTATGCGAACTGAACCATAACTTCTTTCCAGTGTTGTGCACATATTTGTTATGGACAATATGGACCATATATTGCATATGTTTGAGGTATGGTATAATGATTTCTGCTTGTGGACACTTTATGGACATTGACCTTTCACCTCAAGGTATCTTCCACCACAGGATGACCCAGTTGGAGAAGCTGAGGGGGGGGGGGGGTGAACTTTAATGGGGATGTTTCGTCATATAATGTCCTGTGTTCTGTTGATGAATATTTGTTGTGTCCTGGAGTGATATTAAGGGATTAATTATCATCCAGAGTGGGGGTAGTGTTACCGGCCTGAGCATTCCCCTTTAAGGAGGTGGCCTTATGGGTAGTGTGTGACGTAGTCAGCACGTAGCCGTATTGTGTTGTGTGAATAACGTTACGCTGGGAAGAAGTGTGCGTCCCTCTCGCCGGTGAAGTGTGTGTGAGATAACGCCTGTTACAGCTATTGAAAACTATACAGTCGGTGTGAATAAGCTCCACTCTGCAGCCATAAAAGTACTGTGTTGTATGAAAGGAAGAAAAGTGCCGAATAAAGCCCCGGTCCGTGTGTTCAACTACTCCGCCTCTCCTCCTCTGTGTGTGTGTGCAATTAACCCGGACTGCTAGTTACCAGCATCAGCGAGCCAAGCTAAGGTGAGACGAAGCCTAGCTTTATAACCAGCAGTTCCATACCACGGTTAGGAACTATAAAGCTGTGGAGGTAACACCTGCCTTCACGTCCCAAATGACAGCAGTAAGCTCTTACCTGGGCTTTAGGCGATGGATCATCCAGGCAGGGACTGTTTTCACTGACTGAAATACAGCGTTGTCGAAAACAAAAGTCCGGTCGTGTTGTTGTTGTTGTTGTTGACATTCCGGCAGGCTGTACACCGTCCGGCGCAACGCTTCCCCCCACAGGTCATAGCATAGTGATAGTTTCGTGCCGAAAAGCAGCGTCATGGTGAAATGACGAAGCTTGCAGTACGCCTCGCCACGGCACATTTAAAGGTGAGGAGAGGAGCGCATTTGATTGGTGAAGATCTGTCTCGGCTGTGTTAAACCCACTCCACGCCTTCTCTCCTCCTTCCATCCCACTTGCGCCGGTGGGACGGATGGAGGTGGGAAAGAAGAGTATTTGCGCGGGGGTGCGCCTGAAGCAAACTCGCGAAATACGCCTGTACACACCCCGTTGGCGTGGCGGACCTGCGCCGCGCCTACACTGCGCCTGGTCTACGCATCTAGAGCCCCAAGAGTTCATGCCTGAGGCACCCCAAATTCCTGTAGCACTGCAGCCTCGGCCTGGCCTGATGCTGGCTGCTGCTGGAGCCAACTTGGCCTAGTGGTGCTGCTGCTCAAGCCAGTCCCATTTAACCTTATCCCATAACAGCTATCACCTCTGCACCAGGGTTGAAGTGAGATCCGCAATATCTCCATGACAATCCATACAGTTTTACAAGCTCCTCACGCAAGGCTCTGTGGATGGTGATATGTAGGTTGAACTGAAGGAGCTGCTTGTAAAGATGTAATGCATAGGCCCAATACCACACATAGTGATAATCAAAACACAGCAGATCTATCAGACTGTATTTCAATTGGATAATTTTATTTTGAATGTGAATGAAAAATTCTATTTCTGAACTCATTCTGGCAATACTGGTTACAGGTCGAACAGGAAATGTAGTTCATTTGTGTCAAGCAAAACAGACCAACAGTGTAAATTGTATGTAGATACACTTTAAAGTGATTCTCTTGCTTGATGTTAAAATGTATCATCCCAAGTTCTCTGGGTTATGAAAATATTTAGCTTTTAAATCAAATCCCCAGAAATGCATGGTCAGACCCACTACTGATGCTGATCCGCTACTGACACTGACTTTCTTTGGTCAACATAAAATTACATTATTGTACGTCGATATTATGTTGGCACGATACAACATCAACATCCAACACTTAACGATTAACATTATGACTTTTAACATTTCGGTCATCATCCTATCAGAGTGAAAGACGTGTGGATGAGATTTGATTTCAATTAGGCCTACTTATCTCCACAACTTAGAAACTAAGTTGTGTTAGTACAAGACGTCTGACACACGTTGAGTTTTGATTGCCTGACACAACAACATAAAAACAACAAAATATTAACGTCACTTTACGTCAATATTCCTATGTAAAAAGATGTTGAAAGTAGATGTATATGGACGTTGGTTATTGGTCACCATAAACGTCACAATCATATGTCAGACTGACGTTGGCATCAGACATTAGTCCGACGTAGGATATTTGTTATGTAACACCCAAACCTTGAACCAACCAAATTACAACATCATTAGACGTCTCTATCTTATGTCAAACTAACGTTGTTGATAGATGTTGTCCAGACGTTAGAATATAGTCATCAAAAAGGTCATTATTCAACGTCAAAGTTGTGTTAGGTCAAGACGTCTGACACACGTTGGGTTTCGGTTGCCAGACACCACAACATAAAAACAACAACATATTAATGTCACTTGATGTCAATATTCTTATGTCAAAAGATGTTGAAAGTAGACGTCAATGGACGTTGGTTTTTGGTCACCATAAACGTCACAATCATATGTCAGACTGACGTTGGCCTCAGACATTGGTCCAATGTAGGATATTGGTTATGTAACACCCAAACTTTAAACCAACCAAATTACAACGTCATTAGACGTCTCTATCTTATGTCAAACTAACGTTGTTGATAGATGTGGTCCAGGTGACAGAATTTAGTCATCAAAAAGGTCATTATTCAACGTCAAAGTTGTGTTAGGTCAAGACATCTGACACATGTTGGGTTTTGGTTGCCAGACACCACAACATAAAAACAACAAAATATTAACGTCATTTGACATCAATATTCCTATGTCAAAAGATGTTGAAAGTAGATGTCAATGGACGTTGGGTTTTGGTCACCTGACGTCATGACTTGAATCCAACCAAAGACCAACGTCTATTGACGTCCGGTGCCAGCTGGGTAGTTACCTTGAATATTTCTCTGGTTTGAACACTGTGGGAACTATCTGGGATAAGGCAACAACTCTACAGAATATATTCCTCTGGCCAGTTTTACTACCCTCTCAGCTTGTTCTTGGCCAAAAGTGGCCACCAACAGATTGAGTCTGTAATTTTTTAGATTTTGTATGTTTTTTGCTGCTTTTACTGCATACAGTTTTTAATTAATATCTGTTCTTGTCATAAGTACAAAATATCCATTCCTTTTTATTTTTTTAACCCCTCAAATGCAAATTTGTTTGTACGATGCGCCTGTTGGAAAACTACCACAAAAACGACCACTGCCACTTTTACTGACTTGATTTTTTTTAACTTGTGTAACCCTGTTAAAAATCCTTACTCATAAAATAAATGATAAATAATTAATGGGTTAAAAAGGTTCATATTTGTTTGAAACTGCTATTAAAATGTAAAAGGAATATTTCATGAAGGTTAATAGTTTGATAAAAGAGTAAGGTGTAATAAATAAGATTAAAACGACACAAACGTACATGGTTAAATATTTTATTTTATTTTGAAGGAACTCATGGAGAGAGAGGAAGTACTGATTGAGAAGAAGTGTGATCCTGGTCCTTTATTGGTTAAAGTGTAATTGACAGGTGTAGACCGGAAGTGAGCGAGTGCGAGTGTGTGTGTTTCTGGAAAAAACTTGACCGAGAAAAAAAGAGGGAAGACGACGTGAGAAGGCACATGGAGACGCATGGCCGCGAGTGTAAAGTTATACAGAGACAATAGTTGAGAAGTGTGTAGTTTTTCCGTGTCTAAGAGACTGTCTACACGATAGTTGGAACTCAGACATTGGAGCTACTGCTGTTTAGTGTTCAGCTTGAGAAGTTTCAGCTCATAACTCCTGCCGAAGCTGCACTATTGTTAGCTTAGCCCAGCTACTGAGCTAACTTGGACGGTGCTGTTAGCATTCGCTAGCAAAGCGAACGGACTTAGCCGCGAGGAGCTAAACCAGCTTCTGATATTGGCTGTGCCTTGTGGTCTCACAGCGGGAGCATAAGGATTCGGCTCGGCCACTGCCAGGGTGTGTGACTCGCCGTCGTTGGAGGCTGCCAGTGTGTGAGATTCGACGTCGTTGGACATCATCCCGGGCTGCCAGGGAGGCTCCATCGCCTGCTCACCGGTTTGTCTCCAGTCTACCTGCCTTGTCGCCTGCCGGACTTGGACCTGGTAAACAGCTGTTCTTTGGATCGGAGGTAACACTTTTTCTTAACTGTTCCTGGATCATTGGAAATAAAGGTGGATTTCCTCGCACTCCAAAGTCACCATATCAGGCCTGCAACGGGGTTATTTTATTTCGCCGGCTGTGTGTGTGAGTGTGGGCCCACTGAGTTGTGTTTGAGTTTATTACTGAGAGTAACTAAAAGGGTTTGAATGTAATAATTTGAGTAACTTGAAGGTATTGTTGAAACTTAAAGGGGTATTCCAAAACTTTAAGAGTAGTTTGTTGAAACTTAAAGGAGTATTATATATTTTTGGTGAACTTAAACGTGTTCTGTTCAGCTGAAAAGGTACTCTCTGGTAATTTTGATTAATTTAATAACTTACAGTAAACCAGATCTTTCATAATTTATTTGAAACATATTTTCAGTTAAAGTGTATGTGTGTTTTATTTGAATACATGTAAAATTTGAAGTAAATCATTGATTTGTGTATTTTTCTAAAAAGGAGTCTCGTGATATTTTCTTTGCCAGAGTTAAAAGGCTATAGGTGTATCAGTTGAGTGTGCATTAAAAACTGAAATCCAAATTACCTTTAAAAAATGTACTTATAAATTAGGGTTAAAATTATAATAGATGAACCCAGAAGCCTGCCCTTAGTAAAAGGTCTATTGAGGGGAGTGCTACACTTGCATCAGTCCTGTTTATGAAAACCAAAATTTCATTCAAATTCTGAATTTTAACCCTTTAAATGCCTGTTAAATCACATAATGCTAATGATTTATAGAGAGAGAAAAGCGTAAAATCACATTGTTTTTACCAAATAATACATGCTACCTGATTTATTCTCTAACCATCATTGCAGCTTAATGTGTGTCAATAATAAGCAGTATCAGTGATTTTTATGCTTCATTAGTTTTTTTTTGCAGTGATAGAAAAACATAAAAACTCCCTCTCAGCTTGCTCGTGGCAAAAAAATGACCACCTCTTGTTTACTTTTACAAAATGCTATCCAAACACTATATGTGTATACAGAAAGTATTCACAGCGCTTCACTTATTCCACATTTAATTATGTTACAGCCTTATTCCAAAATGAATTCAATTCATTGTTTTCCTCAAAATTGTACACACAATACCCCATTATGACAACATGAAAAAAGGTTTTTATAAATGTTTGCAAATTTATTAGAAATAAATGACGAAAATATAATATGTACATAAGTATTCACAACCTTTGCTCAGTACCTTGTTGTGGCACCTTTGGCAGCAATCACAGCCTCAAGTCTTTTGGAATATGAAGCTACAAGCTTGGCACACCTATCTTTGGCCAGTTTCTCCCATTCTCCTTCAGAGAACCTCTCGAGCTCCATCAGGTTGGATGGGGAGCGTCGGTGCACAGCCATTTTCAGATCCCTCCAGACAGCCGCAAAAAGGTTCAGCAATTCTTGGGGTTTGCGAACTTTTATAGGCGGTTTGTCACAGGCTTTAGCGCAATAGCTGCTCCTCTCCATGCTCTTACCTCCACCCAGGTGCAGTTTCGCTGGTCCACAGAAGCTGAGAAGGCGTTCCAAGACCTCAAGCACCGGTTCACTACGGCCCCCATTCTCACTCTGCCAGACCCACAGCGCCAGTTCGTGGTGGAAGTAGATGCCTCTAATGAAGGGGTGGGAGCAGTTTTATCCCAACGCTCTGAGCGCGACGGCAAGATGCACCCCTGCGCCTTCCTGTCAAGACGGTTGTCCAGAGCAGAGCGCAACTACGATGTCGGCAATCGAGAGCTATTGGCGGTAAAACTGGCTTTGGAGGAGTGGAGACATTGGCTAGAGGGGGCCTAACATCCCTTCATTGTCTGGACAGACCACAAGAATTTAGAATTCATTAGAAAGGCCAAGAGGCTCAACTCTCGCCAGGCCAGGTGGGCGCTGTTTTTTAACCGTTTCTCTTTCACTCTCTCTTACAGGCCGGGATCTCGAAACGTCAAGCCCGACGTCCTGTCACGCCTTTTCGATCCCGAGCCTGAGACCAAGCAACCTGAAACTATCCTTCCACTGAACTGTGTGGTTGGAGCAGTGACTTGGCCTATAGAAAACGAGGTAAAGCAAGCTAACGGTGGAGCCCCATCACCTCCCGGTTGTCCTAATAACCGTCTCTTTGTAACCGCTGAGCTGCGTCCACAGGTGATTCATTGGGCTCACACTTCGTTGCTTTCATTCCATCCGGGGATCAAGAGAACCATGTTCATGATATCCCGGAGGTTCTGGTGGCCGGCTATGGAACCGGAGGTCCGGGAGTACATCGAGGCGTGTTCGGAACAAGAATTCTTCCAGGGCCCATACGGGACTTCTTCAACCACTTCCCATCCCCTCCAGACAGTGGTCAGACATCTCCATTGACTTCGTCACCGGGCTCCCGGTCTCTCAAGGAAACACCACGGTGCTCACTGTGGTTGATCGTTTCTCGAAGATGGTCAAATTCATCGCCCTACCGAAGTTACCCTCCGCCAAGGAAACAGCGGAGGCCATGATGAACATTGTATTCCGAGTCCACGGATTCCCCAGAGACATTGTTTCAGACCGGGGGTCCCAGTTTGTATCACGGTTCTGGAGGGAGTTCTGCAGGCTCATCGGAGCCACAGTCAGCCTGACATCAGGATACCACCCGGAAGCCAACGGCCAGACCGAACGCCTCAACCAGCAACTGGAAACCGGCCTCCGGTGCATGGTTCACCAGAACCCCTCGACATGGAGCAAACACCTGGTCTGGGTAGAGTATGCGCACAATTCGTGCCTACATCCGCTACTGGTCTGTCTCCCTTTCATTGTGTTCTGGGTTATCAGCCTCCTCTGTTTCCAGACAGTGAAGGGGAGGTGTCGGTTCCCTCAGCCTACGCCATGGTTCGACGTTGCCGACGCATCTGGGCAGCCGCTCGACAGGTTTTGATACGACAAGGAGATCGAGTTAAAAAGACAGCGGACAGAAAAAGACGCCCGGCACCAAACTACCAGCCGGGTCAGAGAATATGGCTGTCCGCCAAGGATCTTCATCTCAAGGTTGCCTCCAAGAAATTGGCTCCGTGCTTCGTGGGTCCGTTCCCTATCACGAAGATGATTGGTCTGGCGGCGGTCCCTACGAGTGCATCCGACCTTCCACGTAAGCCAGGTTAAACCAGTGAGGGAAAATCCTATGGTCCCACCAACCACGCCCCCACCACCACCCGAGGTCATTGATGGAGGTCCAGTATACAAGGTCAAGCGGCTACTGGCAGTACGCAGCCGGGGCAGACAATACTTGGTCGACTGGGAAGGTTACGGACCCGAGGAGAGACAATGGGTGCCCTCCCGGCACATCATGGACCCCAGCCTCATCTCTGAATTCCACCGGGACCACCCTGAACGGCCTAGTCCATCAGGAGTCGGCCCTAGAGTGGGGGGTACTGTCACACTGCGGTGAGGGATGTCTTGTCTTGGGTTTTTTGTCTTGTGAATTTCCGGTTTTATTTTGAAAAGTAACTTTCCTCTCGTTCCAGGTCACTTGCCCTTCCTCCTGTGTCACGGTCTGATGTCTTCCCTGATTCCTGATTGTTTCCACCTGTGTTCCCCTCCCCCATGTGTATATAGTCTTTGTCTTCCCCTGTCTGCGTTGCCAGAGTATTTTGTCATCCTGTCGTATACGTCCAGCCTTGTTCACAGTATTACCGAGCCAAGTTAAGTCAAGTTTTGTTTGTTTGAATTGATTGTCCTCTGTGTCAGAGTGATTTTGATTTCATAGTTTTCTGGTTAGCGTTTGTTTTATAAGATTAGACTAAATTTTCATAGCCTTGTTTTTCCTACATTTTGGAGCGCCTTTTGTTTGTAATTTTGTACTGAAGAATAGCGAGTGATTTTGTTTTCTTATTTAATTTATATAGAGTACCTATCTAGATCAGTGTAGTTATATTTTTCCCTCCTTCGGGAGTGCCTTTTCTGTTTTTTTTTGTTTTGCTTAGTGTGTCTTCGGACCAAAAGAGTTTCACAGCCTGTTAATTTGTCACTTCTGTCTAGAGGAGATCTGTTCAGAAAAAAAAAGCCTGCCTTAAACACTGCCTATCTGCATCTGAGTCATACTTCCTGTCCCAAGCCTGACAAAGAGCAGGTTTTGAAAATTAAAAAATCCAGACCCTTGGGAAATATCATTCCATATGCATTAACACAGCTAAAATGGTCCAAAAAAAGGAAGTGAAGTGGACACAAATGGCCAGCATAGAGTCCAGAGGGATATGATTGTTTTAGGTGTTTCATGCATAAATGTTACATATTAAAAAGTCCTACACATCTCTAAAACTCACTTGATGACTGACTTGCAGCCATCAAAGTGTTTCTGATAGCTTTATGTAACAGACAAATTAAAAAGGATAAAGTATTTATTACAAATAGCTCTCACCATAAAAGTTAAAAATTGGTACGGAGTTACTGCATTTACAAGCAGGACATAAGCAGGTGGTTAAAGAAACCCTCTGGTGCTTTTAAGTGCTTTCTCAACACATACACAACCTGTTTAAATGTGATTCAAACAGACATTTACTGATTTGAAAACAGGAGAAAATACAGTCAGAGAGATTTAATTAACTGTAACACCACTTTTGTTGTGTATCCTCTTACATGCCCATGTTACCTTTTTTATGTGGGATGCACAGAAAACACACCTTTAGGACAGACTTGCAGAATAAAAGTATTCAGTCAGAATACAGAATGAGTACTAACCCATGACCAAACACTAGAAAGAGGTACATCATAATAATGATTCCTTCTTCAGAACAGTCTATATATTTTACCCCGATCCCGATCCGAGTCCTTTAATATTTAGTATCTGCCGATACCGAGTCCCGATCCGATACTTGGCCCTAACTAATATTTTCCTGGATAATACAGCTGCATTAAGAAAAAAAGTACCTGCATCCAAGCTGTTCCTTAATAGTTTTTTTATTTTGTTGAAACAAAGTATAATTTATGGCTCTTTCTTATTCTGCATAATGCTATTGCAACATTGGCCTCCCACCTTCCTTGTGTTAGCAGGTGAGTCTGTGACGCTGCAGTGTGACAGCAGACCCTTGTGTACAGCCAGCTGAAGTGTGTGTGAGACACAGCCCACGCTTGGTACCTCCATATCATCCATTGCTATTTTTCATATTCCTTACGTTGTCACATAAAATGACAGTGGACCCGCTGCTTGTCTATTTCACATGCGTTCAGCATCTCCTCGATTGCCTGTTTTACATGCTCTGCTGTATGAGACCCACGAAACTAGTGCGCACACCGGCACATTGTAACTCGAAAGTGGAGTAAATCTAATGTAATGCCAAGATCGTAGGGCATACCGGGGATTCAAAAACTCCAGGTGACAAAGAAAACCCAGATCCTCTACCTCAGAGATGATCTGGTTATCCAGAGCGATTCATTCAGTTACCTTCTCTGTAATATGTTTGGCCATGTCTCTGTCTCGAGGATATTTCTCTTTCCTTTTGAAAGTATCCGTGAGTGTTTGTTGCTTCGGTGTCTTTGCCTGTGTTGCTTGAGTGAACTCGTTGTTTAACTTTGAGTGATTTTGTTTTTTATATGACAAATCAAATGTGTAGATGCAGCTATTTTGTTGCCTCGTTGTTCCTTGTTCCTCGCGAAACGGTCATATTGCAGGTGTTACATGTTGCCGTTGGACTGCTTTCGCTCTCTAATTTAAGTTATTTCCACACTGCAGACATTCTGATAAATCTGATCTGTTGAAAAAAAATAATGAGAATGTAACCGGGGCAATTATATACCCCTGACAAGGCGACAACGCCACTCTGGGACTTTCACCCAGAGAATACCACACTGAATACAGGTTCTTATGTTTTAAGGGAAAAAGAGCAGAGAGGTGGATTTCTAGTTTTCAACAATCTTCCGTTTTTATTTACAAGTAAATCTTCACATAAGTTAAATAGCAGGAGGGCTTAGCTTGAAAAAATCAGACTATATTATTTCAACCATATCGTCTCCATATGATAAAAAGGATATCACTACACTGGGGTATTTACCAGCTCAGGGTGACTATCAGGGAGGCCTACAGGAGTGGGGGGGAGTGAAGGGGAGAGGGGCCACCACCACCAGCTACCGGAAGGGAGGTCACACACACTGCAAAGCAAAAGACACACAAATTAGAACACAAAAAATATTAAGCATGCAAATAAAATTGAAATGAGGGAACCCTCCACCTAGTGAGCCACCACCTGCAAACCTATGACCAGCCCACCTGTACTGGCACAAAGAGGACCCCAGAATAGGTCTAACCTGATTTTACAGTTGGTTTACACAAAAAAAACAAACAGCAACAAGAAAGAAAGGAACAAAGAAACAAATAAACTAACTTAACTGGGGAGGAAACAAAGAAAAATCAGTTAACACAATATATACTCAAAGCACTAAATCAAACGAGGTAACCATAAATATACAAAATATATTTTCCCTAAGGGGGCAAAAACAGCAGTGACTAAGCTCAGCTACAGCACCAGGAGCCGACATCACTTCCCCGTTCCTGGGAGTTGCACGTTACAGCCATACATCCACACATGATGAGCGCTGCACAGACAAGGGAGGGAACACGCTGTCTAGTCCCCTTTAATGCTCAGTCCTGCACCTTGACTAGACACCGTCTTTCATGGAGCAAGTGCAGGGTCAGGAGAGTGAGAGGCAAAACCTACCACTGGCTGCAGCTACATTTAAAGAGAAGCAGGAGTTGATAGCCTCACCTGTTGGAAATCACTGATAAAGGGGCGTAGCCGAACAAGCAAGAGGAGGGAGGGGAAGCTCTACCCATCACAAGAATAAATATATATATATATATATATATATATATATATATATATATATATATATATATATATATATTCAAGCTCTGATTGGGATGTAACATCCGATTCCGAATCGAGTCTGAAATCTCGCTCTGATTTCCGATCACATGATCGGATTCGGGACATCCCTAAAATATATATATATATATATATATATATATATATATATATATATATATATATATATATATATATATATATATATATACACATAATTTGAATAATGGATTTAATCTTTTTTTTAAATGGGTTCATGTGATGGATGTAATTCTGATGTTAGTTTGTTTGTTTCTCATTGCAGTGAAAAATACTTTTAAAGACTCATGGAGATGTGCAGAGGAGGATTAAGGTAGTCATGGGCCCCTAGGCTATTTTTTACGTGCCCCCCCCATGCATATATATATATATATATATATATATATATATATATATATATATATTTTCAAGCTCTGATTGGGATGTAACATTGGATTGGGACATCCCTAAAATATATATATATATATATATATTTATATATATATATATAGATATAGATATAGATATAGATATAAATATATATATATAGATATATATATATAGATATATATATATATAGATATATATATATATATATATATAGAAATATATAGATATATATATATATAGAAATATATAGATATATATATATATAGAAATATATAGATATATATATATATAGAAATATATAGATATATATATATATAGAAATATATAGATATATATATATATAGAAATATAGATATATATATATATAGAAATATAGATATATATATATAGATATATATATATATATATATATATATATATATATATATATATAGAGAGATATATATATATATATATATATATATATATATATATATATATATATACACATAATTTGAATAATGGATTTAATCTTTTTTTTAAATGGGTTCATGTGATGGATGTAATTCTGATGTTTGTTAGTTTGGTTGTTTCTCATTGCAGTGAAAAATACTTTTAAAGACTTGTGGAGATGTGCAGAGGAGGATTAAGGTAGTCATGGGCCCCTAGGCTATTTTTTACTCTGAGTCGGTAACCTAGCAACGCTTGGGTTACTGTCGATACACGCAGCCGGCTTATCCGTTCACACTGGTTCGGTTCGCCAATAATGCAGCCCTGATACTACCTCTAGAGGCGTATCAGCGCCGGAGCAAAATTTCACCCCTCGCCGCATCCAAGAGATTCAAGTTATTTAGGACTGACTGTGGTGGCAGGTGGAGAAGTTGTCGGCTGGATGCCCTGGGTAGCCCTGTGTAGCACAGCCCCCCCCCCCCGCGGGTTGTGGTCCGTCAAGTAAGCCCGCAGCCAAACTTTATTGCCAACCCCTGCTCTAAGACATCAGTGTGTTTTGGACAACACATTCATTAAATTAGAGTTGCTTACAACGGATATCGACAAAGTCTTCTCTCCCGGACATAATGTACACTTTACATGCACGTTCTTGCCTTTGACCTCAATGAATTTGAAGTAGTGCTTATATCTCCACCTTGAAAATGACAACTTTTCATCGGACTGCTCCGGACTCACCATCTCTGCTGCTTCTTCAAATCTGTTTGGTGTGCCTATAGCTTAATTAGACGAATGTACCACCATATTATATCGAGCATGGCCTTTATAAGAGTCGGACAAAACACACAGAGTTCAGAGGAAAATACATTTATTTGGTTTATTATATTAAAATTGGTGATTAAGGCAGCTGGTTAAAACTGTCAGTGTCGCTATGCTACCCAACCACTAGGTGTCTCCGTACTGTGTAGAGTAGAAAAGACTGCAGAATGATGTACAGAGAAGAAGAGTGTAACAGGTAGACTCGTAACGTTAGAGCAGAGTGAGTGCAGATGAAACTATGGATGAAACCATGTAGCTATGCAATCAGCTAGCGGTTGCTACGAGTAAATAAAGTCCTCAACAGTTCGTCCTCCTGTGCTTCATCAACATAACGGAGGATACTCCGGAACTCAGGCGTGTAAAAAGTACAGGTTGTCGTTGTCCTTCACCACCACACCTGTTCAAAAATTTAGGAGATAACGTGTTTTTCTGAAAGCTTTGATAGCTCAGCAAACCTCCAGAGAAGGACTTCCACAGAGCGACCATCAGCTCCTTACAAGCAGCGTGTGTTTGAGCTGTTGCTCGAAAGAGAAGTGAAGAGAGTGCCACAGTGACGCATTGTGAGCCGCACAGCACCCTTTAGCCCTGTGCTGGCAGGGCTCTGGAGCACTGGAGGCCATCCACAAACGCCAGAAAAACAACCCTCTAAGAAAGTCTAACAGGGAGAAGGTCTTCACTTTATTTTACAGTACAGTTTTGTTGTAATGTGCCACAAATTATCCTCCAATTAAGTCTAATACGACTGTAATAAGGGTCTAACAGTGAGAAGGACCACTTTATTTTATAGTACAGTTCGGGTGTAATGTGTCACAAATTATCATCTAAGTAAGTCTAATAAGACTGTAATAAAGGTCTAACAGTGGGAAATAAAGATGCAATGTCCTGGCAGCTTCAATAGCTGGTCTAATGTTACTGAGGTTGGATAGTGACATGGCTTTAAATGGTCTGATGTATTAACTATGGGAGTAGAGCATCAAGGAAGCCACCTACAAACACCAAAAGACTCCAGAGAACATCCAGGTCACCAGGGACATGTGTAGTAGCGACCAGATGTGAACCGATGTGGTTTGACTTTAGCTAAGGTACCGTTTTCTTCTAATGATCAATAAATGACTCTATAAGAAAGTGAAACTATGTTAAATAAAGCTCAAATAAATGTATTTATGGCAGTCCATTCGTCTAATTAAGCTATAGGCCGATTTTGGTAGCATTAAATGCTTAATTTGGAAGTGAGGGTAGAATAACCTCTGACGAGCATATTTTGGATCTGATATGGCATTGTGTGTGATTTCTAATTAGAGTAAGATCTTGTAAAATGGTGTCTAATAGTGTATTAGGATCTTCGATTTGGTTTGTAATTACAGTATAATTTGGTATAATAGTGTCTAAGTATAGTAGCCTATATTTTAAGTAATAAGACTTTATATGCGGTTTCTGATTATAGCATAATTTGGGTAGGCTATATGGTGTCCAATTACAATATAACTTTTCTTGTTTACTGTCTAATATTACATTATTTCTAGTTGTCTAATTTGATACAAAGTACGGCTTGTTACATCTTATTAGTGTACAGTGAACCCTCGCTATAACGCGGTTCACTTTTCACGGTCTCGCTGCTTCACGGATTTGCATCATGCATTGTGTTCTGCATTCTGATTGGCTAAACAGTCTCTCCGCATCTTCTCTACCTGTGTGAGCGGCAACAACTACCGATAACTATGTTCTTCTCTCCAAAAAACACACCTGCACCGCAGGCTTTAGAAGAAAAAAACGCCACAGAGCGGAGTCAGGATGCAGCGGCTCAGTCAGAAGAGCAGTGAAATACTGTACTGTACACGTGAGTCACTATTTGTCCTACTGTACTTTGTATTTTTTTTCATAATCATTTTTCATTTTCTCCCGTTCCAATCCGTCACGGTGGGGCGGTGCTGATCCCCGCAATATTAACCCTTCAGTTCGTATTGATGATTAAAATTATTATTTATTTATTTATAACTATATTATTTTACAGTACAGTACAGTAGTTATTTGTAAAAAAAAAAACAAACAAAAAAACAACAACAAACGTTTATACAGTACTTTTATTTGTTAAACAAATGCTTGGGCCTGTAAAAAGGTTTTGTTCCTTGCTTTCAATGTTTTATGGAGTATTTCATTGTATAATAACTGTAAAAAAATAAAGGTTTCTACTTCACGGATTTCGCCTATCGCGGGTTCTTTTTGGAACGTAACCCCCGCGATAAACGAGGGTTCACTGTATTGTTTTTGTCTAATTGGATACAAAGTACGGTTTGTTACGTCTTATTAGCGTATTGTCTTTGTCTAATTTGATACAAAGTACGGCCTGTTACGTCTCCTTTGTCACTTCCAAGTTTTGTCCCAGTTGTCCTTATTTTCTCAGACGCTACAGGAGTTTGTCCTCTTTTAGAGCTCGTCAGAGGCTCAAAGTTTTAGGGCCAACTAATTGTTGGTTTTTGTTATGGAGCTCTCCGGCCCATTACATAAAACACTGGGTTAATACGAATAAAACTAGCTTCAGTATAAAATCAAAGGTAAAGAGGTCTGAGTGCTCCAGAGCTGTGGTGATGAAAATCAGGTAAGCATAGCTTTTAGTCTAAGTTACATAATCGGTTGAGTTTCTCTACAACCATCCCAGAGAAGATAGAAACATGCACACAGGTTGATAACAGAACTGTCCAACTGCAGCAGACTGATGAGGCTGTTAGATTGTCAGATTCTGTCCAGCTCTGCCCAGTTCACTGTATTACCTCTTGTTTGGAGGATGCAAGTCCATGTTCAGTAGTTCACTTCTGCCTCCGTGTGTCCAAAGATGATTATTACACAACACGAATACCTTATGCATACATGTAATAGGGACAGGGCATGATGTAGCAGTACATCAATAGTAATAAACAAATAATGCATAATAACAATTAAAAGCCGACACTGTAATAGGGAAAAATTTATCTTCATCTTTAAAGCAGAACAGACTTTATTTAATTGGTAATCATTTATTTTTTCAAGTTCAGGCTGTCGTGATTGTTGATTTGGAATCTCATTACCTATAACCTTGGACATGTCTGTACAGAAAAGCAGTGATGAACAATTATAAGTAAAGTAAAAATACTACATTACAAGTAAATAAATATTATCACAAACATGTAGGCAGCATGCTAATGTTGCAGCCAGTTTGTACACTGTAAAAAGTCATTTCAGAATTAAGTGGAATCAGTGTATCTTTTCTAAATAACTTAAATATGAAAGTTTTATTTGTTTCAAGTTGATTAAACTTAAAGTTTATATGTTCATGAACACTGGCGTGCACAGACCTTTTGAAGGGCGGGGGCCAAAAGAAAAAAAAACCAAACATTTTCAATTAAGTAGATGCCATTTCCTGTATTCTAGTGCATTTTAACACCATATTAGCACCAGATAACCCAAACTGGTTCTGTGAGATATAGTTCTGGCTCAATATAGATCAAAAAAGTGCCCAACATTAAAGTCATTGCAACAGTAATGTTTCACAGTATTTCTTGGTCTTAATAGTCTTCTGGAGTTTAGTGTGTTTTCTTCACCCAAGAGAGCAGTTGTGTTTTACCAAACAAGAGGGCACTTTAGCACTTGTTTTACCAAACAAGAGGGCACTTTAGCACTTGTTTTACCAAACAAGAGGGCACTTTAGCACTTGTTTTACCAACCAAGAGGGCACTTTAGCAAAAACAAATGTAACCACTATCATGGTTAGTAATGATTCAGCCTTTAGCCCATCACACTTCTGCATGTTGCTTCATGTGATATCTCCATGCTGATCCTGTGACAGTCAACTTCCTATGGAAGTACTGCTGCCACACTTTGTGAAATGAAAAACTGACTCCTCAAAGAAATCATCAAATCTACGAAGATGACCCTGATGATTGTCAGTGTCAACAGTTGTAGAATAAACTTAATATCTTAAGTTCAGTTTCTTTTAAATTGAGTTGCACAAAAAAGAAAACTTAAAAGATGTTAAACAAACTATTCAACCTAAATTAAGTTAACTCAAATATTGAGGGCAGCAATTGAACTTTGGACTTTGGACTTTTAAGTTGAAACAGCTCAAAATGATTTGCATTCATGTGTTAGTTTGTCCCAGTGGCGGCTGGTGAAGAATATTCTCGGTGGGGCTGTGCCATATTCAGTCAGTTTCAGTAACCATCCCAATACAATTGAACACAAACTACAGGAAACCAGTACTCTGTGAAATAGTCAGTAATTATTTAATGCCAATATTAAAAAGTTGAGGCATTCTAACACAAAAACATAAACAACATAATGCACAAACACAAGCTTTCCATTTTTTAATTTGAAATTGAATTTGTAGTCACTTTAGGCTCTATGAAATTACAGTAAACATTTTATATACTAAACAATCAAGAAAATAATCAGCAGATTAATATGCAGTGAAAATTATCATTAGTTGTAGCTGTAATGTGCTCAGAAGGTACAGTAAGCATTAGTAGATTACAGACTGAGCCTGGTTAGTGTTTACTTGGTGCACATTCTAGAAACATATACAGTAATTATTAATATTAACAAACACACTATTAAGACAAAATATTAGGAATTTATAGAGTGCCATACATTACTGAATGATGTCTTATGCTACGGTCAACTATATACAAAGAAACGTGGTCAGGGCTGCGTGTGTGTGTGTGTGTGTGTGTGTGTGTGTGTGTGTGTGTGTGTGTGTGTGTGTGAGGGTGTGAGGGTGTGAGGGTGTGTGTGTCTCATCTTATTTATACAGGAATTTTGCCCTTCTCTCCTTCTGAGTGGCAAACCTCTCAATGACCCGATTATTAAAGTCAGGAATGTCCCGAACAAGTTTCTTCTCCATGGAGAGCATAGCCAGAGCATTCAGGCGATCCTGTGTCATGGTGTTTCTCAGGAAGGTCTTGATCCTCTTCAGAATAGAAAAGCACCTCTCGGATTCAGCTGTTGTCATGGGTGTGGTGATGAGGATCTTGAGGAGGCTGACAGTCTCTGTGAAAGTGCCCTGAAGGTTGTTCTTCATGAAGAGCTGGTAGAGGCACTGCACCACTGCAAGCCTTGAACTCACTGTTGTCATAGATGAGGGACAGTTCTGGTTTGAGCTTGGCCTTGTTCAACATGGGGTACGCCTCCACTGTTGTTTCAGGCGCTGTATTGGGGAACTTCAAACTGTGTTGTGGGAACAACTCTCCATGCAGCAGTGTTGCACTGATGAGGTGCTGGGTGAAGGAGAACCGCTCCTTGGCATGCACCAGGATGGTATCACATACCTGTACAAGATTCATCATCAGCTTAAATTTGCAAGAAAGGTATTTTGACGAAAGTAATTCTGACTGAACACATGCCTATGTCCAAGTCAAGTATATGATTACTAAGGTTTTAACACCATTATGCTAAATTGCACTTTACAGTATCTTTACTTCTCCTGATCTTTAACTTCCTATTGGTTTCCCCAATAAAACAAGGTCTACAGGGACATTTCAATAAATAAACCACATATTTTGTTACATGTGAGGATGCCTTATACACTGAATTTATTTCTTATGTGTGTGGATGACAAAAAATCATCATGCTGCTTGTGACTGCTCTGTCATAAACCTGGAATCTACTGAGTGAGCAAAAATATGAATGCAAACATAAATTACAGACTGCCTGCTGCATCATTTGACTGAAGTCAGTTGTGGCAATATGCCATCCTGGGCTACATACCAGCAGGCCTGAAAACACTAACAATTACATCACAACTTACCTCTGTAGCCAGCCTCTGTTGTTCTCCTGGTCCCAGCATCCTCCGTCGCTTTATGGGCTGCTGCTGCTCGTCAGATGCGCTGTCCCCACACAGAGAGGAAATGGAGGCCCTGATCCAAAACATAAAGTTTAAGTTGCTAACTTACCATCAGACTCCTCAACTCCCAGTCACCCCCCCTCAACACACACATGCACATCCACTGACTCACATATATAAACACTCACAGCACACTTATGTCTAGTAACTGCTTTTAACCTGTGATGCACATAATTAACTTAGTATTTATTACTTGTGTGATGTACTGAATGTGAAGTTAGTTCATAAGACTGATTTTCTGCTTCTTAATAAGAACAAAAGAAACTTCCATAAGCTGCGCTGCTTTTGGTCTTTGACATTTTGTCAGTTTTTTGTTTTTTTTAGCATTTTTCTATTACATTTGTGAGCCGGATGCAACATAATTACGTACTGCTGTGCACTTGTCCTGTGTAAATTATAGTCTGAATGACAAAAAAGTTAATCATCAATAAAAACTAGGCCTCTTCTAGAAATTGACCTGGTGGACACCTGAATAAGCCTGTTATCACAAACTGTGTTTAATAACTACTTTACCTGCATTATTATCCAAATCTGACAGACTCTAATCTTTCCTTTTAAAATAGTAAAACAAAAATATAATTGTGATGTGCTCTATAATAATCATTCACTTTGATGACAAGGCACATTTAGGGTTTTACACTGTTGGAAGTGAGCAACTCTTTCTAACGCACTTTCTAACAACAACAGCTTTATCAGCCAGTAGTAAAAATAGTTCTTTACCTGATCGTTAGCATGCTGTCTGTGAACCTCTGGACAAGTGCTTTAATGAAGACAGGGTCGATGTTCCTCTTCTGCAGCTGGTTGAACAGCATGTCCACATTTGGCATGGTCTTGTGGAACAATGCCAGGAAAAAACAGAAAGCCTCGTCTTCAAGCATCCTCACAAAGCCCCCAGCCTCTCTGACAGTTGGGGGATCAAAGTTCCCAGAGTCTCTGATGTTCAGGAAACACTTTAAGAGGTCATCCTTGTGCTCGTACACAGTGTTAACAGCGCGACTGTGGAAGTTCCACCGTGTTGGAGAGGCTCTGGGAAGTCTATGCACAAGTACTTGGTCAAGCACCATGGTTCGCTTGGGTGACCTGGAGAAGAAGGCAGAAAATCCTGCAAGGTTGGAAAAAAAAAGTACCGATTCTGGGGATGTGTGATGTTGCCTGCTGCATGATGAGGTTCAGCTGATTCACATAGCATTGGACGTAGTGAGCATTTTCGTATACATCCATTATCTTACGCTGCACTCCGCCGGTGGCTCCCCTCATCACACTAGCTCCTTCGTAAGCTTGGGCAACAAGTTTGGCCTTTTGTCCATTTGGGAGTATGGTGCTTAGCCTCTCCAGAAGCGCTGTAGCGATGGTGTTGGCAGTTGCGTTCTGGATGGTAATGAACTCAAAAAAACGCTCTTGGATGTTACTGTTTGCATCGATGTAGCATAGCACAAGCACCAGCTGACAGTGGGTGGAAATGTCAGTCGTTTCGTCAGCTTGAATGGCAATAACATCAGCGCTCTTTACTTCCTACAGAATGTAATCCTTTAGCACTGAAAGCATGCAGTCCAACAGCTCGTTTTGTGTTGTCTTTGACGTGCCATTAAAAACGGTAGCTGCCTTCAGGTGCTCCTCCAGCACACCGTCTAGGGAGGCAACAAAATCCACCAATCCCCTGAAAATGCCAGGGTTGTCCGAGGAGTAAGTCTCATCATGCCCACGCAACGCCAACTCAAAAGCTTCGCAAAACTTAACACAGTCGATCATTTTGGATAAAATGTGCCGTCGTCCAGCTGCGTAGCGATGTTCACTCTCCCTAACATGGCTAGCTTGACAGAATTATCCATGTGTGTCCTGGTGTTCTCATGTTTCCTTACTTTCTCAGACAGGTACTTCATGTCCCTCACTCCGGTAACTGTCCATGCTGGATCTGTCCCCGTTGTTTTAAAAAGTGGAAGTTTTCAAGTAAATCTGTCATGGTTCTGTGTTTTGTTGTGTCTTATGTTTTGGTTTCATTGCCCTCTTGTGTCTTGTCAGTGTCTCTTCTGTTTTTTTTCCCTGTTTTTCCTTCCCACCTTGTTGCAGGTTTGTCTCACCGTCTGCCTGTGTTATTTCTCATCTGTGCTTCTCCCTCATTAGTTCACCTGTTCCTCATCCCCTCATCAGTGTGTCCTGTATTTAAGCCTTTGTTCTCCATGCACTCCTTGTCAGTTCGTTGTTCCTGTTTCTGTTGGTATTAGTGTGATGTCCTCCTCAAGCGTCCCCGTGTTTCCTCCTGTTTCCATGGTATGTTTTTGGACTTTGATTTCCGGTTTTCCTTTGTTTGATTTGTACTTTGCCTTTTTGTTGCACTTTGTTTAACTGTTTTATTTTGCTACTTTGTTTTTGGTTCCCTGGACTCTTGTTTCATTTTTGAGTTCCTGGTTTTTGGGTTAGGGTTAGGGTTATTCTTTATTCTGTCATTCCAATTTCTGACTTTGTCAATCAGTTTGTTCCAAATGACTTCACGTCATTGTCTTCTGTTTCTGTTTTTACCCAATTCGGAATATTATGAAGCTTCAATAGTTGGACCTGTCGACTGAGTGCAGTCATATTGAAGGACACAGGCACAGATTTCCTCATGAGCCCATCCAACACTTGGCTGGAAAATCGACTTGAAGGAGTTGTCTCTGAAAAGCAGATAAGAAGGTCGCAAATGTTTGCTCCTGCTGTCAAATGTCAGTGTACATGAGCCACATCAGGTACTGTGACTGCCTGTAGCCTGCTGCTCAAACTTCTCTGTACACACCATTCATTTACACATTAAGAGTCCCTTTAAATTACATTTATTCAAGCTTTATTTTGACAGGGACTGAGACTAATGTCTGTAATATCTAATTTTGTACTGAAAGACAAATTAGATTGAAGGGTTAAATGAATTTACACATTAAGAGTCCCTTTAAATGACATTTATTCAAACTTTATTTTGACAGGGACTGAGACTAATGTCTGTAATATCTAATTTTGTACTGAAAGACAAATTAGATTGAAGTGTTAAATGAATCAAAGGATGGTAAAGTGTAAATGAAGCTCAGTATAAAGTACGTTCAGTCAGGAAAGACCATCTAGAAGACCAAAGAGCTCATTGTGGACTACAGAAAGTCAAATGATTGCACACACTGCCCCATCCGTATCAACAGAATGGAGGTTGAGCGTGTCACCAGCTTCAAGTTTCTGTGTGTCCACATCTCTGAGGACCTCTCTTGGACCTTCAACCCCTCCACCCTGATCAAGAAGGCTCACCAGCGTCTCTTCTTCCTGAGGACTAAAGAAGGTCCATCTGTCTCCTCAGATTCTGGTGAACTTCTACCGCTGCACCATCGAGAGCATCCTTACCAACTGTATCACAGTATGGCCGGAAAGCACTGCAGACGGTGGTGAAAACTGCCCAACACATCACCGGTTCCTCACTCCCCTCCATCAAGGCTCTCCAGAGCAAGTGGTGTCTGTGAAAGGCGTGTAGCATCGTCAAAGACTGTTCACCCCCCTCCCCTCTGGGAGGCGCTGCAAGTCACTCCACACCCAGACCAGCAGGTTCAGGGGAAGCTTTTTCCCTGCATCTGTCACTCTTCTGAACTCCACAACCCGGTGACAACACCTCCCCTCAATACACACACACTCCTTCCCCCAGTGATTGAAGTTGAATCTAATCTAATCTAATCTAATCTAAATGTTCATTCATCAAGAACTCTCTTCATTTTACCCTCTCTCCACTAATGAATCAGTTGTTGATAGTTGTACTCTTGGTTTTTACCTACCTCATGGAGTCCACCTCATCACATCAAGGTCCATTGCCATTCTCATTCTCGCCATCCCATTACCACCAGCAGTGTCTAGACTCCATCAGGGGGGTGTCCTATATTGCTCACGGCTTCAACCTCCCTGTTGAGTTTTGTTTGTTCTAACATTGATTGGCCTGATTGATGAAATGGGTGGAGTTACACACAGGTGCCGCAAATCACAAATAAAAGGAACTGCAGCTTGCTCTGGCACAGCTGAAGCATGCCAGTCAGATGAAGTCAAGACTGTGTGTCTGATTTGTTATTGTTCCTCCGTTATGAGATTCATCAGTGTTTCAAGTCCTTTTTATGATGGCAGCATCAACAGGTTATGGGCCCAGAAGGGAGTTTGGAAGCGGATGGAACCGTTTATGTTTCGACGGAGATGAAAGGAATTATGAGTTGTGGGAGATGAAATTTTTGGCACACCTGCGTCTGCTCAACTTAAAAAGCACTATACTGGGTGACCCTCCTGACGAGGATGATGATGATGCAGAAGGCGACGCTAAAAGAAATGAAGAGGCACATGCTGAACTGATTCAACTGTTGGATGACAAAAGCCTGTGCCTTGTAATGAGAGACGCGGCGGATGATGGCAGAAGGGCGCTACAGATTTTGAGAGACCATTACGCTGGTAAGGGGAAGCCTTACCAGCCGTGATAAGTTTGTACATGGAATTGACATCTCTTCAGAAAGCTGTTAATGAGAGCGTCGCAGACTATATCATTCGTACAGAGACTGCTATCACAGCATTGCGGAATGCAGGAGAGACTTTAAGTGATGGCTTACTGACTGCAATGATATTAAAGGGCCTGCCAGACGCCTTCAAACCATTCTCCGTTCACATAACACAGAGTGATGAGAAGTTAAACTTCGCCGAATTTAAGACAAAGCTGAGGAGCTATGAGAGCACAGCGAAGTTTGCTACTGCTTGCTCAACTGATGACAGCGTCATGAAAGTAAGAGGAAGAGAAAACTTGAACGTGAAAATTACTTGTTATAGCTGCGGCCAGAAAGGTCACAAAGCCCTGGAGTGCATTAAAGCCAGTGGCGGGCGCAGAGACCAGAGACAATGGTGTAGTTTCTGTAAGAGTTCCACGCATAAAGATGCAAATTGTAGACGGAGACAGCGAGACCAGGTAAAGCAAGCGGTGGATGAAGAGGACCACTTGTTCGCATTCATGGTGGAGAACGCCCCGGTCAGAGGGATGAAGGAGAAAGGCCTCATGGTTGACTCAGGAGCCACGAAGCACATCGTCACGGACATTGCGAAATTCAAGGACTTTGATTCAAATTTCAAGCCACAGAGCCATATCTTGGAGTTGGCTGACGGAGTGAGGACCAGCGGCATCGCGGTGAAGAAGGGCACTGCCAAGGTGTGCCTGAGAGACACCAAAGGCCGAATAGTGGACATGATGCTGATGGAGGCGTTGTACGTCCCATCGTTTTCACAGGACATTTTTTCGGTCAAGGCAGCAACCGCCCAAGGAGCAACAGTCATGTTCAAAGAAGGTCAGAACAGACTCATTTACGAGAATGGTACGACAGTTAACATTCACATATATGACAGACTGTTTTACCTGAACACAGTTACAGATGATGTTGATGAGTGTAATGGGAATGAAAATGAAAATTAAAGGTAAAACGAGAAGTCTAAACTGAAATGTGAAGTGTGCATCAGGGGTAAATTTGCTCAGAGCAGGAACAGAGAGCCAGATGAAAGAGAAAGAGGTGTACTTGAACTTGTACATACAGATTTGACTGGACCTATAGAACCAGCAGCAAAAGATGGGTTCAGATATACCTTAGCGTTCACAGATGACTATTCAGGAGCCATCTTCATATATTTCTTGAAAGCTAAGAGGTACAGAGAAGTTCATTGCTGATGTTGCACCTTATGGAAAAATTAAAAGTATAAGGTCTGATAATGGGACAGAGTTTACCTCTCGTGAATTTCAGTCACTGCTCAGCAAAAATGCCATTAGACATGAAACCTCTGCCCCTTCTTCGCCCCATCAAAATGGGACAGTGGAAAGAAATTGGAGAACTTTATTTGAAATGGCAAGTTGCATGTTAATTGAGAGTAAATTGCCACAAGATTTGTGGACATACGCAGCTCAGACTGCTGCGATTATCCGCAATAGATGTTACAACAGACGTGTGGGGCAGACTCCATATTACATGCTGACTGGAAAGAAGCCTGACGTTTCAGGAATGAGAACATTTGGGTCAGAATGCTATGCATACAAACATGACAAGAACAAGCTAGATACACGTTGTGATAAAGGGATTTTTGTTGGTTACGACAAGAATAGCCCTGCGTATCTTGTCTTCTATCCAGACACAGGAAAAGTACTCAAAAATAGGTTGGTAAAATTTATCACAAAGAGAGCCATTGAATGTCACACTCAGACAGATGAGAATGATAATGAGTACATTTTGCATGAGCATACCAGCACAGGTGAAAGTGAAAGTAGTCACAGTACACGCTATCCAAAGAGAGAAAGAAGACCCCCTCAGTATTATCGGGACTATGAGTGTAAGGTCGAATGTGATGATCAAGCACCAACAAGTATTGACTATTGCTATAGAGTTGCTTGTGATGTACCCCAGACACTGAAGGAGGCGATGAGCTCATCAAAATCAGAACTGTGGGCTGAGGCTATGAAGGAAGAAGTTGACTCTCTGAAAGAGAACAATACCTTTACCCTAACACCATTACCTGAAGGTAAACATGCAGTGGGGGGAAGGTGGGTATACACTGTCAAAGACAATCCTGTTGAAACAATATACAAAGCCAGATATGTAGCAAAAAGTTATAGTCGTAGTTGTTGCTGGCACTGATTATAACGAGACATTTTCTCCAACTGCTGATTTGACGTCTGTACGTATCCTAATGCAGCTTGCAGCTCAGTATGATTTAGAGTTACAGCAGATGGATGTCAAAACAGCATATCTGCATGCTCCTATCGATTGTGAAGTATACATGGAGCAGCCTGAAGGATTTGAAGTTAAGTCGGAGACAGGTGAAAAATTAGTCTGTAAGCTTAACAAATCACTTTATGGTCTGAAACAATCAGGACGGAATTGGAATCAAATGCTCCATGATTTTCTTGTTGAACAGGGTTTTGTTCAGAATCCAGCTGACTATTGTGTTTACAGTAGACAAACTGAAAATGAAAGGGTATTAATGATTATCTGGGTTGATGACCTTATTATTGCAGTGAGGAACAGTCAAACACTCAAAAGTGTGAAGGAAATGTTGGGAGCAAAATTCAAAATCAAAGATCTTGGTAAACGTAAATATTCCCTGGGGATTGATTTCACACAGAGGGAAGGTGAAATAAGAATGAGCCAAAAAAGGTGCATTGCAAAGATTTTGGAGAGGTTTGACATGACTCACTGCAAATCAAGGTCAACCCCATGTGAAAGCAAACTGACACTTGACAATGAAGGTGAACTTGTTGATCCAAAGATGTATCGTGAAAGGGTTGGCAGTTTAATCTATGTGATGACATGTCCTAGACCAGATTTAAGCTTTAATGTCAGTAAATTGTCACAACACTTATATGAACCAAAAGAACAACATTGGGTGGCAGTGAAACATGTGTTGAGATATTTAAAGGGCACTGTGGACCAGGAATTGTGTTACAAGAACGGTGATGTAAATCTCAAACTTGTGGCATATAGTGATGCAGACTGGGCAGCAGACCAGAATGACAAATGAAGTGTGACTGGTTACTGCTTTAGTTTATCTGTGACTGGGCCCATTATTTCCTGGAAATCTAGGAAACAACCCACAGTTGCTTTATCCACATGTGAAGCAGAATACATGGCTTAAGCAGCTACTATAGGAAAGCCTGTATCTTGTGAATTTATTGAATGGAATGGACAATCAATTTGAATATGCACCAGTGACAATTTATGAGGACAATCAAGGCACAATTGCTCTGTCAAAGAATCCTGTATGTCATCAAAGGAGTAAACACACTGGGCCTCATTCATGAAACGTTAGTAAATTTGTGCGTAGATTTGCACATAAAAGCCTACACTACTAAAAACCTACTCCGGATTCATGAACGCCGCGGGAAACTCAGATCTGATCGTAAACACGTGTGTATGATCATGAATGCCAATCCATCGTAAAGTGACAGCGCGCTCCCGGTAATCAGCTATTAGCATAAAACCCCGCCCATGAATTGCCAATGACCACCATATGGAGGTGTAGAGGCATCCTGTCAACCTGTCAGTCATGGCGCAAAGAAAGAAAGAGAAAGAAAAAAAGAATTATTCCGAAGCGGAGATTGAAATCATTTTGGGAGAAGTGCAGTAACCCCTATCCCCTATGGATATAGAAGGGTAAGTCCATATATAACACACACATGTAATTATGCAGGCTATATTCTTACCAATGAGCCAGCGTCTCTCACAGCTCCATCCTCCAAACGCATGCCAACTGCGCAATTACGCAGGATGAATGCATCATGCGTCCCACCAGGCCACCGTGACACAACGTTTAACAACACACACTTTGCGTCACAGATCAGTTGCACATTCACGGAATGAAAGGTTTTCCGGTTTATGTCAGCAAATGCATCACCGGATAGAGCCTTGATGGGTACGTGTGTGCAGTCTATGGCACCGATGACACCTGGCATGTTTGCGATCGCACTGAATCCCTGCATTACTTCTACCTGCCGTTGTGCGCCATAGAGACAGTTAATATACTCTGGCATTAGTTTAATAATACCGTTAAGAACTGCAGGCAGGGTGCGGCTCAGAGACGGACCTGTCACCTATCTCCCATAGAAAAGAATGCGTAATCTATTGAGTCGATTTACATAGATAATTCACAATTATGAGTGTTGACATATGTATGATCGACTGTGTGTATTCTGTACCAGTACTAATCTGTTCCACGCCACAAGGGGGTGGTATCAATATGATCTGAGATGTATATGATTGGTGACGTCACAACCCCTATAAATAGGAATGTTCTGGACTTGATCATTCTCGATGCCCGCTCCCAACATGGAGGCTGAGAGCAGTTTGTTTGTTTCACTTTAAAATAAATATGCCTTGAGGCTGAAGTGAGTAATTCGTCTCGTCTCCCTTTCTGAAGTTGCACATTGGACTCCTGCTGTGTGTTAGTAGCGCTCCTGCTAACAGGTTATGGGCCCAGTAACGGCGACAATGTGCAACAATGGAAAGCGGCGAGCGAACGTTAGCTAGTCAGCTAAAAGTGAGTTAGCTAGTTAGCGCGCTAAAACCGGGAACGCTAACAGAAGCTGAGGAGAATGGCGCATCAAAAGGCAAAGCGGCCAATGTTTGACGGTAGGGCCGAAGAATATGAGCTCTGGGAGGAACGGATGCTGTGCTGTATGCACCGTGTCGGGTTAAAAGAGACTATTCTTGAGGAGCCTGGTGAACCGCTGACGGCTGAGGAATGAGCCAAGGATGCTGAGCTGAACGCTGATGCTTACTGCTCGTTGGCGCCATTGCTCGACAATGTGAGTTTGGGACTAATTTTCCGGGACTGTAAAAATAAGGGACGTGAGAGTCTGCAGGTGCTGAGAGAGCACTACATAGGCAAAGGTAGGCCACGGATTGTGTCGTTGTATATAACGTTAACCTCGCCGAAGAAAGCGGACACAGAGACTGTGACAGAGTACATTATCCGGGCAGAGCAGATCTTCACAGCGCTCAGAGGTGCAGGCGAGGCACCGAGTGAGGGGCTGATGATGGCAATGATTATGCGGGGACTACCAGACATGTACAAACCATTTACGATTATGGTTACCCACGGTTCGGTAGAGCTGAAACTGGCGGAGTTCAAGGCTAAGCTACGAAACTTCGAGGCGTCGGAGGATGCTGAGCCAGTAGCCGAGTTGGCGGGAGAAAGGGTGCTGAAGGCTCGCGCAGCACTGAGGAAAAAGAACGGCGGCGGATCTTCGACAGAGATGGCGTGTTGGCGGTGCGGAGAGAAGGGACATCGAAAAGACGAGTGCTCAAGAAAAGTTTGGTGCGGTTCCTGTAAAAGCACGAGCCACAGCGACAAAGCCTGCAGGAAGAGCGAGCGTACACAAAGGTCCAGGTGTGCTCGCGCTGAAGATCACGGCGGTGGCGGCAGCGGCAGCAGCAGTAGCGACAGCAGAAGCGGTGCTAGTGGCAGCAGAGGTAGCAACAGCGGCAGCGGTGATGGCAGAGGCAACGGCAGCGGCGGTGATGGCAGTAGCAGAGGCAACGGCAGCGGCGGTGGTTGCGGCAACAGAGGCAGCGGCAGCGGTGATGGCAGTAGCAGAGGCGGCGGCGGCAGCAGCAGCGGCGGTCAGGCAGCGAGTGGTGGTCGGATCAAGGCGCGGGGACCCGCGAGAGACGACTTCACATTCCGGGTAGACACCGAGGACACCTGCAAGCCAGCGCAGCAGCGGCAGATCGAGAGAGGGCTGATCGTCGACACAGGCGCGACATCCCACATGCTGAACGACAGGAGCCGGTTCAAGTCCTTCGACAGCTCATTCAAGCCGGAGAGCCACAGCATGGAGCTGGCCGACGGGAGGCGGACATTCGGGTTGGCGGAAGGCAGAGGAGACGCACAGGTGTGTCTCACTGACAGCGACGGACGAATATGTACAGTGACTCTCAGGAACGCCCTGTACATCCCTTCGTTCCCACAAGAACTCTTCTCCGTGAAGTGTGCCACTGCACACGGTGCCAAGGTACTTTTCGAAGAAGGTAACAATGTTCTTGTGGCGCCTAATGGTGCAAGGTTTAACATTGATGTGTGTGACAGAATGTACTACTTGTGTTAGCCATGATATCCAAACCTGGTATGAGATAATGGGGCATTGTAATTACGATGACATACTGAAACTGCAGGATGTAACAGTAGGCATGCACATCAAAGGTGCAAAGCGTAAGCCTGACAAAGAGTGTCATGTATGCATAGAGGGGAAGTTTACTCGGACGAGAAACAGAAATGCAACCGACAAGGTGAAAACACCACTTGAGCTGGTGAATACTGATCTAGCTGGTCCAGTGACCAATGGTTCAATAGATGGTTACAAATACATGCAGTCATTCACAGATGTGTGCACAGGAGTAGTTTTCACATACTTCCTGAAAGCAAAGAGTGATGCCGTACAGGCTACTGAAAAATTCCTGGCAGACGTAGCGCCTTATGGCGATGTGAAATGCATCCGGTCAGACAACGGGACCGAGTTCACAAGCAGAGAGTTTAAGACACTCCTGCGGAAGAACAAAATCAGACACGAGACGTCCTGTCCTTACTCCCCACACCAGAACGGGATAGCTGAGAGGGAAGGGCACACTCTCTTTGAAATGGCAAGGTGTAAACTGATCGACAGCAACTTACCTAAGAGCCTATGGCATTATGCCGTTCAGGAAGCAGCATACACCAGAAACAGATGCTTTAATAAGCACATTGGCACAACACCGTACACAGCACTGACAGGGAAGAAGTGTGATCTAGCCCAGATGCACAAATTCGGGTCAGAGTGTTATGTGTACAAACAAGACAAGGGTAAACTAGATCCCAGGTGTGAGAAGGGTCTCTTTGTAGGGCACGACAAGGGCAGCCCAGCCTATCTAGTTTACTACCCCACTAAGGGAAAAGTGCAGAAACACAGACTGGTTAAGTTTATTACTAAGACCACATGTGACAGTGAGACTCAGACACAGGACATAGGATTTGACCCTATTGTAAATAGTGACAAGACTGACGCATCACAACCCAGTGCTCAGAGCACAGACACCCAGACTGACGGTCCACAATCCCCAGAGGATGATGGTGAGGAGCACCACATGGTGACACCACAGGCCTCAAGCAGTGGGAGGTACCCCACTAGAGAGCGTAAGCCCCCGAGTTACCTCAGTGATTACGCTACTCAGGATGATAGTGGTGATGATGATAGTACACTCACCAGTGTTGACTATTGCTACCGAGCAGTGTGTGGTGTGCCACTGACCTTTAAGCAGGCTATGGCATCACCACAAGCAGGTAAATGGAAGAGGGCAATGGACGAGGAAATGCAGTCATTAGAGGAGAACCAGACCTTTACCCTGACCAAATTGCCAGAGGGCAGAAAGACAGTGGGAGATAGGTGGGTATACTCTATTAAAGAGGGTGGTGACGGACACGAGCAGTACAAGGCCAGATTTGTGGCGAGGGGGTATAGCCAGAGAGAGGGGATAGATTATGGTGAGACATTCTCCCCCACGGCAAACATGACAAGTGTGCGTGTACTCATGCAAAAGGCAGCCCAAGAGAACTTGGTGCTACACCAAATGGATGTGAAGACGGCGTATTTACACGCACCCATTGACCGAGACATTTACATGGAACAACCTGAAGGTTATGAAAAAGTAGGAAACAACCTAGTGTGTAAACTACAAAAGTCAATTTATGGTCTAAAACAGTCGGGGCGCAACTGGAATGAGATGCTGCACCAATGTTTGATAAATGACAACTTTACACAGAATCCAGCAGACCATTGTGTGTACACAAAAGAGTCAAAGCAGGCAGGGAAGGTGATAATTGTGATTTGGGTAGATGATCTTGTCATCGCAGCGAACAACACAAGAAGCCTAGAGCAGGTTAAGGCAATGCTCTCCAACAGGTTCAAGATGAAAGACCTAGGCAGATTGAAACACTTTCTAGGCATAGATTTCAGTCAGACAGATGAGTGTGTAACCATGTCACAACAGAGGTATACTGAGAAGATTCTCAATCGATTTGATATGCAGGAGTGCAGAACACGTGAGGCACCGTGTGAGCAAAAGGTTGAATACACTGAGGATGCACCCAAGATGACAGATGTAACAAAATACAGGGAAGCTGTAGGTAGTCTCATCTACTTAGCAACTTGTACGAGACCTGATCTTAGTTTTGTGGTTGGTAAGCTTTCACAACACTTTGCAAACCCCACAGAGGAAAACTGGGTGACAGTAAAACATGCACTGCGTTATCTTAAAGGTACCACTGACAAGCAGCTGACTTTTAAGAAAAGCAGCGATGGTTTAGGCCTTCGGGCATACAGTGATGCAGATTGGGGTGCAGACACCAGCGACAGACGGAGCACGTCTGGCTACTGTGTGAGCATGTGTAAAGAGAGCTCACTGGCATCGTGGAAGAGTAAGAAGCAACCCACAGTAGCATTATCTACATGTGAAGCCGAGTACATGGCTTTAGCTCTCACTATACAGGAGTGTATATACTTAGAGCAATTCCTGAAAGGTATGGATTCCTATGAATATGTTCAAACTGTCGTTCATGAGGATAACCAGGGCACCATCGCACTTGTGAAGAACCCTGTGTGCAGACAAAGGTGCAAACATGTAGACATCAAGTATCACTTCATAAGGTCAACTATTAAAGAGGGGAAGATGACACTTGTGTACTGTCCTACAGATGAGATGGTAGCAGATGCTATGACCAAGCCTGTCTCAAAGGTCAAACTGCAGAAGTTTACAGGAGTAATGTTTGGTAATAGTGTCTGACAAGTTGTAAATATGTTAAGTACTGTGTGTACTGTAAAATGTTTTTGATTTAATTCTGTTTTGATTCTGATTGTTAAAAACTGTACAGGATACAAGTCACTCATAAGTGGGAGTGTTGACATATGTATGATCGACTGTGTGTATTCTGTACCAGTACTAATCTGTTCCACGCCACAAGGGGGTGTTATCAATATGATCTGAGATGTATATGATTGGTGACGTCACAACCCCTATAAATAGGAATGTTCTGGACTTGATCATTCTCGATGCCCGCTCCCAACATGGAGGCTGAGAGCAGTTTGTTTGTTTCACTTTAAAATAAATATGCCTTGAGGCTGAAGTGAGTAATTCGTCTCGTCTCCCTTTCTGAAGTTGCACATTGGACTCCTGCTGTGTGTTAGTGGCGCTCCTGCTAACAATGAGCTTAATCTGAATCTTAATCCTGACAGTTGCCAACTAATTTAACTAAATGTGTTATATTTTTAATCGTTTGTCATGTTTATATCACGTGTTTCAAAGGCATCTGAGTATTGTGTACATAACAGAGCGCAATATGAATTAAAATTGTAATTTCCAATAGTGACAAGCATTATTTATATGCGTTCTTAAATGTACACAAGCACTACGTGTGGTCAGCAGCATGTGGAGATTTTGTTAGTAGCTACGAAAAGATCGGAGCTACTAAAATATTGATGAATGCGGAGATGTGCGTAAATTTCCGTCTGCGAACGGTTTACACACAAATTCGTTCTGCTCACGTTTCATGAATGAGGCCCATTGATATTAGATATCACTTTGTTCGATCTGCACTTGGTGATGGAAAAATAACTATCGACTATTGTCCTACAGCAGACATGGTGGCAGATATTTTAACAAAGTCTGTAACTAAACTCAGAATGGACAAATTTGTGCATTTTGTTTTTGGTTAATGAGAAAAAAAAAGAGTGTATAAATCTTTGTCAAGAAATGTACCATCAATCTAGGAACAAGTGGGGGTGTTGAGTTTTGTTTGTTCTAACATTGATTGGCCTGATTGATGAAATGGGTGGAGTTACACTCAGGTGCCGCAAATGCAAATAAAAGGAGCTGCAGCTTTCTCTGGCGCATGCCAGTCAGATGAAGTCAAGACTGTGTGTCTGATTCGTTATTGTTCCTCCGTTATGAGATTCATCTGTGTTTCAAGTCCTTTTTATGATGGCAGCATCAACACTCCCTCTTAAAAATAAAATGGATGTCAGCTTAAGTGGATGGAGCTTAAGAGTCTTATTTCTCCTCTGATGAGCAGAATGAACAAAATGTCTCCTGATTGAAATGTGGCTTGTCTTTGGGATAAAACCTGCAATTTGTTTCATTCATTCATTGTCAACTCAGTAGTAGTAGTCGCAGTAGGGCCGCTTTATCCCTTTTTTCAAGGGGTCATGGGGAGGTTTCTGTAGCCAATCCCAGCTATCTAAGGGCGAAGGCAGGGTGCACCCCAGATGAGTCGCTAGCTCATTGCAGGGCCCGTACTGATGGCAGAGGTAGGAACCTTGATATTAGATATCACTTTGTTCGATCTGCACTTGGTGATGGAAAAATAACTATCGCCTATTGTCCTACAGCAGACATGGTGGCAGATATTTTCACAAAGTCTGTAACTAAACTGATGCAAGGTGCCAATTGCACATCAGGAGCAATTTTGGGGTTCAGTATCTTGCTCAAGGATACTTCAACATGTAGCTCAGCTACGCCCCGGGGAGCTGGGATTTGAACCAGCAACCTCCCAAACACGGGTCGATCTGCTCTACCCGCTGAGCTACAGCCGCCCTCTCAACTTGTTTCAATGGAAAGTATATATTTTTGATTTACACAATATGTAAATTAACAACTTTTTCTAAAATAATCAGACATTTTGTTTTTTTCAGATGACATTAAGGTAAATGAATACATAACTGTTCATGTTTGGAGAAAATTAAGTTAACATTTGGCTTTGATGGTTGTTTCTTACAGTAGTTGTTTCTCTTTAGTAGTCCCTGAAAAATAAGTGGATAGCACTTTCCATTCTTTTATCTGCTGAATGTCCCTGATAGAGAGGGAGGGGAGAAAGTTCATAGGCCCCAGGCTCAGAATCTGCTGCAGGGTGGAGACGTGACTTCACTTCTTTGGCAGTCCAATGAGTGAATCTCATGAACTGTGTCTTACAACAAGTTCATGTGCTGATTTGCAGCTGGCCTAATCAACACGACCCAACAATGGTTATTTGTTTATAACGTATTATTTATTTTTCATTTCATACTACAGATTATTTGCAATATAATTTACACACACAACATAAATATCAAATGACTGGACTGTAGAGTAGACAGCCCATAGAGACAGCCTATAACATATCTAAAGTATATAACATATAATGGACTTGACAATCAATCTGAATTTGCAGTGTAGCCACCTACGGTCGAATGTATAAACCATGTGTAAAATCATGCATACCTTTTTCACTACATATGGTATTTATAGAGGCAGAATGTGAGCTGAAGACCAGCGCAGAGATACAGTAGCTGCTGCTAATATGATGAGGTGGACATTGAACAGGTCTATAAGGGGAGAGACGTGTCCTCAGAGTAAAACACTGTTTGTTTAGATTGTGTCTGTGGACATGTTCACAGATTGGTTATGTGATCAATCCAGGCAAGTTAAAAATGAAGAAAAAAACAAAAACCAGACACCGCGCATCAAAAAATGTTCATGATACTGTTATCTTTAAGTCAAAGGAAACAATCATCATTTACAATGTGTTCACCTTCATCACAGTATCTACTCCACAGTACAATTCATTTTTGCATATTTGGAAGAGACAGATTATGTAGCACTCTTGAGACTTAACAGAATGTTTCTCTGTTCACTCTGACTCATTAAAATCTTCATTTTTTTAGGATTTAAATTTAATTGTAGGCTAAGTATGTATGAATGTTAATGTTAACGTTATATTCTCATTTCTGTATGATCATGACAATAAAAAGTACTGTTGGAAAAGTAACTGCACTCTCAGCAAACTAACATTGCTGAATTAAAGATTTACCAATAAAGAACAGATAACAAACAAATCATCTTTGGGTCCTCATATTCACATGTCTTGTGTGATCTTCCATAGCTCTAACTTGGGCTTTGGTTGGTAAAAGTTAATTTCTCTCAAACAGTTTAGGTGACATAAAATTTTAAAACACCTGAAGAAAAACATTACTTGTTACTTGTGCAAAACATTCATATTGATGCACTGTACTAAATATACTGTTTCTTTACCATTACTGTGGATACAGCAATGGTATTTTCCCCCAAGCATTTCCTCTCTGAGTTATCTGTTTGTTGAATTCACTGAGTACCAATTTTATTGTATTGTGAATCAGTGAGCATGTGTGAAAGGTTTGTGGTTTTAATTATTTATATGATTATATCCAATATGGATTTCAAATGTTTGTGCACAAGTTTATAAACAAAAGCTCGTTTTAACATTCAGTAAAGGATGTTTTATATCATTTTGTGTTTGTCTGGCACTTTAAGTATCGATCTGAAGTTATGGAATAACTGTTGTAACACCTTAGTGTTTTCCAAAAACAATATAATAAGGTCTGTATTCAAAACTAAAATATGTAGAAATACGTAATAAATTAATAATATTCTGAGCTCAGTGCCTCCTTAAAATCCAGCAGGCTAGCTCAATTTAAAAAACTCTAACACTTTATAATGACCATAATAAATAAATGTAAATGTATAGTTCATTAAACTTTACTCAACTGCTTGTCAATACAGTTTCCGGGGTTACACTCAGCGCATGCGCACTGGCTCTGTACTGCAGCGGAGTCCGCAGCTGTCAGCGGAGGAATGTCAGTCTGTCACTGGACTAACGACTTTGTGGACAGAGCTGCAGCCTCGGTGTCCAGTCAGGAAACATTTTGTCTGTGCTCTCTGTCCGTCGGACCCCTGCAGTGATGTCTCTGAGGCGGTGAGGGACTCGGTGTGACCCGCCGAGGGCAGACGTTACCGTCGCTATGGCGTCTTTAACCGTCAGTTCGGCGGCTCGGAGCGTTGACATGCATCGGAAGTCCCTGTCGCTGCTCTTCTACCGGGCTGTGCGGGACCTGAAGCCAGTCTGGATGCTGGAAGACATGCGGACGATGGAGACTTTCTACCAGGAGGAGGACGTCAGCCAGAGGACGTACAGCCCGTCGGAGGCGCTGCTCTACGCTATAGTCCACGACCACCAACCATACGCCCAGTACCTGCTCAGCCGGTACACCGACGAAGCGCTAGCGAAGCCCGGGGAGCGCTTCTGCTGCTGCCCGTCCTCCGCCCCGCATCTAGCCATGGCTGTCCGCTACGACCGGCGCTGCATTCTCGGCCTCATTTTACAGGGGACTCACCGGCTGCACAGCACGCCCCCCTACACGGAGCGAGCCGGCTGTTTTCACATGGAGGACGGCAGGACCCCTCTGCACCTTGCCTGCGAGCTACTGCGGCCCGAGGCGGTCGTCATGCTCCTGGGGAACGGAGCGTCCCCGCTCGCCGTGGACCACAACGGCCTGACACCGCTGGACATCACTCTGGAGAAACTGAGGGAGTCCAAGGAGGTGAGCGTCGGGGAGAGGAGGCAGTGTCTGGACAACCTGCTCATGTTCATGCCAAAGGTTCACTTCAAAATGAAGGCAGCTCTGAGCGGAGAGCCGCAGCGCTGGACCGAGCTGCTGGGCGAGGAGACGTACACTTATCTGGCAGGACGGAGGCCGGCGCCGCTGCTCCTCATCGCCATGCAGACTGTCCTGAAGCAGCTGAGCCCCGCCACCTTCCCCGACAGCCTGCATGAGCTGCCCATCCCCTCCTCCCTCAAACCGGCCGGCCTGCCTGTGAGCCCGCGGGACGGCCGGAGGGTCTGACATGATGCATGCTGCACTGTATGGAAACTGTTCTGCTTGTGTGTGTGTGTGTGTGTGTGTGTGTGTGTGTGTGTGTGTGTGTGTGTGTGTGTGTGCGGTAACACTTCATTACAGGGCTGTACAAATAAAGTCCAGCAGTCAGGGAACAGATGGCTGACTTTGATCAGTCAGTGGACTCTGATTGAATCATGGGAGCTGCAGGGTGACTGGACTGTAGACGCAGTGGAGTAGGCAGAATAGGGAATAAACAGCCATAATCTTTGACTTTTTACACTAATCCAGGACTCAATAATCCATTTATTTGTCTAACCTCATTCTAAAGTGTTACTTACTGATGCTACTGTATTGTATCAGAGGAACAGATCAACGCTAATAACAGTCTACATGTTCTGTGACTGCTGTTTTTTTTATTATTATTATTTATTTGGCTTGTATTTTACAGTAATGTTGAAGAAAGTGATCTCACGGTGCGTTCACACCGAAAGCGCCCAAAGAGGAATCCACCTTGTCCACTCCATCTAAGTCGCTTATGTCGCTTTTGGCCCCCCTCAGAATGTTCGTTCTTGCTTCTAAATTTAAAGGGCCCGCACGCCACACGCGTTAAACACCACCACGCAACTACTGCTGTAGCACAGCCCATTTACCGACATCGTTGATCATGGAAAGTTACTTGAAAAAGTCATTAAAAACAGAATTACTCCGCAATCATATTAACAGAAATGATCATACCAAATAAACACTGATTTTGCCAAATGTATGATGATACGGACAGGGTAGCTAAATGCAAACACAACTAACTTAGCAAAAGTTTTAAGAACAGCGTTTTTGATTGATGGGAAGTAGCCCTAGTACCAGTAATTTATTCTAGCCTACTGTCAGTGTTGTGTAGCCTACATTTCATTCTAGTTGTGAAATGTAGTGCAATTGGTTAGATGGACGATAATGTGAGCAAATGAATTGCATTTCCGCTATAATGGAGCGTTCTAGAACAAAAACATATTCTATAAATAGCTGCACTTAACTCAGTTGCGTATGGCGTTATCGATATGGATGATCGGGAGATAGTTGCGTTTGGTGTTGCCCTGCTGTACTTGAGAAGAAGACGCCATCCTCGTCGCCGGATTTACTACGGATTTACTACGGCAGTAATCAGCATTTCCAGCGACATCTTGGAACGAATGTTTGGTAGGAACCAAAGTTACGCGGGTTGTTCCCTGTGACAGATCTGACCGAAGGACAACAGCAGAACGAGACATCCCCATTAGCTATCGGATGGATTTTCTACCTTTCACTCCTAGACGCGTCATAGCTCATTACATAAAGTTGGAGGATTTTTAACTTTTTTAATCCACCTAAGTCGCCTATTCCACCCGACTCCGCCAATTCCTCTTTTCCCTCTTTGTCCGCCTGGCTCCCAATAGATAGTGAATGACTTCCGGGAGGATTTTCCACTTTGTCCACTTTTGGTGTGAACGCACAGTTATAGATCATATGAAAACTGTATAGAGGTGGAGTAGAACGATGATCAGGGCCAATATTCAGCATTCTTCTGATTACCGGTATCAGTGATTTTTCTGTCAGATTGCCAATAAAATAAACTAATTTTAAAATGTGCTACTTTGGCTCTGATGCATCATCCTCTCATACAATGTCTCACCCACAACACTGCAGATTCAGATTATTTAGTGTTTACAGGCTGTTAATTGTGACATGTTACAATTAGATAAAGTAACTAGTAACTAAATGTATCTAATAAATGTAGTGAAGAGGAAGAATAAATTAGCAAAAAATGGAAATACTCCTAATAGCTAAAATTGTACTTAAGAACAGTTCTTGAGTAAATTGTACTCAGGTTTGTTTCATCAGGGGTTCCTAATTTGACACAAACATTTTCATTTTTACTGTAAAGGAATATTGGTATAATCGATATCAGCCCTGAAAAAGTCATATCAGTCGACCTCTAGTCTGGATGTCTGATTATGTCTGACTGAATAAGAATCCAGGTGATGATCTAATTTAGTCTGTCTTGACTCCATGAATGAGCATGTCTGTTGATGTCTGCTGGTTGTCACACAATAAATGACTAACGACGGCCCTGGGGAAGTATTGTTGAGAAGGATGTTTGTTTTGGACTTGAAAAAACAAAGGAACAGTTCACCTCCAAGTTAAAATGAATATTTGTCCTCTTAATTGTAATGCTGTTTATACCTGGAGATAGTTTTGTGTGAGTTGCTGAGTTTTGGAGATATCAACCACAGAGATGTCTGCCCTCTCTCCAGAATAATGGAACTAGATGGCACTCAGCTTGTGCTGCTCAAAGTGCAAATAATTACATAGAATAACTCAACAGCAGTGTGTTTTTCCAACACAAAGTCATTTTATTTTTCAAATATATTTTCTAAATTGTTTAATTGAACTGAGCTGAAGCTAGTTAGTTACATCGTTATACTGAGTTTTGAACAAAGGTTGGCATCATCTCTGAGCAGGTTGTTACATTATGTGACATATCGGCCTCCACGTACAGTAGTACGAGTCACACAACAGGAACAGAGGCTATAACTGTGTTCAAGATCTGAGCCCACAAACTGTTAACCCATACCAGTTTAAAACTTTACATGTTCAAACATTTGTATGCAGAGCAAATCACATCTTCAGTAGGACATGGGCCGACACATTATGATATTCATGAAGGATCACATCAGGGCATATGAGAGAGAAGTCAGTCTCTTATAAGGCAGTGTGTTGCTAAAGATTTTTGTAATGCCAAGATTCTCAGTCTGTTTGGCCTGATGTATCAGAATCTTTGCGGGCAGGAAATGAGGTACAGGAGTTTGACATAGATGGATTCTTTTACTCCTCTTTCAAACCTGGAACGACCGTCTTTGAACAGAGGAGGTGGCCTAAGACATTACTTATCACCCACCTACAATGCAGTTCTGAGTTCCCTCCCCAGACAGTTTAACAAACCATCCGCATCTGGGCTCACCTAGCCTTAGAAACCCACATGAAGGCCGGTTGGGTCAACGACCCACAAGTGGCCCTAATGACTCTAAAACTCAGGGCTCACACGTGTCCTTAACAACTCTGTAAGGACACTCCGTCACAGAGTTTAAAGCCTGCAGCTCCCCTCCAGTTAGTGAGAACTGAAGAAGCCTCTTGGATGAGAGGTGAAATGTCTTCAAGAAACCGAAACAAGTCTAGTTTCCTACATTACAGCACTTAAATTTACCATGACCTGGATTACTGAGAACCTTCATCAACATGTATTTGTACTTGAATCTATTTCCTTTATATGTTGAATCACGCTTACATGTAGACAACGGCCAGATTTATAACTTGTAATAATAACTTTATGTATTGAGCAGCTTTACAAACAGAGTTGACCAAGTGCTTTAACAGACAAAGCAGGAGCCTTAAGATGATAGTATAACAGATGAATGAACAAACAGACTTAGAACTTTAAACTTAAAAGTTTAAAGAAACACCAAATGTCAGTTAATTAAACCAACAAAATGGGTCCATCACATAAAAGCAAATGAAGACCTAAAAAAGATTGAAAGCCAACAAAAAGACAACATCACATATGCAGAGTTAGATATAAAAGGATAAGAACAATGAAAAGGGTAAAAGGATAAAAAAGACTGAAAAGGATTTTTTTTTTTAAAAAAAGCATCCACAAGCAAGCAAACCACATCTGAGGATCTATAGCTACCAACAGGCTCATATGGGCTCAACATGTCTGTTACAGTGTGCGTCTTGGGTCCGGACACAGATGAGCTTAAAAAGTGATCAGTGAAACCTTAAAATCAATTTTAAATCACACAGCGAGCCAGGTAAACCCACCGAGGGCCCCAGGACCCCAACAGACCTCCCAATGTCTCCTTCTCTCTCAGCAGTATGGAGTGCTCCGTAATGACTGTGTGTGGTTGATGAATCAGGTCAGGTAAATCAGGTAAAAACAACACAGTGAAATCATAATGCCATGTGTGTCACCAGTGTTGGGGAAGCTACTTTGCAAGCGTAGCTTGTAAAACTACATTTCGTTCAGCCTGGCAGTAGTTTGAACAAACTGCATTTCTACCCCTGGAGAAATGTAGTTTGTAAAACTACTGCTAAAAAAAGTAGCTTTAGCAACTACTTATACTCATTATACTCATTTAACTCAGCGTTAAATAAATATACATACAACATATGGTGTCTATGAAACAAAATATAATAGCCTGCAAAAAATTCACATGCCAGCAGAAATATGCCTCTCAACTCAAGTTTTATTTTTTAAAGAACAAAAGCTGACATTTTTGGTCAACATCACAGGAACTTCAGAGGCACTAACACTCAGGCACTAAAACTAGATGTCAGGGCAGAATCACTTGTTGACACGACACATGAGCAGTCTCTCAAGTTTTTATCAGACAGCTGGTTCCAACATGTACATGCTCAAATATGGCCATGGTTGGGCCGGCGCGTTCGGGGCGTATCGGGGGTCGCGGGAGGGTTGTCCGTGACATGCTTGTGCCATATGAGCACTGCCTTCCTTGGCACGAAGACCCACCCACTCTGTGAAGCATTTGAGTGCTGCCAGGGCAAGCCAATCAGAGGCAGCATTGGCTTATGTGATGACATGTTTCATGCCTTTTTTCAAAGAAAAATAAGATATAATTTATATTATATAGGCTTTTTTTTTTTATAAAAAAATAAATAAATCTTTCATGTTATTGGCCAAACTTGTAGTTTGTAAATTGAATAGTTAAACTACAAAAAATGACCCAAAAAGTAGTTGAACACACTGTAGTGGTTCAACTAGTAATATGAAAAATAATTTCAACCAATGAAATGATCACAAATAAAATGTCCCACCAGGAACACAAAGAGCTCAGGCTCCTCAGGGGCTTGGGGCCCTGGGCAGTGGCTCACAGGACCAAGCTGGTTGGAATGACAGTGAGTGCAGCCTGTTGGACCACATCATATATCATATCATATATCCCTTTTAAAGGGAGAGAGCAGAGACCTTAAATCTCTCCTGCCTTGTTGAGTTTTGTTTGTTATTTGACCTTCATGTTAAAGGTGAAGCATGAGTTTGAGTTAAGACCAGAAGAAGATGTGATGAAGAAAGGATGACTATATTTCTGATGGTGACCAGCACAAAATTGCAGCTCTTCTCTCTCCTTTAGTTTATTATTGCTTGTACATTTAATATCCTGGGGTTTATATTTATTTTTGATGATGGGCTGGATTGAGCTCACAGCTTTAATTCAGTGACTGTAAATATATCAGAATGGTTATAATGACACCCGATGAGGAGCATGAATCAGTTCATTTTGGTGAAAGTGAATCGTGTTGTTTTCTACAGATGTCCATGTGTTTGCCACTAACTGGCAGCCTCACACTGTCACATCAAATTGAAGGTTACACAGAGCCTATGCATACACACTCTGATGGCAAAATTATCATCAAGCAGACTATGCTGCACCTATGGAAATGAAAAGTAATTCCTGCTTAGCTGCTGAGGACAAATGTAGTCAGTGTTCTGGTACAAGTGATGATCCTGAGATGAGCATCAAGCGTTTCTACATTTTGGATGTGAGGTTGACTGGTGTGCTGAGTTGCATGTCAAGACAAAGACAACTCCTATAGAGAAATGTGTGCAACCAATTGTGAAACAAAGTGTATTAATTAGTACCATGTTCATTCTGAATTCTTTCACTGAATCTTACTCCTCAGTTATCATCTCTCACAGCTGTTCAGTACCACCATTAGTGGACATGGAGCAGACAGCACAGAGGGACGACAGGCCTCTCATGCAGAAGAGAACAGTCAAAAGTTTGAGCTGGTTTGGTCAGATGGTGATCACTAAAATACGATCAGTCAATTACAATGATTTTCCAGGATCAGACTGAGCTGGGGAACATGCCCTGATAGAGGAAAATCCAGCGTTAAACCTGAAAAGAGTTGGGTTTATTTATTTGTTAATTCATTAGCAACATGCATATTATTTGTACTGCGGCTCACCAAGTGCTGAATGTTTGACTTTACTGTTGATTAAACCGTCCCTTTGAGATTAGTGTCTTCTGTCCTCTCCCTCCTTCGATATTTGATTGCCTTGACTTGAATGAATGTTGACCTGCTCAGAATGGTGGGACTTCTGTCACAAACTGAATATAAACGTCATGTCACCATGTGTTCTAATACTCTCAGCTTATCTGTTGTGCAAGAACTCCCTGACCCCAAGGCCATGACATGAAGATGAACAACACACAGGCCGACTGCCGAGGACGCACTTCTCTGTTAGTCTGTGTTTTTGTCTACCCCTCTAGTGTACATGTCAGAGTTGCCAGACTGCTCTGCTCTGATGATTCACACCTGGAAATAAACAGGAAGTAAATAGAAAAGAGTCACAGCACCAGGGGCAGGTCCAGAGAATTTTCTGGTGGGGGACACAGGGGTTAACAACAATTAATCCGGGGGGGGGGGTGCCCAAAAGTAACAAAAATGAAAGCTGCCACTGATCGCCCACTTCAATATGGGTGAACACTTCAATTTATATTGTACAGTTACACACTGTTTGTTTTCATCTTGCTTTTCTTGGCCACATTAAATCTGCTGGGTGTACTCTTACCAAGTCGTAACATACAGAACACTAGCATGTTTTCTGTACAGAGTTAGCAAGAAGTTAGTGCTTCTAGCTCTGTACAGTGAACATAGCAGTGTTCTGTATAGTAATCAGTCAAGATAGGTTGTGCAGGGCCTACAGCTCTGGTTTGAGAAATGTCTGGAAATATTCAAAATAAATCAAAAATGAGTTTGTGGATATTAATACGCAACACTAACATTTAAAGACAAAAATATGCTTTTGTTCTTGTTCCCACAGCCAGTGTCTGAAAAATATATGCATACATGTAGATTCTGGAATTTTTAAATGAGGAAGAAGAATTAAGTTCATTTTTAAAGATGTTTTAAACATTTTATTTAACTTTTTAAAATTCACTCCACAGTACTCCACAGTAACATTTAGATTGTCAAGCTTTACCCATTTAAATATATTAAGGGACAACTACATTTCAGCAGGCAAGTAATACAAAAGAGTAATTCACATATTGCTGGTGATAGGTTAATAGCATTTTTAATAAATATTCTACCTCTACCTTGGGGACCTTTCGGTGTGGCAGAAGTAGGATGAACTGGGAGCTTCCTGTTGGTGCTGGAGCTGCTGGACCTGCTGTCATCTGACTCAGCATCATCATCACCAGGGTCCGTCCTCTCCTTTTGTGCATCTGAAAGTATTGACTGACACAATCAACACTTCAATAATTCTATTTTTAATTGAACATACATGATTTCATTTTATTTCAAATAAAGTGTACATGATTTTTTGTAAGTAATATCTAGCATGAATTTCAAATAGTTAACAAATACACAATTTTTAGTGCACAGTGCCAGTTTAGTACTGTGATTAAAAGGATTGGGGTACACATTGGGGTATACAGGAAACACACACACACAGACCAATACCTACTTTTTGACTCACACCACCCACTGGAACACAAACTTGGCGTTATCAGAACCCTGCAACACAGAGCTGATAACGTACCCACCAGCTCGCAGGCACAAGGGGAAGAACATCAACACCTGAGGGGTGCCCTCAAAACTTGTGGTTATCCCAACTGGACCTTTGTGAAAACTGCAGCAGGTTCCAGAAAGAACACCAAAGTGGTGGAGGAACAAAAGCAGGACAAACGAAAGAACATAGTCATCCCGTATGTGTCTGGGGTATCAGAGAAACTCAGGAGGATTTTCAACAAACATTGCATCCCTGTGTATTTCAAACCCAGTAACACACTCAGACAGAGACTGGTACATCCTAAAGACCGAACACCACACACCCACAAAAGCAATCTGGTGTATGCAGTACAATGTAATGAGGAATGCAAAGATCTTTACATTGGTGAAACAAAACAACCGCTACACAAACGCATGGCCCAACACAGGAGAGCTAACTCCTCAGGCCTAGACTCTGCTGTCTATTTGCACCTCAAGGAAAAAGCTCACTCCTTTGAGGACAATAATGTTCACATCTTGGACAGAGAGGATAGATGGTTTGAAAGAGGAGTAGAGGAGAGTGGGGTAATTTGTGCCAAGGGGCAAGTAGTGCCACCCCTGTTATCTAGAAAACCATATTAGAAGTTGGTCATGTGACCACATATTTTTGAAGAGGCATCCATTTCACTCATCCTGTAAAGAAGGGAGACACATGGCTAGAGAGGTAAGCACATTTAAGTTCAAAAAACAATTTTTTGCCCTCCAAAGTAAAATTTCTATGATCAAGGTTTTTTGATTGCTGTGTTTGAACAATTATAGACAACTTTGAAAACCGTTCACACATGTTTTAGTGCTTTAGTAAACTACACCATGAGACTATGTAGTTAACATGATGCTAGTGTAACCGGTCTTAATTTTCTCTGCGTTGTGTTCTGGTAAATGACGAGCCAGGAGACCCAGGATTTCCACACACGACGCTTTACTGCAGTGGCACATGAAAAAAACAGCATACAGTGTGATGAGTGGCGGCGTGATACACTCTCTCTCTCACAGCTCTCCAGTCAGACAGGAGACAGATCTGCCTTTTGACATATTAACATTTCAATTTTCACATGAAACAATTTCAATCAAAACAGTATCTGAAATTGTTACTGAAAATCTTTAGCATCTGAAATATTCAGTCCACAGTATTTTTACACAAACATAACAAAATAGTCTCCATACCTGCAGTGGCACATGAAAAAAACAGCATACAGTGTGATGAGTGGCGGCGTGATACACTCTCTCTCACAGCTCTGACGGGAGTAAGACGGATGCCATTAGTAACAGAGCTAAACAATGCTAGCGCATTTAGCGGCAGATAATTACTCAAAACTCGACATAAACTGAACAGACTACGGCGAAATTAACAGGCAACATCCGTGACATCATCATCCATTATATATGTTAATCCGACCTTGTTTCAACCGTAAATTACGTTTATACGAACTTTTAATGGAAGAGAAAGGTAGTTTCGTGCTTACCTCCAGTCAGACAGGAGACAGATCTGACCGGAGCGCGCACGTACGGTCCTACGTCATCACGCCGACAGACACCGCACACACACACAACTCAGGTAAACCTCACATACAGGCAGGAGATTAAAACAGAATATAACGAACGAAAATAAATGTTTTTTGTGGAATTCATATCTGAACCTGCTACATTCACCCCTCCTGAATTTCACCAAAAACATTACACATGTCAAACACTTTAGATATGACACACTGCACAGCAGTCTACCAGACCAAGTCACAGAGAGGTCAAACCCCTAAGTTCAGTTGAAAAACTATCCGTAAAACGGATCTAAAAAGAGTTGGAAGGTTGATCAGGCCTCCAACGCTCCAGGAACACAAAGGTGCAGCCTACACCTTGTTATATTCAGTCTCATAAAGTGCATACATTCAACAGTGTCCAAAGTGAAATAAACAATGAAAAAAAACAAAAGTCACACTTCAAAGGTTTCTATGCCACGAACTAAACACCCTGTGGCAGTGACAAACCACAAGTAACAGGTTTCTGAACCATGTTCTCAATAAGCCTATCAACTGGCCTGACTCTTCTCCCTGACCTTGTGCTCACCCTCCCTTGAACTGGGACTCGGTCAGAGTCAACTACTACAGTGGGCTGTGTCTCTGCAGGGTCAGTAGGGGGGCTCACTGGAGCTGTCACAGTCAGTGTCACTCTGGAGTCAGTAATGTGATCTGCTGGAACTGAAGTCATGTCAGTCTGTGTTCCCATAGAGTCAGTCGGAGATAAGTGCACTTCAGACAGCAATCCAGGTGAATCATGAGAAATATCACAGTGGGCGTCAGTGCTGTCTGAGAGTTGGGAGGCAAGCTCCACTGCCATAGAGTCTCCATCCACACCAAGGTCTGGTCCAGACAGGACCCACGAGGACGTCCGTGCTTGAGAAGACTCGTCACCCAGGCTGTCAAGGTCTTCAGCCTCCCCGCAGTCGCTGAGGACACAAGCAGTAGATAAGCTGTCCGAGGGCTGGAGCCCAAGAGCGTCTTCGACAGGGAGGAAACTCACATCCAACAACAGATTCCTGTGTACAACTTTACAGTTGCCTGAGGCATCTCTGATCCGATAAACATGAATCTGAGGGTTTCTGTCAACAACAGTGTACATCACGGGGTCCCACTTGTCGGCCAGCTTCTTCTTGCCACGTTCACCCTTATTGGCAAGTAGCACACGGTCTCCAATGTGCAGCGACACACCCTTGACTCTTTTATTGTACTGCCTCGTCTGGCGTTCTTGCTCTCCTGCGGTGTGTTGCTGAGCGATTTTCGCCGCCTCCGACAAGTAAGACAGAAGGGTCTTAGAGTAGCTGGTGAAGTCTGTCACAACAGGATCATGCAGAACAGATTTGAACAAGACGTCAACTGGAAGCCTTGGGACACGGCCAAACATCAGATGGAACGGCGCATAGCCTGTGGTCTCATGCACCGTTGCATTGTATGCAAATGTCAATGTTTGAATCTGTTGAGGCCATTCTTGCTTAGATCGTAGAGGAAGAGCTCGCAACATATTGCCAAGTGTGCGGTTGAAGCGTTCGGTGCCTCCATTGCCCATAGGGTGATAGGCGGTGGTGTGAGACTTGGCGACACCAGACAACTGCAGCAACTCAGACACTAGTTCACCCTCAAAACTGGCACCCTGGTCCGAATGAATGCGTTCTGGGAACCCATAAACGCAAAAGACACAGTCCCACAACTTCCTAGCTATCTGTTTGGCGGTCTGATTACGGCATGGGAAGGCGTGCGCCATTTTGGTGAAGTGGTCTGTAGCCACGAGCACATCGACGGAGCGTTTATTCTTGTCTTCCGCTGACCAGAAGTCGAGACAGACGAGCTCCATGGGGGCTGAGGTCTTTATGCTCTCCAATGGGGCTCGAGCGGCGGGTTCTGGGGTTTTGGCAAGTACGCACCTCCCACAGCATCGAACGTACTCCTTCACGTCCCGCCCCATGCTAGGCCAGAAAAAGCGTTGCCTTGCCAGATGGAGAGTTCTAGCTTGGCCCTGATGTCCTGCCAAATCATGTACTCCCTCTAATGCCATGCTTCTCAAACTCGCAGGCAACACCAACTGCAGCCTCCTGAATTTGCTCACTGGGTCCCTTGTTTCCCTGTACAAGATCCCATCCTGAATCTTGAGCCTATCCCAATGTTTCAGCAGAGCCAAAGACTTTGCACCCATATGGTGTCTCTCTCGCCTCGAAGGACGTCTCTTGCGAGCTACCAATGGCAGGATACTGGAGATGCTGGGATCCTGCGATTGGTGATCTTCCAGTTCACACAAGTCGAGCGACGGTAGGGTATCTTGACTGGCAGTCTGTAGCTGCTGAACATGGTGGACAAGGTGAACAGCTCTGTTCTCAACAACATTCTCCCAGTCTTCGTGGCACTGCAGGACTGCTCTGACCTCAGATGATCTGGAGGAAACTGTAGTGTTCGGGACAGAGACATGATGCTGGACCACCTGGAGATGCTGGATGCCATGCCTGAAAGCGTCCTGCACCGCGTTCGCTTCTGCACCTTCCGCTTCCTGTACCAAACTGTCATAGGGCTCCTGAATGAGACGTCTGCTGATTGAATAGGTGAAAGGGTGACGGCTGAGAGCATCCGCCACGATGTTCTTCGGCCCTGGAATGTACCTCAAGTCAAAGTTGTATGAAGACAGCTTAGCCACCCACCTCTGCTCATACGCATCCAGCTTGGGTTTGGTCAGTATATGAGTGAGTGGGTTGTTGTCTGTCCACACTGTGAAGTCATGTCCTTTCAGCCAGTGGCTAAATTTCTCAGAGACGCTCCACTTCAAAGCCATGAATTCAAGACGATGTGCCGGATATCTCTGCTGCGATTTGCTAAGAGTTTTGCTAGCAAATGCGATTGGACGAGCCTTATCTTCTCCCACCGGGACTTGAGACAACACAGCCCCTAATCCGTCCAACGACGCGTCCACAGACAGGATGAAAGGCCTCGAGAAATCTGGATGAGCCAACACTGCACATGTAAGGAGTTCTTTCTTGAGTCGATGAAAGGCATCCTCGCATGCGGGGTTCCAGTCTGCCGCAGTCAACTTCCTGAACATGCCAGCACTTTTCCTGGGTTCTTTAGTACGTCCCCTCCTCTTCTGTCCCGCTGTTAACGCAAACAAAGGCTTGGCAATAGCTGAGCAGCCAGGAATGAAGCTCTGATAAAAGAAAACCATGCCTAAGAAGGACTTAAGTCTCTTTACAGACGGCGTGCATCCATCCTGTTCCATCAGAGCCTCTTTTGGCATGTTTGAGATCACATCCACTTTAGCTGGATCCACAGCAACTCCGCTCTGATCGATCACATGACCGAGAAACTTGACAGACTTCTGCATCAAGTGACACTTCTTCGGGCTGAGCTTGAGGTTGTTGTCTCTTAACTTTTGGAAGACCACACGGAGTCTACCCATGGCCTCATCTTCCGTGGGAGCAAACACTAAAAGGTCATCCAAATAACACAGAAGACTGGAGAAGTTGAGGTCACCAAAAATGTTCAACATCATTCGCATAAACGAAGCCGGACTGTTGCAGAGCCCTTGCGGCATCCTGTTGTATTCGTACAGCCCTGCAGGTGTCGTAAAGGCAGTGTACTTTTTGTCCTCTTCGCACAGCGGGATGTTGTAAAACCCGGACGTCAGGTCCATTGTGCTGAAGAAGGCATTCCCTCCAAGTGCCGCAAGACAGTCTGCTTGGTGAGGGAGCGGATGGGCATCCTTCAAGGTCCTTGCGTTCAGCCACCGGAAGTCTGTACAAATCCTCAGTCCACCATCCTTCTTCCAGACCATCACAAGAGGAGACGCGTACTCACTGGTGGACTTTCGGATTATCTCCTTCTCCTCCATGTCAGTGAGCACCTGCCGAAGTCGCTGGTAGTGGGCAGGAGGCACTCTCCTGTACGGCATGCGGAATGGCCGGTCATCTGTCAGCCGGATGCGGTGTACAAACCCCTTAGCTTCGCCACAATCAAGTGAATGTCTAGAAAAGATGTCTTCATACTCACGAACAAGCTCCACAAGGTTTCTCTTAGACTGGATGCTAGCACTGCAAGAATCAATGTCGAGTTCACTCAGACCTAGGCTGGAGAGTTGGTCCTTGAGGTCAGCAACAGTGGCGGCCGGCTGGCCGACCTTGTGTGATTTTCTGTCCTCTTGACAGGAGTTCTGCTTGATGTTAAGGTCTTCCACCGCGATGCAAGGTGACACATCGGCAACCTTGGAGTTGCGCCTCAGAGTGATTGGCTTTGAGGAGAGGTTGGTGATCTTCATGGGCACCCACCGGTCTCCCCACATCGGTGTGATCACTCGCCCTACGAGGATGTCTCTCGGTCTTGACTTTGAGGTGCAAGGCTCAACAATGACCGTGCTGCTTGGAGAAACTGGTGTATTACTTGGTAGTCGTCCCCATACTAGATGTTCGCGTTGAGGGAGCAGCGTGACAGCATGGGGCAGCTTCACAGCGCCAATCTTGTCGGGGACTGCATCACCCCTCCATCTGGTGGTACATGACATCACATCCAGAAACTGTTCATAGTCAGGAAGCGAATGCTGGCACCCATCAGACACTAGCCTCCAGTAGTCAGCATCACCTTTCATGGTGTGCATCAGGTGTTTCAGGACGTTAGAGCCGATGATGATTTCATCGCGTTGGCCGGGCACAACCAAAACAGGGACCACACATCTTATCCCATAGACGTTCAGTGTCAAGTCATATTTACATTTGGGTTGAGTTAGCTTTCCTCCACAGCCAACCAGTACAACTCTGTCAGCCGTCTGAGATCCTTCCACAAGAGCACCAGCCTCCCTGAGCATCTGTTCGGCCTCCTCATTCAATGTGCAAGCCATTGATCCAGAATCAATCATGCCTTTCAGCTTAACAACACCATTCACCTCGACCTGGGTGTAGAACAACTCGCTGAATGCTGGCACCTCTGCTGATCCTTGAACCACAACTTGGTATCCTTCCGGTGTGACCGAACATGCATTGACATACAGGAGCTCAAGATCTGACTTATCTTCACTGAGGGTTCCAGGTTCCTCACCCACACTGCCCCTCTCCGAATGTGGGTGACCTAATTTCCCGAAGGCTGGCTCTGACTGGTCTCAGCCTGGCCGGAATGTCTCTGTCTTTGGCTGTTGCACTCTCTTTTCCAATGACCAGGAGCGAAACATGCAAGACACAAATTCTCCCTCCTACAATGCATGACAGTGGAATGATTGCTACTGCCACAGACTCTGCAGTTTTTCCTCTGAGAAGGTCCAAAGTTAAACTGTCGTGAAGGTGCTGGCGTGGGAGCTGCAGCCTGGACATGCTGACGCGCCATCATACGATCCAGAAGGCTGAACAAAGCGGTCATACTAGTCACATCGACAGTCGGTGTTGAGGGCACATACTGTTGGCAGTGAGCTGGCCCATAATTAGGCTGAACAGTAGGAGAAGGCGTCGAAGCTTGGGTGAACTGAGAGGTGAGTACCGAAACTGGGCAACGGGGCTCTGGCTCCATAGGAAGGTGTGGGGTGGAAAAAGCTGTCTGGGCTGGGACAAACTGAACTGCTGTGGGTGACAGCTGAGAAGCGAGGGTTGAAACTGGTGGTGCACTGAGTGTTGGTGGAGGCGTGGCATGGGAAGCAAACCCAGGATCAGAGAGCATAGAGGGACTGACCTTTGCAGACTGTGACGTCTCTGTCTCCTGTGACATGGCTGTCTGGACGTGACTGATTGCGTGCCTCTGCAGAGCTTGTGAACCAGTTTGACTTTGTGTCCTAAGCTCACGCTGGAAGCTGTCAATACGTTCCTGCACTTCGCTTGTCGTCCACTCCTCTGCTGCCTTGAAACTCAGCCTGTTGTGGAGAATTGGGTCTGGACAATATTTAATGAACATCATTGACACTTCCTGTCCTGGATCCTCAACACTGCGTCCCTGCCTCTTTAGACACTCGTCCGCGATGTCGATGGCATTGTTCAATCTAATCCAATATTCCATCACACCCTCGTTCTGCAGTGGCTTAGTATTGTAAAAGTCAGCCATTGGCATGGATGAGTAAGTCAGTTCACCAAAGTGCTGCTTTAGGATGTCAAAAATCAGTTCTGGAGTCTGAATACAGTCAAGTGCGAGGTTATGTCGCAGTGTAACCTTCACCACATCCTTAGCTTTCCCCATGAGCCTAGCCAATATTTCCTGTGACTGCAAGTGTGTAGGCGTGTTTCTCTTTGTGAAGTACATCTCCACCATTTCTACCCATTCACGCACAGTACACTTATCGCTGCTCTCACCCCTGAAAACTGGTGGTTCTTTAACATCTGACTGCATTACTAGTTTCACACCAGACAAGTTCAACTCAGAAGGCATGTGTTCTGATCTAAGGCCCTCTGCAGAAGCAGAACTGTTCTCTCTCTTGTCATTATGTAGCTGAGCTGCAATAGACTGCCCAATCTGATTAGCTAAGTCGGTGATGAGAGTACTCAATTCAACCTGTTGCACCGACTTTGACGACAGAGGTTCACATTTCGGCGAAATAACTCGGGTGGAAGAAAATCTGGGCGTCCCCAACCTACCAACCCTAGGCGTCTGGTCCCCTTCTTTCTGAAACCACCCTCTTCCAAAACTCACATTTGCGTAAACCTCCCCATCGCCTTCAGAATCAGCTGACTGTGCCATAACAGCAGATACAAATACAATAGTTTAACTCAAAAAGGTCAATATACACTCAAATTGTCAAACTCAGCCTCACGAAAACACATAAAACGGCTGCAAAATCTATGAAAAAGAATAAATGTTCATTCTGCTAAAACTAACCAACATAAAACCAGGGCAAATCCAAAGAGCATCCCACGGTGATCGAGATGGCGTCGATGCTTGCAGGAATCCAAAGGGTCACGGCACCAATGTAACCGGTCTTAATTTTCTCTGCGTTGTGTTCTGGTAAATGACGAGCCAGGAGACCCAGGATTTCCACACACGACGCTTTACTGCAGTGGCACATGAAAAAAACAGCATACAGTGTGATGAGTGGCGGCGTGATACACTCTCTCTCTCACAGCTCTCCAGTCAGACAGGAGACAGATCTGCCTTTTGACATATTAACATTTCAATTTTCACATGAAACAATTTCAATCAAAACAGTATCTGAAATTGTTACTGAAAATCTTTAGCATCTGAAATATTCAGTCCACAGTATTTTTACACAAACATAACAAAATCATTACAAACATAACAAAATAGTCTCCATACCTGCAGTGGCACATGAAAAAAACAGCATACAGTGTGATGAGTGGCGGCGTGATACACTCTCTCTCTCACAGCTCTGACGGGAGTAAGACGGATGCCATTAGTAACAGAGCTAAACAATGCTAGCGCATTTAGCGGCAGATAATTACTCAAAACTCGACATAAACTGAACAGACTACGGCGAAATTAACAGGCAACATCCGTGACATCATCATCCATTATATATGTTAATCCGACCTTGTTTCAACCGTAAATTACGTTTATACGAACTTTTAATGGAAGAGAAAGGTAGTTTCGTGCTTACCTCCAGTCAGACAGGAGACAGATCTGACCGGAGCGCGCACGTACGGTCCTACGTCATCACGCCGACAGACACCGCACACACACACAACTCAGGTAAACCTCACATACAGGCAGGAGATTAAAACAGAATATAACGAACGAAAATAAATGTTTTTTGTGGAATTCATATCTGAACCTGCTACACTAGCTCAAAACAGCTAGGGGATGCTTTTTTTTCAAAATGGTGGGCTTGGGGTAATTTGTGCCAAAGGGCCTGGGGTAAGTTGTGCCAGTGTCACAACTTATGATTATTTACTATATACTGTATTACTTTATTGTGTTTTATTGTTATTATACATTATATTCTTACATTTGATCACTAAAACTATGTGACATTCTTAATTTTAGACCAAAATCCATTATGCAGTGCAAATACAGACAGACTCCTCTTGAGGAGTTAGAAAGAGCAGTGAAAGAGGTACAACAGGGGAAGGCCATACACACATCACAAAACTTGGTGGTACAGCCAGAAGGGAGCAGAAGTTCATATTTCCCTGCAGCATTGACAAGGAGGATGTTAAGTTGTAGGCCTAGTAGGCTGGATCTGTGAAGAGTCAGAGTCAGTGAGGTGTCCATGTGACAGTATAGGCCTTGTTATAGAAAAGTGGCCTTTGATGTTGTTAAAACTTTAAATAAACGTTAGATAAGTAATTTTGTGTTGAATTTGTCTTGCTTTTATCTAGCATTATCATTTGTGAGATTAAAATGATCTGTTTTACTTCAATTATCAATGGCACAATTTACCCCAGTGTATTCTCTTTAATGGCACAACTTACCCCGCACCGGGGGCAAGTTGTGCCACGAAACCACTTTTTTTATGAAGTTATATTTCTCAAACAGTTAATTTAAGATCCAAAGTGATTGTTCCCAGGGATGCACAACATCCTAAACTATATTTACACATTTTAGTTGGAGGCATTACTGTAATCCCCTTGCTTTAAAGGCACTTTAAGTAAAAATTGGCACTACTTACCCCACTCTCCCCTAAAGGAAGCCATCTATGCAAAAATTGAAAAACCATCTCTAAACAGAGGAGGGGGTCTGCGACACCACCTATCTCCAATTTACAATGCTGCCCTTTCATGTCTTCCCAGGAGATTCAACAACTTAGCCTCTAAGAACAACGGCTGTGCACTAAGGGCCTCATGTGACTCCAACGACTGTCGTTACAACACAATAGAGCACTAACGAAGTCGAAACCAACTTTCCACCATCCCCAACGATCATACTAACGACTGTCGTTGGCAATAATGGAGCACATACGACACATCAGTGGCCTTGTGACCGCCTCCTGAGAGGTTAAATAGCTGGACCTCCACACCGGCTAGTTGGACTAGTCCCAGCCTAGCGAGCAGGAACTGATGAAGCCTCTTGGATGAGAGGTGAAACGTCTTCAAAGACAAAAACCAAATCCAGTTGCGTTCGATTCAATTTCCTTGAGATGATTAAAAGGAGGTATTTAAATTGCTTCATTCACTGAATAATTGTAAAATTGTGTAGAACACCACATTACACATTTTAAAGCATTTCCCTAACACCTGCATTTTCACCTGGAGGTCCATGAGGGCTGGTCTGGCCCTGGAAATGTTGGCCTGTGTTAGCTGCCTGGGTGCATTCAGCTTGACTACTCTCACACTCGTGCTGGTCACCTGCACTATCCCTGCTAATTTTCTTCTTTGTGAAGAAACTGGAGATATCTCCCTGCCTCCCTTCATCAGACTGTAGTCTTCATCCAAAATGTGTCCACAAACACAATGAAAAGCAACATGTTATTTGTACTGTACCAACATCACAGTGGCAACAATGATATGATACTCTGTTGTTGACTGTTAATTCATGTCACAAAACGTGAAACATACAATGGATGCTAATTGCTAACCTTACTGAAACAGTGGAGAGATGTTTACGTTTATCCAGATGGAGAGCAAACTAAAGTAAAACACACAAGAACAGTTTCCCATGCAAATTGAACCAAATTAGACCCAAATGGAACAGAAGTTGGCAAAACATTGTTGTGACAGTCTTAAAGAACCTGTACAGTTCTGTTCTTATCTTAACTCGGTGCACCCATAGATATATAAACACTAGATGGCTCACGCACGCTGTTAGTCAATGGAGACCGATGTCCTCGCATGGCGGCCATCTTGCCACAGGCAGCTTGCCCACTACGGTGCATGTAGCATTTAAATAACCATAGATTGCTTAATTTAAAACCGATTTTCAAACGGTTTGTTATAAACCTCAGAGTTGTAGTTATGTTCCTGCATACTCAAGAATAATTTTAACCATGGACTTTCATAAATAAACATTAAGCAGATAGGTAGAGTAATAGCTATAGGCCTACACACAAGGTAGTTATATTAAATCATTTATATATAAATCATTTAATCATTCCATGTATGCTATATTAGTAATATTACTATTATAATGATAACTATAATAACACATAACATTAACATATAGGCTATGTTTATTTTCAATATAAATGTCTCATGTTGCCTTTCTGTATATCCGTTCTGTGCCTTTCTTATAGATATCTATGGGTGCACCTAGGAGCATCATGTTGCAAAAAAGTCCGTGACTGGTGAAGTTACACGAGTTCATTAGCAGCCGCGGAGCCACTTCCTTTGTCTTTTTTCCAGAATAAAAGCCTTCATAAGCTCTTAACACAGTCTAGTCACACAAGGTTTCGGCTTTGCTTCCGTTTTAACATGCAGCGTCGGTAAAGAGCTTTAGTGCAATGATTGACATTACCCCGAGTCAATGACCATTGGGGGGGGGCACACGGGGTGGCCAATCAGATTACAGGGGGGGCGGGTTCCCCCGTGCCACCATGGAAGCCCCGCCTCTGCACAGCACCATGCACGCACTCCTGCTGACAAGTGAATAATCCTCTAGTGTTTGTAGCAACATGTTTTACTGCGATTCACCACCAGAGGGCAGCATTGTCCAACATTTATCACACGAGTCCCTCAGGCTCGTCATGACCCTCCTGCAATAAAAAGCTCCTAACTGTAACCTGAGTACCAACATTAACTTCTACAATCCACCAATGGCTTCATTACATAGTTTTAAATTCTTTGATTAATGAAAGAATTGCACTTACTATGTGTAAGCTGCTCACATAATTCTATTAAGGAACAGTCACATTCATTTTGGAGGGCATTTTGATTAAAACAGTACTTTTGCATTCTGGTCAAACAGCAGTGAAGCAGATACCAACAAAAACACTTGAGACTGGGCGGTCACAGCAAGCACAGAGCAGACCAGTTCAATAAACAGAGTCACACAGGAACTATTCTATTGTTTTTTGATCGTAGGGGGCAAATGAAAACCAGCATTTCTTGATTGATCGGTTCAAGACACATTCTCAAGGACCTCTGATGGTTCCAGAACAGCATTCAGTATTCTTCAATATTCTATCCAACCATTGTGTTGATTAATGTCTTTGGTGCTTTACTTCCTCATGCCAGCACCTGTCAGAGGGGGAAACGCCTGAAGGATGACACTGATGCATGACAAAGTCATGCCAGTCCCGCTTTAAAACAGGTTTCTTGCCTGAACAGTATCTAGCACCTCCCAGATGTGCCCTGAGAGAGTAGAAAATGCTCCTGCAGAAACCCTGAAGTGCTTTTTTCACCCTCACTGTTCAAGATGCACAAGTGTTGCCTGCTGTGCAGCCTCCTTTCAGCTCTCATAATGCTGACCAGCATTCAGGCTCGTGTAGATGGGTGTGACTCTGCTCAGCATGCATGCGGGGCCTGGGCCCCCGGGGACGTCGTGATAGGTATACTTTTGCCATGTCATCATAAAGTGAAATCTCTTCATGAACGGACCAGACCTGATGGCTTTCTCTGCTCGGAGTGAGTATAACAACAGATATATTTGCTGCATCAGATGCAACATGTATGTGTTCTTCTGTTTTTTTTCTTTTCCTTTGTAAATGAGGTGTGCTAAGCTATACTTCTTCAATAGAAAAAACATCCATCCTTCCAGCACTTTTAACGGTGTGAATGTAAATGGTTAGGGGTAAATAATATTTATATAAATAAATGAATAAATAAAAGAAACAAAGATGGCAAATGTGGATGTGCATATACATTTGCTTATGTAGAAGTTTTAACTTTTAACATTTTTGTATTGTGAGAGGGTAGTTATGCTAAGATTAAGCTATGATCTAATTTTTACTCAATCCATTATTATTATTGTTGTTATTGTTATTATTATTATTATTATTATTATTATTATTATTATTATTATTATTATAAGTCCAAGAAAGCGCTTGGTATTCTCAGTTTTTGTCATTACTCTTTTCAGTCGATTAAAAAGGAAATCCACAATAAATGAGAACTGCACATCCTTAATTACAGATAATGTGCCTTCATCAGTGGCCTCTTACACATCAATTTGATACATAAGAAACAGGAATATATAATTAAAAAAGAAAAGGAAAGCTGATTTGTAACTTATTTTCATCAGTCTATTCTTCTATCAGTCACAGATCACCTTCTTCTCGTTTATAACTGTACTTTATCAACTCAATAAGTCTTGGGCTGTGGTCTTGTCTGTCTTTAGTGCTGGACTCTGAAGATTAAAATAAATATTTCTTCCTCTCAGTAAATTCATCTCGAGGTTTCCCTGCATTGTGTGCCCTGCTTTTGAATGTGATGGTCTTTTGTAGACTTCCTCTATGAAGTGAAACATCTCAAACCAGAATGTCTTAAAATATTTATATCTATATGTGTTTTTGCTGTTTCACTGTCCCTTTTCAGTTTTGATCTGGAGTCATTTTTGATGTCCTTGGCTGCAATCCACGAAATTGAGGAGATAAATGGAGCTAATTTCCTCCCTGGAGTGCGTCTTGGATATTTGATGTGTGACACATGCTCATATGCTAGCAAAGCATTGCAGGGTGTAGGGCACATGCTCGCAGTTAACGGGTCTCTAAGTGTGAAGTGTGACTACACCGACTTCAGACCCAGAGTCAAGATTATTTTAGGAGCGTTGTACTCTGAGGTATCCATTGCTGTGGCCAGATTGCTGAACGTGTACATGCTCCCCCTAGTAAGTCACAAATTCTGTCTGATCAGCACATACATTCTACTGACATGTCTTTAGTGGATTTGTATTCTCATTAATGATCACTAATTCAGCTGTCTAATTTCTGAGGGTGTTTTTTTCCTGGTCACTACACTTAGAGTTCCCATGAAGACGTATACTAATTTTGGTCCAATAAATACTTTCTAAATTTTTATGATGCTGCCATGGATGTATATAAAGAGAGGAGTGTTTCTGGGAACCAGGCTTCACAGATTACTGTAAAAAAAGAAAAGAAGCCTCTCTGTTGTCTGGTGGTACAGCAGAAGATACTTCTGAATCTTTTGTCAGATGGCAGCAGGGTGAAAAGACTATGGCTGGGTGGGTATTCTCTTTTGCCTTTTTTTTTTGTCTTTTGTTACTATTTAAGCAGTAACTGCTGCTAATGTAGCTGCCGTGAGGTAATTACTGATGTTTCTCCTTTCAGTTGCCGTGTTGTTAAATGTGCGATTCGACTCAGCAGAAAAGGAGGGGGACTTTTATTTTATCCAGCTGATTTGGTGCTGCAGTGCATCTCTGTGTGCATAATGTGGTGCACAGATCTCAGTCCTCTGATTGGACTGGAGAGGACATACATACTATAATTGTGATTAATAGGGGATGGGATGTGGGGGGGGCGTGAAATATTTCATCTTTAATGAGGAACATATAAATAACATAACCTGCAGCAATCCTCCAGCTCAGTTGTCGGGAGATTTCAACAATCAGTATAGTTTTAACTGTACTGTCTTGTGTGTAAACATGCACACCGTCTCTCTTAAGGGCGAGACGCACTTATTTTTTTCTGCTGCGGGAGTCCATTGCAGCTTATATTATTATTATGTTCCTCATCAAAGATGGATTTTTTCACCCACCCACACCACATCCCCTATTAATCAGAATGATAGTTCTTATGACCTGTATTGTCGTTCAGAGGACTGAGATCCGTGCACCACATTACACACACAGAGATGCTCCGCAGTGCTCCTCCTGCTCTAGTTAAATAGTTCTGCCTCTGTTCTGCCTCTGATTGGCTTACCCAGATATTTACCCAAACAATCATCAGTCCTCATGCCTAAATCTAACCAACCCAACGAAAGGCAAAGAGTACAAACAATCTGAGGCAGAGTAGGGCGGTCGTGCTGTCACATCTCAGGAGGAAAAAACACTTCCTGAATAGACTCAGGGTCTATTGAATCTTTCAGGGACTGGATTGAGTAAATGGTTTCAAAAATAAATCGGAAAGTATTTTCATTTGTGGGGATATAAAAAATGTATATTTTGAATCCAAATAAACAAAAAATGAATGTAGAATTAAGCAACACAAACATGTACAGTATGAGACTACAGTCCCTGACAAAAGTCTTGTCGCTTATCCAAGTTGTAGGAACAACAAATAATAACTTGATTTGTAGTTGATCAATTGGAATCAGAAATGGCTTATATGAAAGGCAAAGGCCTCTAGATTATGCTTATTATACCAAAATAAAGTCATGTATTATTCATTGAGTTTTATCATTTAATTAGGACAGAAAGGTCAGATTTTGCTTGGACAAAAGTCTTGTCGCATACAAAAATAATGTACGGTAGAAATTATACTTTATTTTGAATACACAAACATGCTACTAACATCAGAACATAAAGTCATGGTGCCTTGGGAAAAATAATTTATATCGTGTATGACTCCCATGAGCTTGGAGGACTGCATCCATACATCTTGGCAATTACTCAGATAACTTATTGATGAAGTCATCTCGAATGGCAAAGAAAGCAGTCTTGCAGGACTCCCAGAGTTCATCAAGATTCTTTGGTTTCATCTTCCAACCCTCCTCCTTCATCTTACCCCAGACATGCTCAATAATGTTCATGTCTGGTGACTGGGCTGGCCAATCCTGGAGCACCTTGACCTTCTTCGCTTTCAGGAACTTTGAGGTGGAGGCTGAAGTATGAGAAGGAGCGCCATCCTGTTGAAGAATTTGCCCTCTCTTGTGGTTTGGAATGTAATTGGTAGCAAGAATCTCTTGATACTTCAGGCTGTTGATGTTGCCATCCACTCTGCAGATCTCTCACACACCCCCATACTGGATGTAAGCCCAAACCATGATTTTTCCTCCACCAAACTTGACTGTTTTCTGGGTGAATCTTGGGTCCATGCGGGTTCCAACAGGTCTTCTGTAGTATTTGCGGCGACTGGGATGCAGTTCATTGGATGATTCATTAGACAAATCAACCTTCTGCCACTTTTCCACTGTCCATCCTTTCCACAAACTGTGGGCCTTGGCAAATGCAACACGATTCTTTTGTTGTCTTCTGTTTAATGCTGGTTTGTGAGCAGTAATTCGGCCATGGAGACCACTGCGTGAGAGAATTCGACAAACTGTTCTTGTAGATACAGGGGTTTCTGGTAACCAATTCTCATGTAGCTCTGCTGCAGTTGAAAAAGGGCTGGCCCTGGACTGCCGAAGCAACAAACAGTCCTCTCGAACAGTTGTCTTACGGGGTCTACCTGACCTGGGCTTGTCATGAACGTCACCAGTTTCCTCAAATCTTTTTTTATCCTCTCCACTTGACAGTTTGATACATTGGAGATGTCTGCCACCTCAGCAGCAGACTTGGTCTTCAGGCTCTTGATGATCAGCACTTTGGTCTGTGGTTGAACCTTTGGCATGTTGTCAGAGGTCAGGTTGCACTTCACATGAAGGTCTGGTGTGCTGGGGTTCTTTTTATACACACCTGGGAATGTGTTAATTACAGTATTTGTCGCAGGTGGAGCTCTAATCTGTGATTGGTTAAATCATTTAAAAACACGACAAGACTTTTGTCCAAGCAAAATTTGACCTTTCTGTCCTAATTAAATGATAAAACTCAATGAATGATACACAACTTTATTTTGGTTTAATAAGCATAATCTAGAGGCCTTTGCCTTTCATATAAGCCATTTCTGATTTCAATTAATCAACTACAAGTCGAGTTATTATTTGTTGTTCCTACAACTTGGATAAGTGACAACACTTTTGTCAGGGACTGTACTGTATTTCCAAAAATGACCACACCCAGTAGAGTAACATCCCACTGTGCCAATTTAGTGGATGATATATTCCCTAATGACTAGGACTATTAATCAACAATATCAGTGACCATCTACCAGTTTTTAAAGTCTATGACATTAAACACAAAAAAGATCACCCGGACAAGAAACCAGTTTACAGACGAATGACACAGGAATTAATGAACACACTATAACACGATTTATTGGCACAAAATTGGGAAATATTATATAAGGAAAAGGATATTGACAGTGCATGTGAAACATTCTTAAGAATACTGAGATCATTATATGATTCAAATTGTCCCATAAAACAATATTGCAGAAAACATAAATATAGAGATAATACATGGATCACCAGGGGATTACAAAATGCCAAAATGAAGAAAAATACACTATACAATGATTTCATAAGACAGAGAAAGGGACCGAAAATAAGTACATTCTAGATATTGTTAATGAATGTAAAAACAAGACGTCTACTGACTTTAATGAGACAGACATGACAGTAGTGAAAAGGGTTATTGGTTGGATTTCAAAACCAATAACATACATCTGCAGCTTGTCATTCCAGACCATTCCATTTCAAAACAAAGTGAAAATAGCTAAAGCAAATGGTTAGTTATTTTTCATTAGAGTGTCAGATTGGTTTTTAAAACAGAAATCACTCATTTGCTTGTGAACTCATTGATACTATGAGCTGAGGGGATTTACAGGAGAGTCGCTAGTTTTTGAGACTGTGTGGGTCATACAGACTAGACTTCTTCTTTTTGTATCTGTTTCAAACATGTCATGAAAGAAGTACAAAGACCTGCTTTCATTCTGGGCAGTGGTCATTTGTCAGAATTTTTCTTGCTTTATCAGATTTTGCAATTATTTTCATTTCTTGTTATGCTGGTCCATTATGAACAATATGTACAATTGCAGGAAACTGTTCTTTAAATTGCAAAAATAATTGGGCGGGGGAGGTGCTGCCTGACTAATGACAGACTAAGACTGAATAATGACATCACAACAGTCTAATCTTAATGTAGACTATGTGTATGAACATCTTTCTAGTCACTGATTTACTAATAATATTACTGCATGTTCACTGGTATATTCAGAGTAAAGACAGAGAGCAGGCAGAGGCCAACAGGGCAGGGAGAGTAGCTGGCATGGAGGTCAGTGAGAAAATGAGTAAATATTGATGGATCAGACCAACTAATGATGTCACAAGAGTCTAATCCCAATGTTAATTGAAAATTAGACATATCTCTAAATCTGGCTTCAAACAGCCCCAACATTTTCACCAGCGACCGAAGGTCCCTTCCCCCAAAGTCTCACTCCAAACTTTGGGTGAAACTTGGCAGCCCTGAGTATGCAGTTACCTATAGTACCCTCAAACAATGTAACCAAGATGCAGACCAGAGGGGATTTAGAACTCGGTATATGATAATGATAATGATAATGCTTTATTTTTGGATAGGGACAGTGCACATTAATGAACATCGAAAACATCTCCGTAAACATGCTGGATTATAGCAAAGCTGCTAGTTTGCATCCATAGTCCCTAATAAAATAATAAAAAGAAATACAAATAGAAAAGACAGCAAATAAAAAAATACAAATAGAGGAGACAACACACACACAACACAATACATTACACAATCAGGAGGATACCAGACCCAGACAGGATATAACAATGCAACAAAAAGTAATGTTCAAGTATTCTCAAGTCCAGGTAATGGTTGCACTTTTGATGTGATTTGAGCCATTGTTTTAGTTTTCCTTTAAAAGAGGAGTATGCGCCCCCCCCCCCCCCCCCACAACAGACAACACGTTCCTCCCATACGTAGTGCGCCTGTGGGGAATCTCACAGTATCCTCTATCACAGGCCCTGGTGCTCATACCTCCCAGCATCCGGCGGTGGAGCATATGCGATGCTGACTGAATGAATTTTACTATCATCATCAGGATCCATGCACTCTGCTGCCACCTAGCATATCAAGTGTTATCAAGTGCAGCCTCCCCCTTTTACCACCAAGGCTTCACCGTGGTAATGCAGCAGCAAACAGGTCATACAAAAGGAGAAACATCTGTAATTCAGTTACCTGTGTAACTTATGGTCCTATTTGATGACCCAGCCCTAACCCCTAACCCATAACCACTTCTGTACCGATTTCTTGTTGTCTGGAGAGTCAGTAGATGGGATGGCATACCAAGCACATTGAGGGCTACTGGTGAGCGTAAACACTGATCGATATATCGGTTTCATGGGAACTTTAATTGTGGACATGTAGTGATTTAATAGGTGCGCAAAGCTTTAATGTGTGAGCTGCATTTGTTAAAGAAATGAGCCCACTACAGGCTCAAGACATACTTATCTCTGATTAGCACAAACAACAGAAGCAGATGAAAACAGCTAGCTCCATCCAAGATGTCTTCAAGAAACTCCAAAGCTGTCCAGTCTTTTGACTAAACAACAGCACCTTTAATCATTATGAAATTGCAGTTTTCTAACTCTTCAAAACACAGGCAATTTTGATGTATTGTGAGGTCATATGGTCAGTCTTTTGGCAGAAGCTGGCTGTTTCCCCCTACTTCCTGTCTTTGTGCTAAGCTAGGTTAAGCACATCCTGGAACAATCTTTCCACTGAACTCAAAGACCAATACCATATGATCTGAACTGTTTTTTGTTGAATTTCAAACATATTGTGCTGGCAAATTCTTGGAGTGTTCCTTCACAGTCTATAAATCTGAAGTTATGATCATGCTTGCAATTTATGTTCCCATTTATTTTTTCTGTGTTTAATATTCTTCACAATTTGATCTCATCATCAGCTGAGCAGCTCATCATCCTCACCGGAACTAAGTGATAAACTGCGCTACCCATCCTTCATGCGCACTATTCCAAGTGACAAGCATCAGACCAAAGCAGTGGCTAAAGTAATGCATCATTACGGCTGGAACTGGGTTGGTGTTGTGTATGGGGATGATGATTATGGCAGAGCAGCTTTCCAGAGCTTTCTATGGGAGGCTAAGGCAAATAATGTGTGCTTGGCCTACCAAGAGATGATGCCTCACCTTGATCATTCACTCAGTTTGCAACACATCAAGCAGGTCGCCCAGCAGATCCGCTCGTCCAATGCTCAGGTAGTACTGCTAATCCTCAAGGCCGAGCTGGTGCAGGTCCTCTTTAAGGAAATGATCAGGACCAACACTTCAAGGACATGGATTGCCAGTGATGCCTGGGCAAGGAGCCGGTCCCTTGCCCAAATGGATGGCATTAACCAGGTTGGGGACATATTGGGCTTTACCTTTGTTGCAGGCGAGAGGGAATCATTTGATAATTATCTCAAGAATCTTACAGCAACCCCAGGAGGCTACAACCACTTCATTGAAGAATACAAGAACCTGAGATTCAACTGCTCCTCAGAATGTTTCTCAGACAAACCCCCCTCCTATTGTCCCTCACCCAACCTGCTGAAAGTTAAAGCTGACAATGCCTGTAATATTACAGATCCCCAAGAACAAAATGACGATTATCTTCTAAAGGTGCACGACACAAATAAAGACCTCCCTAACAGAGTAGCAGTGTGGGCTGTAGCACATGCTCTCCACAACCTACTGAAGTGCAGCAGTTTGTCATGCTTGGGAGAAATAAACTTCCCACCATGGAAGGTGAGAATTAATCTAATCTACAGATGAGATTCAAATTTGAATGTGTATCTTGCTCATATTTTAGGAATTAGAATGTAATGTGTTTTTTTCACTTAGAATACTGAACACGTTCGGATAATACCTTCAGAAATGATCTGTTTAGCAACCGATGTCTGTAAAAGGAGAAATGTAACTGACATCCTGTCCCTTGCTTTACAGCTCCTTGAAGAATTGAAGAAGGTTAATTTCAGGCGTGACGATCAGAATTATTCCTTTGATGAAAATGGTGATTTTGTAAGTGGCTATGATCTGATCGTGTGGAAAAGGGATGGACACCACAGAAGATTTCAAAGGATTGGGAAATACCATGTCCTCTATGCAGACATACAGGTTGATGTGAAGAATTTCACCTGGCTTTCAACAGCCAATACCACGGTGAGAGAACACTGCACTCAGCATCCACTCACATGTTTTTTTTTAAACAAGGTTTATTTTATTTTCAGTATACAAAAGTGCAATACAAATTCTGAAACAGTCACTGTAGTTATCATCACCCACCCCTTGTAGTCCCGCCCCGTCCGGCAAGTCATTCAGCAGATGGATATACCCCAAAGTAAAAAGAGAGAGAAAGAGAGAAAAAGAAAAGAAAAGAAAAGAAATAAAAGAAAAAATAGGAAAAAAATGGATTAATGGATTTCAGCAAGTAATTGAGCATCCGATTTCTCCACAAAGTTTAGAAACGGTTCCCAAGTTGAATAAAATTTGGATATAGATCCTCTCACAGTGTATCTAATCTTTTCTAGTTTTAATGACTGCATAGCATCTTTAATCCAATGAGCATAAGTAGGAGGGGAGGCCTCCTTCCATTTAAACAGTATTAACCTCCTTGCTAATAAGGTGGTGTATGCCACCACATTTGTCTGAGTGGCATGTAGATGTGCACCAGCTGGAACGACCCCAAAAATTGCACTCAAGGGAGAAGGTTCTAGTGGGTATTGGAGGATAGTGGCTAAAGCATCAAATATGGATGGCAGCGTCCTGTTTGCATCTATCACAGGCTGAGTCTAGCTCAGGATAAATCTTATCCACTCACATGTTTGATCGCTGCCGTAGACAGTGTGATCACTGTGTGACAAGGTTTTTTTTTACCGTAGAACACACCTGGTGGAATGGTGGAATAATCATAAGGAACTTTTATATTTTTTATATATATACTTTATATGCATTTCTCACAGTACTCATAGTACTGTGTCAGTGCTAGTGAAAATGTGACTTGTTAAAATCCTAAAAGATTCAGTAAACTCTATCGATGGGGGACGATAATGCTATATCTTCCTGAGACCCAAAGGAAAAAAGGTTTTGCTTTTTTATTTTTTTGTGATAATTTAAGTATTATGGTTGAAAGAAACATGTTGCAACACATTTTTTTTTTCAGAAAAGTTTTTTATTATTGACTGTCTCTTGTAGAGGACATCGGGACTTCATTCATGCAGAATGTAATGATGTTGATGAAAGATGTGAAAAGATAAAAGATTAAAAGATGCCAGCCAGCAATTAGGGCAACAATGTACAATACAATATTAAACAATAAACATTTGAACAAAAATTTTAACTGAGCATAACACTGGTTGAATACTTAAATTTTCAACAAATTAACACGAATACAGGGCAACTGATGCTGAGTATTAGGTCACACCACCGCACCAAATTACCACCCACAGATCATGAGTGGTACAGCAGGAAACAGTTCTTGGTCTTTGAGACACACAGGAACATTTTGTATTTGATGCACTTCACGTTTTCCCTCTGCATCTCTCTCTTCTGCACCTTGAAGAATTTGCGGCCTCCCCCATCATTGGCAAGTGAAGTGCCCCGTATTTTTTCACACTGTCGTCAGGCTGATGTTCAACAGGCCTTCTCTTTTTTGGTGGAGGATAGTCTCCGTCATTAGAGCTCACCTCACCATCATCACTTGACTCTTTGGCAGCCTGTTGACCTCCCTGAGCCTGAGCAATCAGCTCCTCCAAGTATTGCAGCCTCTCTTTCTCTGGTTTTCCAGACACTTGGTGGTCTGATTTGTAGTCGATCCAGCTGTTTGTGGCGGCCAGGTCAGCAAGATGCAGGATGGTACGGATGGTCCACTTTTTTTGTGTGGCTCGACATTGGGTAGAAGCTCAACATGTTTTTGTTGTATTCTGCTACAACAGCTGGTCTTGGCACGGTAACATGACGCTTCTCTTTTGCTGACCATCTCCTGCAGCTGTCTTCAGGCTCTATCCCATGGACAGTGGAGGCCATCAGGACTGCTTTATTATTCTACCACTTTGTCACAGCAAAATCGGATGGTTTTCTGACAACCATTTCAGATTTACCTCTTGCCTGATTTTGTAGTTTTCTGTCATTTGTGATCTTCAATTTGCATGGTGCAGGGATTCTATTCTTCATAATGGTCCCTGTTCCCAGGAGACCATTTGCTTTCAAGCCATCCAGTAGCCTGATGGAGGTGAAATAACTGTCAAAGTACAGGCGTGTTCCTCTTGGAAGAGATTGTGTCATCTGAGCAACTGCATTGCCTCCGATTCCAAGTAGCTGGTCAGTGAATGTATTCTTGCCCTTGTAAGCCTCAAAATCCAGTACCAGACCATTGGGACTGGCAAGGACAAATACTTTGAGTCCTGTGGGGTTTGGTTTCCCTGGTACAAACTGCCGTACAGGACACCGGCCTGTGAATGGAATCATTTGTTCATCTACACAGGCCTTCCCTGGCCTGGGCAGATTGAGGCAGCCTTGTTGCACTCTTTTTAAGATCGGTCTCACCTTCCAGAGGGGGTCAATCTTCTTCTCCTCATCAGAGACATCAAGGTCATTTGTGACTTTGAGTGACTGTCTGATCTTGAAGAATCTGCTGTGACTCATTGCATTAGCTATAACTGGGACCCTTGTCTTTGTTGCCCAGTACATCCGGACCCGAGGGTATCCCAGCCATGTACATGTACATAGACATGCCAAGAATGTTTTCAACTCCTCTGGTGTGGTCTTTAGACTTCCTCCAGTGATGAACACCTCTCGGTTGTTTGTGTATTCTGGCACGTCTTTAAAAACTTGGTCATCAATGTTTGTTGGAAGTAGTCAGTGGGCTTCCAATTCTGATGGTTGGGTCTGGTGTTTTCATTACAATTACTCTCTTCGACAATGGGGTTGAAATTGAAGTGATAAAGAAAGGAGAGGTATTAGTTGAATGCACTTTTAGCAGATGTATTGTATGTGTATCAACAGGTTCAATAATTTGGCAAGTCAAGTTTTTAACTGATTGACTAGTCATAAAAGAAAAAAGTATAGAAATCACAAAAGCATTTATCTAGGCTAACTCTGGATGGTGGTCTGGGGTATTTCAGTATTTAAAGATGACTATTGGGCAAACTGGCAATGGGTCTCTCAAGACTTCAGGATTCATATGGATGCTTGAAATCCTTGAAAGTGCTTGCATTATAATGTTGTGTTTTCAAGGTTTCAAAAGTGCTTGAAGTTTGGATAAAGTGCTTGAAAATTCTTGAAATTGTAACTGTATGAGTAAGTGGGAGATGCCAACGAGCTTTCTGTTTGTAATGAGCGTTGGCTAGAAAATGACAAATACAAACCATTGATAAAACAAGGACAAAATCAACAAGTAGCCCCCTGCAAAGTCTGCAAAAACGGATGTGCAGCTTTTGACAATGGGAGTAATTGTAAGTAAGTAAGTAATTGTAGAAAAAACACAATTTCTCATTAGAACAATATCAGGCAGGTGCTTGTGCAAGGTTACTCAGTGCTACTCTCCATGCCGGTCTTAATGTATCTATCTATCTATCATCTATCAACTTAAGTTGATTTGTTTTGATTTGCACGACATCTTGCTAAATTACAGTGAAATATGCATTTTGAGTTTCTACAGTATATGTATGCATATAATGCAACTTTTGGCCTAACCTGGGTAAGCCCTATATTTTTGCCCTATTTTGTATTGTTAATGCTGTTTGTCGACTCACAACAGTACTGTGTAAAAAGGTCAGTGAGCTGATTGACTGCCTATCTCGAAGACAAATGTTCTTATGTTTTACATTTTCAGTAAAGAATTTGTGATAAAGAAGTTAAATAATAATTTAAAGTATATTTGTATCGTATAAATATATAATTTACCGTGACTGTAATGTGCTGGAAAACCTTGAAAATGGACACTGAAAGTACTTGAAAAGTGCTTGAATTTGACATAGGAAAAGGTGCATGAACCCTGTAAATTCTGCCCCCCTGTGCTTAAAATTGGAGCTTAACTCTTAAATAAAACAAGTTTCACTTCCCTTCTTTCTTTTTACTAATCATTCATCTGCTAGCCCACTGAATTAGCAAGTGATAATTTCGCTGTCAGAAATTCACTGAAGATACTCACTCAAATTAAAAATCCCTAGTAGTGCCTACGTAGCATCTCAATATACACACCATTTTGCCATAACTATGCCTTTATACCAGCATTGCGTAACAACACTTCAGCCACATGGTAGACAAAAGGGTTGAAATGCATAAAAGGCCCCTTATTTGGACAGTCCCTGGAACAGTTTGCATCTTTTGGTCAAGTGGAGGGAAAACATCTCGTGTTTGAGACCACTTGTCATGGCAAGAATTTTTTAGGACTACTTTTTGGAACATATTACCGAACATATTGCGGAGCATATTTTGCATTCCCTCACAACTTCAACTTCAAAGCTTTATTGTCAATTTCTTCACATGCTCCAGACATACAAAGGAATCGAAATTTTGTTCCTAACTATCCCACGGTGAAGACGAGACAAGACATTTCTAGAGCTAAAAGCTAGAAAATAAAGTGCACGGTAGACATTGACATTTTACTGATACTTAAATAAACAGTTGAGAAATAGCAGTTTTCAGTGTACATGTTCACAATTCATGTTCAGTGGTTTTATGGTGTTAAAGGGTTTTCTGCTGTTGGTTTGTAAAAACAAACAGCCTGTGGTGGAGCTGATGCAGTGGATTCTGATCCATAGTTGCCCCACAGGTAAACACTCCTGACCGCTGTTGCAGCTGCAGTGTCTCTGGGCTCGTTACGTAGAGCTGTATTCTAATTTATCCATTATGATAAAAAAAAAAATTCAGCCATTTAGAGACTTTGCTCTCATACTTCTTACGTTACTTGGAGGACTCTTTAAAGGCTAAGATGCAGAGAAGTTGTAGTTGTTTAATAATAGTAAGAGTAGTAGATAACCCTCTATCTCTGAGTATGACTAGTATGTTTCAGCACTTTAGAACGTCTACAGGCCATCCCTGTACAGACAGATGAGTTACTGGTTCTCTTATGGTGTTCTCTCAGACCCCTCAGTCCAGATGTTCGGAGCGCTGCACCCCTGGCTTAGTAAAGAAGATCTTGAACGAATCCTGCTGTTACAACTGCATCCCATGTATGGAGGGGACATATTCAGATGCTTGGGGTATGCCTCCTTAACATGCTGATTTTATATTAAACTTAACTTCACACATTGGGGACCTTAAAGGCCTCTTTACAAAGTTGCATTAATTTGACTTTTATCTCTGGTGGCCTGCCACAGACCAAAATAAACCATAATTTCCTTATTTCCTTATGTCTTCTCTAACAGATCTTCATGAGTGCAAGAAGTGTCCCAATGGAACTTGGTCTCTCAGGGGTTGGGATCGATGTACATCAAGACCAGAGTCCTACCTGCGATGGAATGATGCTCATCCTATCAGCATGATGGCAGCAGCAGCCTTTGGCATCCTGCTCTTGTTGGTTATCTTCACTATCTTTTTGGTGTACAAAGATTCCTCACCAATGAAAAGGGCTGAGGTGAGGTTGTCCTGTGTGATGATGACTGGTCTGGCAGTGAGCTTCGCAAGTGTGATATGCTTCATGGGCAAGCCCAGTGTACACCTCTGCCGGGCCCGCCAGCTAATGTATGCAATGGGCTTCACCCTGTGCGTGTCCTGCATCCTAGTCAAGGCCTATCGTACCTTCCTGGCTTTCCTTCCCTTTGGTCAGATGACAAATAGGCGGCTACATAGACTTTACAAGCCCCCTGTGATTGTCATCATCATAACTACTCTCCAGGGAGTAATCTGTCTTCTCTGGCTGATCTTTGATTCTCCTGATGTTGATGACACTCCTCCACCTCCACAAAGCATGAAGAAAATAATCCAGTGTCACGAAGGTGCCACATACATAGGCTTTGGCATTATGTTGAGCTACATAGCTCTGCTGGCATTGGTTGGCTTCCTCTTGGCCTTCAAAAGCAGGAAAGTTCCTCAGGAGTTCAGTGAAACAGGTTACATCATTTTTAGCATGCTGATGTATTTGTTTGTATGGGTGTGTTTTATCCCAGTGTACATCACCAACCATGAAGGTGGCACTACTGTGCAGGCTTCAGCCATTCTAGTATCCAGCTACGGCATCATCTTCTGCCATTTTTTACCTAACTGTTACGAAGCACTCTTTGGGTCAAAGATTGATACACTGGATATGATTCTGGGGAGATGGCGAGTCATTTCCAGGCCAAGTCTTAATTCAGAGACAGAGACACATATAGGTATCCCTGGAATGAACACACCCTCACAAATAAATGGTAGGTTTTCCATATCGAGTGCATCAACCATACTGGGGAGCTCAGGCAGTCTGAGTGGAGTCCGTCCTGCTGATGCAGAGCTGGTCATACTGCCTCTGTCCAATGAAAAAACTCATGTCTGTCCTCTGTTGAACCGCCTAGGAACAAAAGTGACAATAAGACGGAGTATATCAGTCTAAAACTTGATGTGCACTGCTATTTACTTGTTTCACTTTTTAAAGTTATTCTTTGGTAAGACCTTTTGTATTGTAAACGATGGAAAGTTACAGTCTTATTCTTTAATTAAGAAAGATGACTCATTTGTATTGTATACACTTACAAGATGTATTAAAACAGATATGTTTTTTAAAGACTTGCTGTGAATTGTTTATATTACATGCGCACTGTTTTTAATTTATTATCAACCAAAGTCAGTAGATCAACAAGGCACAACTCGAGGTCACAGACTCTCAAGGGAACCTTTAACAGAAGCCAAAACACTGCACAATGTTTAGAATACTCAAACACAGGATTTTACAACTCTCTCACAGAGACAACTATTTTATTCTTTGTTGTTCAACAATAGAAATAACTTATTTATTACAAATGAATCCTCCAGGAATGTGGGCCTTCATGTATTTGATTAGCCAACGCAGCATTGGCACCAGCCGTGTCATCAAATGGCTTCATTTAGAAGAATGAGAGGGCTGCGTTCAACAGGGGATTTAACCCTAATGATAGAATCTAACTTTTATCTAAGATTTACATCTTAGGGAATGCGGTTGATAAGTTACCATGTGCCTTGGTGCAGTGTGTCATCTTACCATTACATTTATTGAAGTAGAGATGGTTCTTTATGATCTAACCCTAATCCCACTTCCAATGTACCTTCACACACCAAGCAAAAATTTGTTAGCTCATTCAGTGTCATAACATAAAAGTATAATTATTTCACAGACAGTTGTCAGTAATTACACTCTGAGTCAAGTTTGTCCAATTTGCTACGTAGTCACCATGAGCCAAAACTATAAGCTGATCGGGTACACAGTAAGAGCAGGGTTTTCCTTCAATGTAAGGCCTTACATTTACAGATCAATTGACTTCATATATATCACTGGATATACAGTCATAAATTCAACCAAACAGAGGACTAGCTGCAGGAGTTTGAAACCTTTTCAAATCCTGCAGGCTAAACATGTTTGTCAATGTTATAAACTGCCTCAACTGTCGACATAAAAGTAGCGCAATAGCAAGGTCAATAAAAATCAATCCCGATCAGAGCAGAAAAACTTCAATGTCACCACACTGTGATGGATTGTTCTAACTAAAACTGGACTAACAAGGATGTGCTGTGGTTATCTTAAAAACGTCAGAAGAGTTCAGAGACGAGCTCCGTCTTCCTGGCTGACCCTCTGCAAATTTGACAAATCAGTCAGATCATCACATTGGCCTACGTGTACTAAAATAAACAAGCAGCATATAAAGTATTTGCAAGTATTTGTTGTGTTGACCACGCCACCACCCGTTATCAGAGGCCTGGCTTGAAATGAACACAAGGTTTTATTGGAGGACAATACAGCATGCAGTCCATGTGTAAATCTCATCCAGAAAAGAAATAGATATAGAACAGTCATAGATGTCCCTGTACAGACCATTACAAAAAAGAATAATAGTTGAATTATACAGAGAAATGTATACAAAACTCCATATTACACTTCTTTTAGCATAGTACAATAATATAGTAATTTCAAAATCTTTTTATAGTTCATGCCAAAACTAATTATCTGTCACCTGATTCAAAATAGGATATGACAATATAGACATAGTGCTGTTTAGGAGGCACTCATTGTACAGAAATAATTGTGAATCAAAATAGAGCATTCCATTTTTTATGACTGTCTATTCTTCAGCCACATACTGTCTGTACACAATTACCACCACCCACCAATAAATAGCTTCTGATCTCCCTGACATGATCTATCCTCAGTGGTGAATCAGCTTCAGAGTTGCACAACACTCTTGTTGTGCAAGCCTGAGAGGAAATGCTGGAAGAGGAATGTCTGAGAATAGCACAGCAGAGCCATCTGAGTCTGTTATACAAGTGTCAACCAATCACCACTGATCCAACTCAGGTATTGAAGCTGCTTGTCCTGCCGACACATAGACACACTGGCCATGCTTAAACACAACTGATGTCTTGTCCTTGACAACGTTTTCTTTCTGGCTATGCCCTCATCTCCTCCAGCAAATATTTCCCACCATCCACATCTGATGTATTATCAGTTTTACAGGAAATAGTTAAACATTTCCTTGTAAACGTAATGACAGCAAGATTACAAAGATTGTAATCTTTCCATCTCACGTGATTTCCAAATGTGTATGTTTACAGTCGAAGTGACAATGCAGCTATTGTCACCAGGAGTTATCGTTTCATTTCTGCTGTAGGATGGCTGAACCAGATACTGAAGTGTTAGCAGTTATCCTTAATCTAGTTAGCAGTAAGCTTTTCTGATCTCAATCAGATCACATTTTTACACTTGTGCTTTATCTAGGAATGTAAGGTACAGTTTGTCAGTGCGAAACACCTTAATTGTGTTCAAGGTTATAAATAAACAGATTAACTCATTTCCAGTGAAGGTTGAAGACAGCAGATGGTCTTTGACATCTTTCCTAGAAGCACATCAAATTAAATTAAAGTGATTATAAATCAGAAAAGAGTGAGATTCCATAACAAGAGTAAGACCAAATTATTCTAAATTCTTAAACATCACATGTTCAATGTATCAATGCTGTTCTCTTTGAATAAATAATTATTTTTAATCAATGATAAAACAGCAAAACAGTGAACACACATGACATCACTTTATTCTGCATTATTCTTCTCGTAACAGTTCAAATTAAAACAGTTGCATATTTCTATTTGTGTAAATAATGTTGCACAGACTTTACAAAGATCTGGATTTAACATTGATGGATGAAACAAACATGCAGCCACTGAGACTAACACAGAAAGTCAGTTCATTACATCAACACAATAAAGTTATGTGAGGGTATATGCAAGTCCATGAGTTTATCTCAAAATGCAAAATAAAATGTTTTTGATGTGTTCTGTATGTTGTAGGATTGGTGATGTGAAGTCTATGTGAATTTGAATAAGTAGACTAGAAGCAGAAGGGAGTGTATATCCAAAATACCCAAACAAAATACTTTAAAAAAGAGACCCGAAAATTGTACCGTATTTACTTAAGTCTAAACTAACAGACAACACATGAAGCAGACGTCAGACCTCCAGCAGCTTAAGCTCCTTCTGTTGTATTGGCCAACAGGTTGTTCAACTGATATTACTGTGACACACCTGGGTGTGGGTGGCAAGGATTACAGAGACGCTCTGACAGATAGCTGGGCTCCTGTGCGATCTGGGATCCTGTGATGCTGTGACTACCCCCTATCTGAGAGTGCAGTTTTTTTTTATAACTCTGTTAATTCAGTAAAGGCCTGTCTAACATTCACAACAGTTTCATTCATTGTGTGAAATCAACATTTTGGTCACGGTAGCCTTATACTATGATATAAGTGTGCCAGGCCCATGGCTAACACCCTAGCAGATTGGAGAAGGCTTTGACACAACATAAGGACCTTAAATTGAATTGTTTACCCTTGTCACTTGGCCAATATGAGACTGTTCATCTAGTCCTCCTTTCTACTCTGTGATAAAATTCCATGAACAGACATGCTTTTAGAGAATTGTGGTTTTTAAACTATTCGAAACCACAAGCATGGTCTTTCTCTTTTCATGTTTTGCTGTGAAATGTTAACTCTGTGTTCACTGAGCAATGATTGATTGTGCAATGAGTTGTTCTTGCAAATAAACAAAAGTTAGGTTTACGCTTGTTGTTATTCAGTTCCAACAAACGTGATGAATGTATTTTCTTCCTGAAACCCAATATGTCATGCGTGACAGGAATTTTCCACTGAGGACGTGACAGATAAAAGATCAATATCTTACAATAGTTCTTCTTTATCTCAGAAACTCTCCTACTCCTGTCACCCAGCAAACAGTAAAGGCTAAAAGTGTTGTTTTTTTGTTTTTTATTAGAGTAAACTTGAATGTTATCAACACCAAAATGAATCTTGAAAAATATTTTGAAAACTTAAAATAGTCTTCAAAAAACAGAGCTGTTTATCTGTCATGTGAACGCAACAGTTGCACATTTAAACAGCACAGTGGATGAGGCTAAAGACATCAATTGAAACCTCAGCTCTGGTAAACCTGATGAGCTTAAAGTCTTAGTGTCTTGAGCACGTGTGCATGTTTTTGCCTATTAAAAGTGAGAAACTCATAACAGTCTGTTAATGACTTAATTCATTTACCTAATCATAACTAATAATTAGTTATATATTAGTTATAACTATTTATTTTTTGCAAATTGGCATGCAAAAGTTGTCCCACTCAGTAGTGCTTTACTCAAGATATCCAGAGTCAATACGGCAGCCTTTTGGTCAGGTCACAAGACACTGGAGAGAATGAACACTGGTATCAACAAGGCATGAGAAGACATCAGCAGAGACTGGAGAGGGCCCTCAAGTGGCAGGAGATTGAAAATGTCACTCAGCCATAAAAAACATGTCTTTTGTCACATAAATTAACAACTTGTATTTTGCTGTACAACCATGTGTTGTAAACTGACAAATAAATGAACCTTGAAGTTCAGACAATTCAGATTTGATTTATTTTCATAATGCAAAAAAAATTGCATTATTACATTTCTGTAATTCTCCAAGCTACACGCACAAAACAACTGTACAGACTAATTAATAAATAATAAATCAGTCAGAAAGTCAGAAAAAAAGTCAGAAAAATAAACTATTCATGGTGGAGTGTTGAAGATGGGTTCAGGAGTATCACAGCCTGATGAATGAAGCCTCTGGTGGTATGGAAGCAGATACTTCTGTATTTGTTGTCAGATGGAAGCAGGGTGAACAGACTGTGGCTGGCTGGGTGTTATCTTTTAGTATCTTTGGGCTCTGTGCAGATAATCTCACTTCACTGATGTCGCTGATGCTCTGTAGATGGTACCAGTGATGTTCTGGTGGTCTTAATCAGCTGCTGTAGAGTTGTATTGAAGATAAAAGGAAAATAAATACAGATATTTTTAAGCTTCAAATAAAATACGGCTGATTAGTGTGCTGATATAGTTTATTTTAGGGGCTATATATATATATATACAGTCCCTGACAAAAGTCTTGTCGCTTATCCAAGTTGTCGGAACAACAAATAATAACTTGACTTGTAGTCGATCAATTGGAATCAGAAATGGCTTATATGAACGGCAAAGGCCTCTAGATTATGCTTATTATACCAAAATAAAGTTGTGTATCATTCATTGAGTTTTATCATTTAATTAGGACAGAAAGGTCAGATTTTGCTTGGACAAAAGTCTTGTCGCATACAAAAATAATGTACGGTAGAAATTGTATTTTATTTTGAATACACAAACATGCAACAATAACATCTGAACATAAAGTCATGGTGCCTTGGGAAAAATAATTAATATCATGTATGACTCCCATGAGCTTGGAGGACTGCATCCATACGTCTCGGCAATGACTCAAATAAAGTTATGGATGAAGTCATCTGGAATGGCAAAGAAAGTAGTCTTGCAGGACTCCCAGAGTTCATCAAGATTCTTTGGTTTCAACTTCCAAGCCTCCTCCTTCATCTTACCCCAGACATGCTCAATAATATCCATGTCTGGTGACTGGGCTGGTCAATCCTGGAGCACCTTGACCTTCTTCGCTTTTGGGAACTGATGTGGAGGCTGAAGTATGAGAAGGAGCGCCATCCTGTTGAAGAATTTGCCCTCTCTTGTGGTTTGGAATGTAATTGGTAGCAAGAATCTCTTGATACTTCAGGCTGTTGATGTTGCCATCCACTCTGCAGATCTCTTGCACACCACCATACTGGATGTAACCCCAAACCATGATTTTTCCTCAACCAAACTTGACTGTTTTCTAGGTGAATCTTGGGTCCATGCGGGTTCCAACAGGTCTTCTGCAGTATTTGCGGCGACTGGGATGCAGTTCACTGGATGATTCATCAGACAAATCAACCTTCTTCCACTTTCCACTGTCCATCCTTTCTGCAAGCTGTGGGCCTTGGCAAATGCAACGCAACTCTTTTGTAGTCTTCTGTTTAATGCTGGTTTGGGAGCAATAATTCGGCCATGGAGACCACTGTGTAAGAGAATTCGACAAACTGTTCTTGTAGATACAAGGGTTTCTGGTGACCAGTTCTCATGTAGCTCTGCTGCAGTTGAAAAAGGGCTGGCCCTGGACTGCTGAAGCAACAAACGGTCCTCTTGAACAGTTGTCTTACGGGGTCTGCCTGACCTGGGCTTGTCATGAACATCACCAGTTTCTTCAAATCTTTTTTTCATCCTCTCCACTCGACATTTGGATACATTGGAGATGTCTGCCACCTGAGCAGCAGACTTGGTCTTCAGGCTCTTGATGATCAGCACTTTGGTCTGTGGTTGAATCTTTGGCATGTTGTCAGAGGTCAGGTTGCACTTCATATGAAGGTCTGGTGTGCTGGGGTTCTTTTTATACACACCTGGGAATGTGTTAATTACAGTATTTGTCACAGATGGAGCTCTAATCTGTGATTGGTTGACTTGTTTAAAGATACGACAAGACTTTTGTCCAAGCAAAATCTGACCTTTCTGTCCTGATTAAATGATAAAACTCAATGAATGATACACAACTTTATTTTGGAATGATAAGCATAATCTAGAGTCCTTTGCCTTTCATGTAAGCCATTTCTGATTCCAATTGATCAATTACAAGTCAAGTTATTATTTGTTGTTCCGACAACTTGGATAAGCGACAAGACTTTTGTCAGAGACTGTATATATATATAAACATTTTTGTTGATGATGAAGTTGTGGAATGACAACAACATCTGACAGGTGTGACAGGAAAAAGATCAATATCTTACTGTAGTTCTTCTTCTTCTCAGAAAACCTAAAAGCTCTGATCACATAACTGTGTGTGTGTGTGTGTGTTTGATAATTGTGATAATCCTATATTTTTTCATTTACAGTAAAGTCAAGTAGTATCTACAGTAAGTGATTCTGTAAGACAGAGTTGTTTATCTGTCATATAAACCCAACAGTTGCACATTTAGACAGCGCAGTGGATGTGGCTAAAAACACCACCTGACAAACTTGGCTCTGATTAACCTGATGAGCTTAAAGTCTTACGTGTAAGTGTCTGTGTGTGTGTGTGTGTGTGTGTGTGTGTGTGTGTGTGTGTGTGTGTGTGTGTGTGTGTGCGAGCGCTGATGCACTTAACATGACCATCTGTGCGTGCCGAAGGAGAGAGAGGGAAGAAACCCCCCAATCCATCTTATGTCCTCAGCTCCGTACCGCCGTTCCTTTGACAGGTTGCAGGTGTCTTTCCTACACTGTTCAACCACAGAATTCTGAGGACAAAGCATTGCTGAAGATGCCTTAGCCATTGTTGGAGGATTCTAGAGGACAACGTTTAACCAACTACAGAGATCTATATGTATGGATTTACACTTTGGCTTCATCTTCCTCTCCTGATCTCCTCATTTTTATTCAGCAGAAGTTAACTTTTAAGTTTTCCTTGAATCCAGTTTGAATGCAAATATGGGTTGCTCTCCATCCAAAGGGAAGTTATTTTCAAAACCAGAGGGCCCTGGACCTCAGAAGGCTGCTCTGGCTGAAGTACCACAGGATGGTGTTGATTCTAGACCCGTAGAGGAGAAGCGCACATTTCTGAAGACTGATGAGAAGGAAAATGAACCTCCACTTCCCACAGAAGAACATCCAACAAAAGAGACTGCAGGGTCTCTGGTGGCCTCCGATACAACAGCTGCTCACAATTCTGAAGAAATTAAAGAAACAGAGGTGAATGTGATGCCACAAGAAATATTTAACAATGTCATTCAAACAGTTAACATTAAAAAGACGGAGAAAAGAAAGAAAAATAGAGGCAGGAGAAGGTCTTCTGAAAAACAGAAATCCTCTATTCTCCAGGCAAAGGTGGACTTCCCACCACACATGGTAAGGGCTCACCAGGCAGCTTACGCCTTTCTCAACCCAAACATATCCAAATATGAGACCCTGCTGGGGCTGCTGGACCAGGCCGCCCAGACACAGGTGTCTCTTCAGCCCATGATGTCTGCTTTGGTGTTGCGCTTTGAGGAGATCAACCAGGCTCTAGAGGAGATGGCTGAGGAGGGAGAGCTGATGTTGAAGGAGCATGGGGACTTTATGGCCTTGCCTTCTGGGATGATGGGCCCAGCTGTTATGCAAGCTAAACCCAGCACTGCTGCAGCCAGCCCCCTTGATCCACCTCCAGATCTGTTACAGCAACTGCTACAGAACTCAACTGAGAAAATGAGGCTTGTGGGGGGCTCGGTCCAGGCACTGGGAGACACAACTCTTGAGGAGGCAGTGGAGTATTTTTCTTCTCTTTCTAAGCTACTTGCTGAGAAGCTGCAGACCAAGCAGACAGTGGAACGAAGACTGACTCAAGTGTTGACACGAGTAGAGGGGGCTGCCATGAGGAAGTCCAATCCAGAGGATTCAGCACTGCACAGTGAGGACAGTGGTATCGGGGGAGAAAATGAGAGTTTGACAGGGTCTGAGAGGCACCGCCACCACCGAGGGAGTGCTGGATCTGGAAGCTGCGGATCAGGAATCAACATTCGTTGTGCATTTGATCCTTTGCCCAGTAATTCATCCAACCTGGTAGGCCATAATGAAGATGATGAAGAGGACGATGAGGAAGATGAAGATGACGAGGAAGAGTATGAGGATGATGAAGGTGATAGGCCTGAAAGGAAGAGGTCAAACTCTTCCCCACCAGATCCCAGTCAAACTTTTTTCTATATGCGTGCAAATTACATGGAGGATCAGCAGCCCATAGTCAAACGACCCCTGACGGCTGCAATCAAACCTCAGCACTCTTCATCCACCAGATGTGTTAACATAATGATGGAGCTACAAAAAAGCCAGAGGGACTTGGATCAGCGTATTAAAAAGATGACTGAAATCAGAGGATACAAACAGTTAGCAGGGCCTCATTACAACCTGTATAGAGCTGGACTAAGACGGCATTCATTAAGTGGATCAGCAGGTGCACAAAAAGGGCCCTTCAAAGCAAATCAATCACCTTGCTCCTTACCAATTTTAGCACCCCAACCACCTAAGCGCAACTCTGTCAGAAAGCTGATAAATACCTTCAGCCAAGGGGTTGACGGTAGACCAGGACAGAGCCTTGCTAATATCCCCCCTCATATCAGGAGGCCCAGGAAAAGTGGGATCCTTCTGTTCTCTGACACAGTAAATGGTAATGAGGGGGGTTTAGTCATCAATGGCAACAATAACAACAATAGCTGGCCTGACATCAGGGATGACCTGGATGTAGACAACCTACCACCTCCACCCCCGGAGGTTCTGATGGACAATTCCTTCCAGAGTACTGAGGGAATAACAGGAAATCAGGGAAGGTCTCAAGAGGGTTCAGTTCGGACTCTCCCATTGATAATTCAAAACACTGGAGTTTCCCAGCGCCTGAAAGCATCTGTGCAGAACGTGGAAGTGCTGCCAAACAGGGCCATTGTGAGGCCAAGTTCAATCAGCATCTTGCCTGCTCGTCCTGTCAGGCAGGATGCTGTTATGGGGGCGCAAGATTCAGAGCAGCAACCAGAAACTGATCTAGATCCAGATATGGAGAAGGCTAGCTGTCTGTACCAACAGGCACATAAGATCATTCACCTGCGCAATGCAGCAGGATCTCCTGACAAGAGGAATATTGCAGAAATAAGCAGTAGAGGACCTCCACCCCCCCAAGCCAGACTGGGCCAGAGATGTGAAAGCAATGAATTTTGTGAGGGAGAGATGTCCTCTTGCAGTCTGCCTGTGACAGCACCACCTGTCTCTAGAGTCCGCCTACCGCCATCTTGTCCCTCTGTGTGCCACAGATTTCCAAGCCCTCCTGTGTTCAGACCTATGACCACCTCCAGGCCCTCATCTCGGCCAGGTTCTCCAAGAACGGTGACACGTGCCACAGATAACATTGAAGAAATCATTCCATCTGTGTCCTTTCGTGATGCCCGATCAGTCTTCTGTCTTAAAGAGTTGCAAAACCCTCAGAACGGCATCTCCTCTGGAAGCTCTGTACTTCCGAGACCATGGGGAGAGGCCTCCCGAGGCAGGCAACCCATGAGAAGAATAGACAGCTCTACCCGTCGTACCCAGTCAGAACAAAGGCCTAGTTTGACTTCACATGTGGAGTTTTCTAAAGATGACAATTCAGTCTCTAACCAGGCCAAGGGGAGTGAGCCTACTACTACTAATAGGTAAGCAATATCACAAAAATGTGGGTACACATGTGGGTACCTTCCTTCTTTGCTCCTGTTTTTTTGCTATTCAATTTATAGAAAATAAAAATAAAAACTGTGTACTTACCAATATCTGTCATACATGACAAAACTGTAAATAGCATACATTGTTGAAAATTGACTTGTGAAGTCTTTACTTTTACTATTATATACTATTAGGCAAATTTGATGTCTATATAGATGAATCCAGCTATTGATTTGCATGTTCTGCCACCTACTGTTGTAGCCATTACTGCAGTAGCAACTCAGCGTCTGCTGCTGCCTGCTGACAGCAACAGCAGCACGTGTAGTTTGATCCAAGACAGTTGCCCCCATATAATGATTAGGGTGCTTATATGGATGGCATTTTTTACATTTGATATATTAGACATTGGTTACAACAAGAGTCAAAATAGATAGGAGATAAATAGAGATTACCATCCACTACATTGTAAGTGATGAAATACTGTTTAAAATAAATCAGCTGCATTTAATCAAAACAGACCGCTTTGTAAAAATAAAAAAATAATTAAAAAAATGTGTCCTTGTTATTTGTAGGTATTCAAGATTATGTCATTAATCAACTGACAAAAAAATGCCAGTTACAGGTCCCTCATACAGGGTCAAAATTACAATTATAATAATATTAATTAATCAATAACTATTGTTTATTCACATCTGGCAGAAATCCTGGTTCTCTGTATGCACGGGAAAGGTCATGCATCAGGTCTCAGGCGGGGGCCCTCTTCAAGGAAGGGCTTGTGTATTTTGTATTCAGTTTTATTCTAAAGTTGAAGTTTGTAATGTAAGCTCACACTGGTTCTTCCTGAATTTCCTCAACATTGTTGACATTAATGTTACATAGAACGAAACAGTAAGAGCAGAAAATTGTTCACTCCTGAGGGCAGCTTGCATTCAAATGTTAAGAATATGCAGCAAGACACCAACACAGAAAGGGCGACTTGTCTTTGGTACTCTGGTGCGAGATTTGTGTATATTTTGCATAGAAGACATGACTATGACTACTATCCTCTGAAGGACTCTATAAGACATTGACATGATTTGTCAATATTGTAAAATGGAAAAAGAGGAAAGCTTAGAGCCTCGTGATTAGAGTGTAATTAGTGTAATTAAAGCACCCAGTAAGGTTAGTTTGACCTCCACACAGATGGCTCTTAACTCAATCACTGAATGACATCAGCATGTCTGACCATCTGCATTCTATGCAGACGTCTCACAAATCTGGTTTATTTGTAAAATGGGGCTAAAGTTTTTCTTTTTTCCCAGTGTTAAGAATAAGGCACCTTTTCACTGAATCATGGATCATGTGATCCTGGCTTCATGCCATAAAATTCAGTTGTGAGAAAATCAAACTTTATCAAGGCATTGAGAAGCAGAGACAGAATTGTACTGTCAAATTCCAATTTGTCATATTTTAAAAGCTATTATAGTCTTCACTCAATGAAAGGTGGCTTTACCCTACAGGTTAAAGGGGTAAATAGTCAGGACAAGAAGAAGGATGAGACATAGTATTGCAGGTGACAGGGGAAAAGAGTTGGGTAGGGAACTGTAGGTGGAAAAGCTCGGGTAGGGGGAGCTATGTCAGTGTATATATGTGTATGTACAGTTATGACCATTTTTGGGAATAATTAACATTAAAGTACAACATATACTACAACTGATACCGGTGCTTCAGCTATTGCACTTGCTGAAAGTTGGAGCAGGAACTCAGGGAGTAGAATTTAAAAACTAGAAAGGCAATAAGAAGAGTGCATACCTCTGCCAATGCCTAACAGTCCCCTTTTGTGCGACTCATAGATATCAGCCACCTAAATACACCAGATTTTTTTCATCCAGATCCGTGCATTATTCCCTGAGAAATTAAGAATTAACAATTAAAGTAGTCGAGCTAAGAACAGTTTTTGTGTAATCCTGCTGACAAACCAACCAACAAACAGACACAAAATCTCCTGCTGGTAATTAATCAATCAATCAAAATCAATTCAGAAGAGATCAGGGTATAGCAGTGGATCCTGCACTTCCCACAATGCAACTTTACAGCACCTTTTATTAGATTCTGTGAGATACTCCTCTCAGATTTTAGAGTTTTGTAGAGTTGCGTTGTGAGAAAATCAGTTTGTTAAAAACACTTAATACTTAATACAGTGTTCACTTGGTTTATCCCTAAAAAAAAAAAGTGACACACATAACACCAGCAATCATTATCAATTATTAGTACCATGAAGACTTTTCTCTATCTAGGCCTGTAATGAAGCTGCCATGAATAGTGTGCTGTGATCGCTGTCCTTAATGAGAATTTTAAGGTAAAAGGGTCAGTCGAAGGGAGCAGGTGAGGTGAGGGGTGAGGGTAAGTAAAGGCCCAACAGTATTTTATATATCTGGGGCCTCTCATGTTAATCCATTCCTGCACATAGGAAGTCTGCTGTTTCTTTAGCATTTTATTCTTTTGTATCTAACACAATATCAAATGTAAGGTTGATATCATTGCAGAGCTTTGCTTCTGAAGAGATTAGCAGTATGGATTTAGTCAGTCTGCTTTTATCACAAAGGGTTTGGACATCTGCAGTTGAAGCTTTCTCAAACAGTTTAACTCTAATTCAAACGTACAGTCAGAGTACCCAGTTGTATGAAGCCAGCTCACCTCATGCCTCTAGAGAACCACCTGGCCTAATCCAGATTGGATTAGCCCTCCTACCTTGCAGTGAGGTGAGCACCTCAGCCTGCTACCCCACATAATCCACTCATATCCTAAAACTCCTTTCACCCCCCTCTCTTGCTCTCCTATAGGCCGGGAAGCCCTCTGATGACAGGAGACGACGCCCAGTTGGATCCAAGTGCTGATGTGACAACAGCCTAGAGCCCAGCTGTGATTGGCCACCATTTCTACAATGAAACATGGGGTGGGAAGGGAATAGAGAAAGGGATTATGTATTAGCAGGATTCTGAAGTTTAGCCCCTTTCTGCTTTCTTTTCCTGATATAGAGTTTGTTCCAGGAGTGGGTTTAGATGCATCAACATGTTTCTCTGATTGACTTCTGAAGACACTGTCTGCAATTTTCTGTATCAGTTTTAGAAGTGCATACTTTATCTATACTGAATGTTGAATCAAAAAAAAAAAAATCTACATTGAATTTCCTATAAATGTTTTTATAGCATCCATCCTAACCCCCTAATCTCTGGATGCTGAACATCAGAACTGGGAGGAAAATGTGGGATGTGGGGGTGTGGTACGTGAGACTTCAACTGACATAATCATCAGACATACTCCAGTGTTTTATATGAGTTCTATTTTGTGTTTGGACAGTTTGTGCTAGCATTCTATTTGTTAATCGTGTTTTCTACCTCGACTGTGTCTTAATAAAAGAAAAAAATCTGCCCAAATCCATGATCATGTGTTTTCTTGAAAATGTTAAAGTTAATAGAAAGGTTCAGGGATTGTTAACCTGTCCTGTGCATCTTAACGAACATGGAATCATTACCACAGGTTGTTTTTAAAGGGCTTCAGTTCTCCAGTGTTTCAGTTGTGTATTTTCCAAAAGACTTGCATAGACAGATTTTAATGGACAGATGAGTTTTAGTTTGCAGGTTAAGATCAGAAACTACTGGATAACTGAGATATCTTTGATGACATCACCAGTGTTATTTTCTCATCCTTGGCAAAGCTCCTCCAGAGCCATCAGAGACTTGACCTGAGCTCTGCATGGCTTTTAAACTGACTGATATGTGGGTGGAGTTCCACCCTGTGGAGCGAGCATGTAAACACAGTTATGTCATAATATACATGTAGTAACAGCGTATCTGCCACCTTTGTGTTTCAGAGATTTGCTCCCTCCATTGTGGTGACAAAAAAGTAAACTGCAACAGCATTTTTATGTTAAATACTTAACATTGTTATTTTACTTTTAATCCTGAGGACATAATGCAGCATAAATTGTCCCTTTGGCATGAACTAATATTCATCAGTTTTCATTCATTCATTCATTCATTCCTTTTTGCCCCTTCCACTCAGAGAGTCTGTACATGCTATTGCCTTGTGTCTGTCAGCCTCAATGGCCATTTCCTCAAAAACATTTTATTCAATCCTTTATTATTTTCTCTGCTCCATTCCTCTGTCCACCTTTTTACTCACAAAGGAGGAGGAGGCTCAACAGCACAACAGAATCCACGCTCTTTGCTGCCAGAAACAGGACATGAAAACTAAAAGGGGAAAAAAGGCACGGAAATGTGTCATGAATAGGGAAAAATACACTGTAATTGTGATGGCAGGAGGAAACAAGGAGCAAGGCAAAAAACAGTGGTCCTCTGAGAAAATCTGGACACTCCAGAGGGCCTACCTGAAAATAACAACCGTCACACTGGAACACAGTTATATTCCATAACTTCTCAACATCCCCGAAATGTGTATCATGAGGAAAACATAATTTATAAGTGAGTCACTTAAATTCCTAAAGAGGAGGCCAGTTATTTTATGGTTGTGTTTATTAAAGTTTCAGTGAAAGTTTTGAGCTCAAGAAAAACAGAATGATCAAAAAAAAAACAATGATCAATCGACATGTAGCACATAAATATCAACAAACAGGACTCGAACTGAGGTGAGAAATGCTGCCATCTGTTGTTTTGCACTTGCACGAGAAACTCCCAAGTTATTGTATTCACTGTATTACATCTGTGTAATACAGAGTTTCCTCGCAAGGTAAACTCCGAAAGAGAATTATTGCCACTCTTCAGTGTCCCAAATCTCTACATCTCTACATCTCTTTCTGGTTTTGGTTCTTGCTTCTCTTTCTGATTTGAACTTTCCTTTTTCTTTGCACTTTGTTTGAGCTTTTTAGTTGCTACTTTGTCTTTTGTCTTTTTTTGACTATGTTTTTGTATGTCATCTGCTTTTTTATAATAAAGCTCGCTTTTTGTTCCCCATTTCCTGCCTCAAAATTCAATATGAAATCCAAGGACACTTCATTTTAAATTTAATAAACTTTATGGATTCTGAGGATCACAGTTTTGCACGATACTATCTTTTCTTTGACACCTGCAGCATCAAAATAACACCTTGTTTTTAACATCTAGTATAAAAATTAAAGCTTGGTTATGCTGGAAAACATAAATAACAAAGTGTTATATCTCTATCTGTTTTGCATGGTGCGGTTCTGAATATCTGACAGTGGAGGAATAGCACAGCAATGAAGGTTTATTTGGTTGACAAGAAATTGGTCACTCAAGGACAACCACGTGATTGATCATTTTGAGGAGGAAGGAGTTGATTGCCTGGCCCCTCGACTGATGAGCTGAAATGAGAAAGTCAGCCTGATAAACAATAGATATACACTCAGCTGATTATCATAAACTGGCTTATTTGTCACATCAATAGTGATCTGATTCCACTGTAGACAAGTGAAATGCAGTTTGGTGGTGTTGGCCTGACCTTTGAATGCTGTTGGAGTCACATATTCATTTCTCAATGAGGAGATAAGTATTCTTTTACCTTTGCCAAACCTATGTTTTTCTGTGAGGAGACAATATGAATTAGTTCTTAGATATTTATGTGGAACAAAGGGTTCCTGCTTGTTCTGCTGTCTGCGCATACAATACCTGTCTGCAATAAGATATAGTTTTTATTTCAACAGCTATGCAGAGAATTACATTCAGGTCAGTGGCAGTATTTATTTCACTTCAGGTTCACAGCAGACAAAGTCACTATTATGGATGGGTTAAAAAAAAATGATCCACAGAGATTGATAGGAAGAGATTCTTATCTCCTACAACTAGGAATCTGTTCACAATTTACACAATGTATTTTTCAAAATGTTAATTAGTGGCATGATAATGAATGAAACGGACTGAACTAAACTAGAGAGTTAGGCTGAAGTTCATCTTGTGTTAATACTTTTTATGGCATCACGAGATGTTACGATGTAACGTGAACAGAGCAGAGCAGCGGTCAGCAGTAACAAACAAGACCAGCTGAAAACTGCTAACAAGCTGCTAATAACATACACTGCAGCATTCAACATGTAAAGCAAACTCTTTGGTGAAGTAAATAAATCTGCTCAAAAACTCTGCTTCTGCTCATGTCTTTTACAACGATGGACCCCCTGGAGCTAACAGTGAAAAGAGAGGCTGCTCTCACTGATGTAACGTTAATAACACAGAAGGGCACACCCCCATATTACATACACGCATGCATGCTACTGAAATAATGAATGTGTTAATTGATGCTGCAAACTTTAAAAATGAAAAGGCTGCACATCATTTATCTTAATTTCCAGTTGTTATATATTGAATTTCAGCAGATTAGGGACCCAATAATAATGATGGCTAATGTGGCCTGCAGGAGAAATGACGTGAGGGCTGCAGAGGTCTGATACGCTCACTTGTTCTGAGGGCCCTGACACACCAGGACCTGTGGCCTTAGATTTTACGGTGTGTCCTGCACCGTAAGCAATAGTCAACCCTGGTTGGCGGCTTTCCGAACCAGTCGAGCATGTAGACTCTGCAGCAATCTGGCTGGCTGTTGTATAGGTGTAGGTGTGACTGTGTGTGCAAGTAGAGCAGTGTTCAAAATAAAATATTTAGAATATTTATACGGAAAAAAGAGAGAGAATTATAATACAATTAAAGACCATGTTCACGATCAGATTCATGACTATTTAGAACTAATGGATCAGGCCACACCTATCTTCCAATATGGCCTTCATTTTAATTTCAGCCACACGCCTGTTAAGCTTCATGACTGTATCCTGTGACACTATTGTTCTGACAAAAATCTGACCACAGACAGACAACCATATCAACTACTGGAATAATGTCAGAATCACTTCTGTGTTAGTTCATTCAGGAGAGACTAGTGAATGAAGTCAAGAAAAGGCTTATTACAACAGATGATATATCACAGCAGATGATAAGTGATAATGAGTCTTGTCAGAAAGTCTTTGGCACTTAGACTCTTCAGGGAGATTTTGTGATTAAAGGGTGTCTGCCCTGAAGCACCAAGAAGAACCTCCTATGGAGTCCAGACACTGGTGGTGGTGGTGGTGGCTGACGACTCTTCTGAGACAGAGAGGCTGATGAAACGATGAAGATGGTGAATCTGCGAATACTGGGTGGGGATGGGGAGGCGGAGGGCATGCACAAAAACAGCAGCAGAACTAAAGGCAGGCCATGATCATATTTAAAAAGTCAGCAGCGTGATGATAGGTGTGTCGCTGTGCTATTAGATAGATGTGCCCGGGTGATGTGAGAAACTGACATCTATTGACAGCCCCAGGTGATGGAAGACAATAATGAGTAGGGACGAGTGAGAGGAGTGAATGAAGAGATGGTATGAGAAATACAAAAAGGACTGAGCGTGTGAAAGAGTAGTCTTCCTGTCTGAACTGTCGCTAGAGATTTATTTGCTGATACAAAAGGTGCTGCCAGGAACATATTTGGCATGATAACACACACACTCTCAAACTGAACACATGTAGCATATGTGCCCCATCCAACATGGCGGCAGGTGTTTGCAGCAGCTCGGCAGGTACTGCTGCCACACCTCTCCTAAAACAAACTGGGAGACCACCTGATCATCATTAAATTACACGCAAAGTCTTGGCGTCATGGCGATCAGGGTTTAAAGGGTTCTCATTGTTCTCATGGTAATACAAATGTGGGGAAACTGGTCTGCTGCTTGTGAGCGCTCTTCTCTGCATGTCACCTCACCGGGAAACCTCGCTGTTCCACTTGATTCATGGAGTCAGTACTTCCTATACTCCAACTATCTGGATGACGGGCAAGTATCTGCCAGGTATCAGAAGCGGGAATGGTGTGGACAGAGAACGACCCTTCTACCAGCAAAACAGGTTTACTCCATCTTTCTCTGTACTGTCCTGCTATGTGGAGACGTCCATTTAAATCCCGGACCTGCGGACTTTCCGCAACCACATGTCGAGAACACACTGGGCCTCATTCATGAAACGTGAGCAGAACGAATTTGTGTGTAAACCGTTCGCAGACGGAAATTTACGTACATCTCCACGTTCATCAATATTTTAGTAGCTCCGATCTTTTCGTAGCTACTAACAAAATCTCCACATGCTGCTGACCACACGTAGTGCTTGTGTACATTTAAGAACGCATATAAATAATGCTTGTCACTATTGGAAATTACAATTTTAATTCATATTGCGCTCTGTTATGTACACCATACGCAGATGCCTTTGAAACACGTGATATAAGCATGACAAACACATGTAACAAATATAACACATTTAGTTAAATTACTTGGCAACTGGCAGGATTAAGATTCAGATTAAGCTCATAATTGTGAATTATCTATGTAAATCGACTCAATAGATTATGCATTCTTTTCTATGGGAGATAGGTGATAGGTCCGGCATTTCCCAACCGTCTATGAGCTGCATCCTGCCTGCAGTTCTTAACGGTATTTAACTAATGCCAGAGTATATTAAATGTCTCTATGGCGCACAACGGCAGGTAGAAGTAATGCAGGGATTCAGTGCGATCGCAAACATGCCAGGTGTCATCGGTGCCATAGACTGCACACACGTACCCATCAAGGCTCTATCCGGTGATGCATTTGCTTCCATAAACCGGAAAACCTTTCATTCCGTGAATGTGCAACTGATCTGTGACGCAAAGTGTGTGTTGTTAAACATTGTGGCACGGTGGCCTGGTGGGACGCATGACGCATTTATCCTGCGTAATTGCGCAGTTGGCATGCGTTTGGAGGATGGAGCTGCGAGAGACGGCTGGCTCATTGGTAAGAATATAGCCTGCATAATTCCATGTGTGTGTTATATATGGACTTACCCTTCTATATCCATAGGGGATAGGGGTTACTCCACTTCTCCCAAAATGATTTCAATCTCTGCTGGGGAATAAGTCTTTTTTTCTTTCTGATGATACAAGTTTATTTCATTAGGATAAACCCCTTGAGATGAACCATCTCGTTTTCGAGGGGGTCCTAACATACAGTACAAACAAACATTACAATAACAAGACAGAAAAAGGATACAAACAAACAAACAGAAATATTACAAACAATAAAGTAATAGGAAAAAACAACAACAAGAACAACAGCAACAACAACAACAACAAAACAGATTACAACCAAGACAATCCGTACACAATCAAAAAGATGAGTACATTAATGAGCACAACCCTTAGTTGGCCAAAAAGAGTTCGTGAGTAAATTCTTGCCCAGCAAAAATAGGATAGAGAATAAAGAAAATAAAGAAAATAGAGTTTTCAGTGGTTTGTGTAATGTATATAGGTATAGTGTCATCTGAAACATGTACAATTTATCTCAAAATAAGAAGACACGCCATTTTTAAACATGTGAAATGATGTCAAAGATCGTATGTCTAAAGGTAAATTATTCCAGTCTGAAGGAGCCTTAAACATAAATGCTCTCTTTCCAATTGCTTTCCTGACAATAGGAATGGAGAAGAAGTATTGGGTAGAATGCCTCAAATTATATATTGAGGTAGATGGTACTAAAAACTGTTGTAAGTAATGAGGGTAGTTTAAATGTACACATTTAAAGATGAGTTGCAGCCAATGAACATGTCTTCTTATATTGAGCGAAGGCCATTTAAGTAAATTATACATTGTACAGTGATGAGTATTAAAGGAACATCCAAGAACAAATTTACAGAGATTATTGTATGCTGTAGTGAGGGGTAGAAGATTAGTTTTGGATGCATTTTGATAAACAACGTCTGCATAGTCAAAAAATGGTAATATAAGTTGTGTGGCCAGTTTCTTTCGGACATTAAGTGTAAAACAGCTTCTAGATCGAAATAAAACACTGGTTCCAAACTTAATTTTGCGGAGAGCATAATCAATGTGAGGTTTGAAAGTAAGTTCGGAATCAAGATACAAGCCCAAATATTTAGTTTGATCAACTTGATGCAGAGAAGTACCATCATTACATGCTATTATTAGGTTATTAGATTTTGATTTAAGGTTATGTCTTGTACCAAAGACCATAATGTAAGATTTTGATTTATTGAGTAGTGGTTTGTTAGATAAGAGCCAATTTTGTAAGATATTGAAGTCCAATTGAAGAGCAGTTTGGATTTGAAATAAATGTGGTTTGGAAGTATAAATGACAGTATCATCTGCATATAGTTGAACAGAAGAATTAGAACAGATTAAAGGAAGATCATTAATAAAGATAGAAAAGAGAAGTGGGCCCAGCGTCAAACCCTGGGGTAGACCTCTTTTTTGGACAAAAAATCCAGACTTACTCCCCTGAAGGACCACACATTGTTTTCTGTTATGTAGATAAGAGTTAAACCATAATAGTGCATTCTGTGATAGACCAACTGCATAAAGTTTATCTAGGAGTAAGTAGTGGTCAACCAAGTCAAAAGCTTTCTTGAGATCAATAAAAATAGCCCCCGTAAGATTACCAGTATCAGATGCTGAAAACACATCATTAGTAAGCTTTAAGAGAGCAGTAGTTGTTGAATGATTAGGTCTAAATCCAGATTGAACTGGTGATAGGATATTATTATTTTTAAGATACTGTGATAACTGATTAAAGATTAGCTTTTCAAATACTTTAGCGATAGAGCAGATTATTGATATAGGTCTGTAATTGTTTGGATCAAGAATGTCACCACATTTGTAGACTGGAGTAATACGGGAATATTTCCAGATAGCTGGTAACTCGCAGGTGGATAAGGACATGTTAAACAAGTCAGCAAGTGGGTACATGAGAATGTGAGAGGCTAATTTAATATATTTGGATTCAATCCCATCAAGTCCAGCACCACTGCTCGAACTCAATTGTTTGATGGCATTCAAAACTTCTGTAGGTGTTATTTTTGCAAAGGAGAAGGTACTATGACAAGATGGAATATTGTTGAAACTATCAGTATAGGCAAAGTCGGGTATTGAGTCTGAGCAGACAGAGGAAAAATGCTGACCGAACACCTGGGCAATGGATACAGGATCATGTTTTATTATATTGGCATCTCTTATTTGATTAATATGATAGTTCTCTGAAGTGTCTATTATGGATTTTATACTTTTCCAGAATTGTTTGGGATTTTTAAAATTATTAGAGAGACACTCTTTATAATAATTAGATTTAGCATCGCGGGTCAAGGTCTTGGAGATATTTCTTAGTTGCCTGTATGTTTCCCAATCAGCATTTTCCCTTGTCTGACGAAATTTAGCCCAAGCCACATCCCTCTGCCTAAAGAGACTTATAAGTTCTGCACTTATCCAGGGTAAGTGTCTACCCTTGACTTTTGAGATTTTCCATGGAGCATGTCTGTCCACCGCTTGAATAAATTCCGAGTATAAAAAATCCCAGGCATCTTGAACATTGGGTATTAATTGGAACCTATCCCAATTAATTAAGATTAAATCATTAATAAATAAATCTACATTCATTTTCTTATGTTGTCTAATCTTTATAAATTTTGGTGGCAATTTCGGAGTATTGATCTTCCATAAACAGTAAATAACTGAGTGGTCACTAAAGCAGTCTGACAAAACACCAGCTTTAATATATCTATCAGGGTGAGTGACAAGTATCCAATCAAGTAAGGACTGACACGTTGGGGTGATTCGAGTGGGTTCCTTAATTAGTTGTGTTAGGTTAAGTTTTTCAAAATTATTTTTATCTTTAACAGAAGACTTGTCTAACCAATTTTTGTTGAAATCACCTAAAATGATCATTTCACTTTTACAGGAGATAGAGTCAATGGTGGAAATCAAATAGTTAGAGGACTCGACAGGGACAGAGGGAGGTCTATACACGTTTCCAATAGTTATATATTTGTTCTGATGAAGAATTATTTTAACAAAAAGGCATTCAAAATGTATTGGTTTAACTGTAGGTGTAATTAACTCAGAAACCAAGTTGGATGAAACGTATGTAGCCACACCACCGCCCCTGGAGCCTCTATCAGCTCGATATAGTACATAGTTTAATAGTTTGATTTCATTATCAGAGACTTTGCTATTAAGCCATGTTTCAGACAATGTTATGATATTAGGATTATGTTGGATTACCCAAGCACGAAGTAAATCAATTTTTGGCAGAAGACTTCTAATATTCAAATGAATGATTTTTAAACCTTTATTTTTATTCATTTTGGAAATAAAAGTTCATAGGGATATCAACATTATTAAGGGATAAATTAGAAGCTAGGCAAATCGAAAAGTTGTATAAGATTGTAAGAGGTTGTGTTATTATAACAACAAAACAGTCACATGAAAGACATAGACACAAAAAAAGAAAAAACACAAAAAACACAAGATCTGGCCCAGCAGCCTCAGCCATCAAAAACCAAAGCGTCTCCGCGAGAAGGCCAAATTCAGTCAATATAAGCAGACACCATAATAGACACAAAGGTCTGTCTGCATTGTAAATATGATAAGTGAAATAGCTCAAACATTCGAAAAAAAGAAAAAAAAGAATATATATATATATATATGTATATATATATATGAATGTGGCCTACACATTCCTTTTTTTTTTTTTTTTTAAATTTATTTTGTTTTACGACAACAACTGAGAACCGCTGGAAATGCAGCCGTAGCTATGGTTTTACGACAGACCCGGATGTAAACAAACAAATCAATTTACGACAGAAAATCAAAAGACATTCCAGCGGATATAAACTAGTCAACAAATCAAATAATTAAACAGAGGAAAGAACAATGAATCAAGCTGTGTCAACATAACCTCAGCAGAGGTAACGTTACAGCCTATTTAAATGCTTTAATGTCCCGTCTTGTAAACTTCACGTGACGGGATTAATTATGAAGGAGAGTTTGTGGGAGACATGAAGGCAGTTTCAGCAGCTTTGTGACAGGTGAACAGTTGGGATTTTCCATCGACAATGACATTCAGTGTGCACGGATACCGGAGAGAGTATTTTAAATCAAGTTCACGGAGTCTCCGTTTAACTGTATCGAAGCATCGGCGCTTCTTCGTGAGTTCCGCACTGAAGTCAGGATATATGTAAATGCGAGTACCTTTATACACCAGGTCCTTTTTCTCTCTGGCAAGACGGAGGATTCTCACCTTGTCCTGAAAATTTAGAAGTTTAATCAGGATAGGCCTTGGACCAGCTCTATCTTTGTGAAGAAATGTGGGAGTGCGGTGAGCCCTCTCAATAACCGCAGGAGTGGGGAAGTTTTCTCGCCCAAGGAGCTCTGGGATTAACTGGGACATGAAGCCAAGGATGTCACGGCCCTCAGAGGATTCAGGAATCTTAACAAAGCGAAGATTGGAAGATCTGCTTCGGTTCTCCAGATCCTGAATCTTGTCCATCAGGTAGGCATAATCTTTAGTTAGTTCTTTGTTCATTGCCAGGAGATCTTGTAGATTGTCCTCGTTTGCCCCAATTCGTTGCTCTAATGAAGAGACATGCTCTCCAAGAGTATCCAAGGACATCTGAATGCTGCTCAGTTTTGTTTGGATAGGATCAACCTTTGAATCAAGATGAGTGAGCATATCTGTCTTGATCTGTTGTATGCCATCCCATAATGTTTGTAGTGAGACCTGATTTTGTTGTTCCAGTGCCATTGTTCAGCCGATTATTGTTATCCAGTCGTTGTGTCGAGTAAATAGAAGATATAGCAGACTTTAAGCCTTACGACAAGTCATGTGTAAATTAATCACACTTTTAGTATGATTTGTAGAGCTACAAGAGTAAGCAGGCAGACAGGCCTGTGTTGTGCTCACTCACGCTGCGGCCATCTTTCTCTTTCCTTCTTTCTTTGCGCCATGACTGACAGGTCGACAGGATGCCTCTACACCTCCTCATATGGTGGTCATTGGCAATTCATGGGCGGGGTTTTATGCTAATAGCTGATTACCGGGAGCGCGCTGTCACTTTACGATGGATTGGCATTCATGATCATACACACGTGTTTACGATCAGATATGAGTTTCCCGCGGCGTTCATGAATCCGGAGTAGGTTTTTAGTAGCGTAGGCTTTTATGTGCAAATGTACGCACAAATTTACTAACGTTTCATGAATGAGGCCCACTGCTCCTGGAGGATTGGAGGAATTTTGGCATTGCATTGTGGGACACTGTGGGACTTCCGCATCCACGGCGTCTGAGAGTCCTCCGTCTTGTCGAACTCTAACAAAAACAGTCAAATCGTTCTTTTACCTCACCTTTTAAACAGTACCTCTTTTAACCGGACTACAGTTTTTAACCATCAGACAAGCTGATCGTCTTAATTTTCTCTCGGATTTTACCGACTGGCTCCCTGCTGTTTGGCTAGCTACACCGGTGTGTTTTTGGCATCGGATGCTAACCTCACCTGCCCTGGTTACTGGACACCCAGTTTCCTCGCCGACTGCAGGTATGTTGGCGGTGTGCGAGTCCTGCCTCCCCACCCTCTCAAAACTTGGGGACAGCGTCTCTGTCCTGAAAGCTGACCTCAAGGAGAAGGACAAGATCCTGTTGGATTTTTCCACGGTCGCCACGACCCAGGCGAAGGTGATCTCCCACCTCAGATCAACCGGCGCTGGTGACCGGAGCACGATGGCCGCGAACAACACCACCCTGCCGTGGACTGGCTCCGTCACTACCGGAACTCCGGTACCAGCACTGGCTGAGTCCCGCTGGAATCGCCAGGGAGCCAAGCCCAGGACATCGGCACCCTACACCTCCTACCTTCGCCCGGAGTCGCAATGCTTCATCCGGGAGGATGGAGTGCAGGCTCCAGTGAGCTCAACTCCACTCAAGCCGAGGGAGCCCTGGTCAGTGGTACCCAGGGGCGCTGGGGCTCATCCATCTCCTCCTCTGCCGCCTCCGGATCTGCCACTGGATAACAGGTATGACATCCTAAGCCTGAAGGATTTCCCTCACGTGGGTGCCTTATCCAGCTCGCCCCCGGGACCTGTCCACCCAGCTGGTCGTGACCCACACCTGTCCAGGAGCCGGGGTCCACTCGTCCTGCCTGACCCCTCCCCTCCATCCCGGTCAGGAGCAACCGCGGCCCCGCGCCACCACCACTCCCCGCCACCTCGGCCAGGAGCAACTGCGGCCCGGCGCCACAATCCTCAGGCTCAAACCCTCCACCGCCGCACCTCCAGGCAGCCAGTGGAGCGGCGCAACCCCTCTGTGTTGGTGGTCGGGACCTCCATGGTCAGGCACGTGGCAATGCACGGCAGCCGGACCTTCTGCCACCCTGGAGCCCGCGTCAAGGAGGTCGCATCCTCTGCCCTCCAGCTATGTGCACAGCACAACTCAGCCTCCACGCTGGTCCTGGAGGCCGGCATTAACGACCTCCGAAACCATCACTCGGAGGTCCTCAAACAGGATTTCACCTCCCTGGTGGACCGCGTGCTGGACACGGGGAAGCGGTTGATTATCTCCGCTTCCCCCGCCTCGTTACGGTGACGTCACCACCAGCCGCCTTCGCCAGCTGCACCTGTGGCTGAAGGGGTACTGCCTGAACAAAAGTATCCCTTTTGTCGACAACTTTGCAGCGTTTTTAAACAGACCTCACCTTTTTAAACGGGACGGTCTCCACCCAAACCAGGATGGTTCACAGCTTTTAGCAGTTAACATCAGCCTGACTGTCCGGGCCTGCACCACAGCCACCTGCTGACTCACCGTTGACCGGTATGAACACAGGCACTCTGCCCCTCACTCACCCACTACATCAACAGGCCCTTATCTGCCACCAGAATCTCAGGACACTCAAACCATCAAAACCATCATTTCTCACAGACAGTTGAAACCTAGGAATGTTTTTAGACCCAGAAGTGTTTTTAACATCCCATTGCAATGCCATGCTGAGCGCACATGCACTGACATCAAAATGGCTGTGTTGAATGTGCGCTCTCTTTTAAACAAATCTTTTATCATAAATGATTTAATTTTAGATAGACAGTATTCTACTTACAGAGACATGGCTTGGCACTGATGCATCTGTTGTTCTCACTGAGGTTTCCCCACTAAATTTTAACTTTCTATTTTCTACAAGGGGAGGCAAAAAAGGGGGAGGAACAGCATCCATAACACGAACCACAATGTCCTCAAAAGAAGTTCCTTTTAACAGCTACCCATCATTTGAGCATCATGCGTTTGTTTTTAGCAGCCCTCCTATTCTTTGTGTAACGGTCTACAGACCACCCCAGTACTCAACCTCTTGTATCAGCGAATTCTCTGAATTCTTATCAATTATTCACTCCACTATCACATTTTATTAAGCAGACTGAGGAACCCGGTCGGCCTCTCTGGTACTGTTTTTAACTGGTTTGTCTCCTACCTCACAGATCGACACTTCTTTGTAAGTATGGATACATGTTCCTCAGGAACCCATCAGATCAAGTGTGGGGTTCCCCAGGGGTCAATTTTGGGTCCAATTCTTTTTAATCTTTACATGCTTCCCCTTGGGGACGTCATCAGGAGACACGGCATCAGCTTTCATAGTTATGCTGACGCTACGCAACTGTACATCGCCGTGTCTCCTGAGGACACAGGGTCTATTGACGCCCTTTTAAAATGCATTTTAGATAGCAAGTCATGGATGGCAGCAAGTTTCCTCCAGCTTAACCAGGACACAACAGATGTTCTAGTCATTGGTCCTGAAGGCCAGAAAGAGAAACTTTTAACAAAATTACAAGATCTTAAACCATCTAAAACTTTAAAAAATCTGGGCGTGATTTTTGACTCTGAGCTCAGTTTTATACCACATATCAAAAACATAACAAAGATAGGTTGCACGAGTGCTGACGAGGACCAGAGGGCGGGAGCACATTACACCAGTTTTAAAATCGCTGCATTGGCTCTCCGTACGTTTCACGATTGATTCAAAGGTTCTTTTACTCGTTTTTAAATGTCTTAATGGTCTTGGGCCTTCTTATTTATCTGACTTACTTTTACCGTATCAACCCTCACGGACCCTGAGGTCCTCCGGCACTGGCCTTTTAACCATACCACATGTTAAATCTAAAACACACAGGGAGGCAGCTTTTAGTAATTATGGCCCCCGATTGTGGAACAGCCTGCCGGAGAGCCTCAGGGCCGCAGAGACTGGTGATGTTTTTAAAAAGAGGCTCAAGACCCACCTTTTTCACTTGGCTTTTAACAGACTTGCTTCTAATCATTTCTGGTATTTTATTTGATCTTAGGTTGCTTTCAGGATTTATTTATTTATTTATTCTATTTTTATTTTATTTATTTATTTAATTATTTTTATTTTATTTATTTTTGCTAAGGTTTTATGAACTTTATTTTAGCTTCTTAAGTCGTTTTATAACTACTTTTAACTTCCTTTATTGTTGAATTTTTACTACTTCCTTTTATCTTCTAGCTCCAGTGTTATCCTCACGGGGGGCCCTCCACGCCGGGAAAGTCTGATCTACCTATGGGGTGTCACCCTTGGGGGCTGTCTCGGCCTGGATGGATGAGGCGGCACCGCTCCGTGGCTCCACAGCCATGGCGCAGGCTCTTCCGTCTGTCCTGGCTGGGTGGTTCCGGGGGGGGCGCCTCATTGTGGCCACAACCTGTATGACTTCCCGGCGTGGATGGCTCCCCAGCAAAGGCTTTCCTCACCTGGATCCTCAGTGCCCAGCCACATTGTATCTTAACATGTGTATTTTAGTAGTTGTGTGTGCATGTCTGGGTATGTATGTAGACGTGTGTACCTGCTTGTTTGCGCGTGTGTGTGTGTGTGCGTGTGTTTGAGGGATCAGGTCTTTTAACTGTTAAAGCACTTTGTGTTGCATTTTATGTGTATGAAAGGTGCTATATAAATAAATAAAGTTTGAAGTTTGAACCACATGTGGATATGTGGCAATCAGCTGTTTCCCATGGACCCGCGGCAAGACCGGTTGTGACAGTCAGCCTGTCCACGCCCTCCTATCCACCCTTAGGTGCGCTGTGCGGCGCCGATTCGCCCTGTCGTCAATGGCGGAAAGTCTAAATCTCCGCCTCCCCCGCTGTCATGGCGGTTGCTGCAGAGTGTCGGATGTGTCGGAGCTCCCATGCTCGGTAGGCTAGAGACAGTGAGTAGTTAAACCTCAAGTGCTCGTTCCACAAACGGAAAAACTGCGCCGTAAAAATCGTCGTCAAACGGCTGGTAAACTGGATTCCTTCGTTCTTCCGGAGCGGATTTTCCCCCTGGCTGACATACTGCTGACTTTGACAGACTTTAATCTCAGGTACCGCGTTGTCCTCCTTTTACGTTGACGGAGTTTTCTTCTTCTGTGGTATTGTGTTTCCGGAGAAGGTTTTTTTTCTTTTAAAGGTACAGAGGGTTTTTTTCCCCTCTCGCTTTCTTTCCCCCTTTTTTTTTTTACAAATAAACTGGAAAACCAAGTGATGAACTGATTTTGTGTTGGACTTGAATTAATACAGTTCATTGAATGCAAATGCTTTTGTGCTTTTTTGTTTGGTTGTTTGTGAACTCTGAGGTTCTGGTTATATATTAAAAAAAGGGATACTTAAAAAGTATTACCTTTATGTGGTTAAAGAGTGTGATGATCTAACATTGTGTGGGGTTGTATCTGAGAGAGAAGGGTAAAATCTAAATAATATAGTACCCGACAGACTGACTATCTTACATGCCAGGAGAGAGACCTGGCTGGCACCCCACCTATGACCCCCCCCACACACACACAGTCACCTGCACCTAAACCGTCACACGGTGACCTTATTTCGTGACTGAACATGACATCACCCAAACGCTAATAAAAGCTGGACCATGCACTAAGACAAATGCTTCACAGACTACCACCGTGCTCTTCAAACAACAGCAAACAAAACTCTTTCCGACTGTAAACCACGCGAGCATACTATGGAACCCGAAAACAAAATCGAAAGGCATCTTAGGTGGACATTTAAATATACATAGCATCATATAAAAGACTCAGCAACTCGAACATTTATTAACAGACTCAAACTTCAATTATTTGTGTTTTGGTTAATTCCTACAACTCCTTTATCTGTATTTAATGTCCCAGGCTATAAGATATACAGACGAGACAGATGTAAAGGGAAAGGCAGTGGGGTTTTGATTTACATTAAAGAGAAAATTCAAAGCAAACAAATTGATATTTATGAAAACTCCTTGGAGTGTGTAGGGGTCACTATTACTTTATCCCCTGAAATGTCATCTGTTGTTTTTTCAGTCTATCGACCTCCTACTGCTACAAATGGTTTTTTTTTTGACAATTTAACATAAATTCTTAAACAACATGAAGGTAAATAAGTTATACTTATGGGTGACTTCAACTTAAATTGGCTTGACAAAGCACACAGGAAAAAGAATATTGCCAAAACATATCAGATGATACAAATGATAAATAAACCCAAAAGAATAACAAAATCTTCTCAAACCCTACTGGATCTAATTTTTACAAATAAACCAGATAAGGAAGATGAAGATGAAGATAACGAAAACATACAACTTGATTACTGGTTTGTCAGATCACAATTTCACTCTAGCTGCTAGAAAACTAACTAGATCATGGTATAAGAATCAAATCTCACTGAAAAATAATCCCAATATATCTTTTATTCCAAAGAAAGATCTAGTATTTATTGAAAATGAAATAAAACAAACAAATTGGAATGACACTATTGAAAAGGAGATTTCTTCCTTGAAATTATTAGAGATGCCAAAGGGAACGGTAAAAGGAAAAGCATTGACAAACTCACTGGAAAGGAAAAGCCCAAATATGACAGCATACAGCTTAAAATAAATGGAAATGTTCAAGATGATAGCCTAGCTGTCGCTACAAATTTTATTAATGATTTTTTTTTAAATTCTGTGCAAACACTGGGTCAGAATCTTCCAAAGATCCACCCTCAGCACTGCTTAGTTTGTGACAGCTCTACCTTTCATATAACACTAACAAATTATATAAAGTTTGGAAAGGTCCTCTCAACCCTGTCCAATAGAAAAGCAAAAGACATGTATGGTCTCGATACTGTCTCTCTAAAAAATCATAAAGAATCTATAACCTCCACTTTAACTAAAATGATAAACAAACTTGAAATCTGCTATAGTAACCCCTGTGTATAAATCTGGTGACAAACAGGAAGTTAGTAACTATCGACCTATTAGCATCCTGCCAGCCACTTCAAAGGTCAGTGAAAAGGTTGTAGCTGAACTACTAATTGCTCACCTAGATACCAGGGCTTTTTTACATCCTATGCAGTTTGGCTTTAGGAAAAAACATTCAACCGAAACAGCATGCTGCTACTTCCTTGAAGTCACCAAAACAAACCTAGATCAGGGAGGAGGGGTGGGAACAGTTTTTCTTGATTTGCGCAAGGCTTTTGACACAGTCAATCATGAAATACTATTAAACAAACTGGCAAATTATGACCTTTCCATAGACACACAAAACTGGATTAAATCTTACCTGAGTGGCCGACATCAGTGTGTGCGGGTGAACAATAATCTATCCCCATTTAAAGTATGCGTGACAAAAATGATTTTTTTTGCCTAAATCATCTCCTCATGATGCTGCCCACCTCTGGTAAAATCGCCTACATCCTCAGTTGAACAGATCATGTGATTCTACCCCTGTAGGATAATTGCCTATGTCAAGTTTTATTTTGCCTAAGTCAAAAGACAATGTTACTTAGGCAATTTTCACAAGCTTTTCAAGATGGCAGGTGTTTCAAGTCACTGAAGTCATATCAATGATTCAGGGCTTTTTTTCAGTCTTTTTTCAGCAAAATAGCTAAGCTAGCATGAAGCTAGCATTTAGGAAAGAGTGGAAAGGCTCCAGAATCTGTGGCTGATAGGCTTTCTGTTAAATCTTTTCTGTGTTTTCAAAAATATTTCATCTACAGTTCTTGTGTCATTTTTTCCACATTACATGATCTAGTTAGGAAAGATCTGAATACCGTATTGTAATCTAACAGCTAGGAATTATGTGTAAAACTAAAAAGTTACAAAGGATCCTCTTTACTTTGTGATTTCATTTAATGAAAATTTCAGTCATGCCCCAGCCTCCTGTCCACAAATTAACTCAAAGAGAGCTTCTTCTTCACCTAGGCCCCAGCAACAGCAACCAGATCAGGATGTTGCACAGTGGAACTGCTCCCACCAACAAAAAAAATGGATGAAGACTGAAATGGAGGCATTGGGTCTGTGGCCAAGGTCACGTCCAGTACGTCACGCCATGTACATTCTGGCCCTGTGGCGTTACCCACCTCAGCCTGAGCTCATTGACTCCATCACAGAGCTGCCAGCGGTCAAGTTCTTTCAGCTTCATCCTTTTTTCATTTGGAAGCCAGAGCACACAGTCATGGAGAGGATGAGAAACAACTACATCCTGCCCTGCCTTCATGATTGTCCCACCCCTCAGGTAGCTTCTTCAGGTGTTTGGAGGCCAAGAGTCATCATCGGCACAGGCGGTCAGTACTACATACTGGCCTCACGTCCTTTGGACGGGCACTCAGGTCGGCTCACACCCACAAAGTAGCGAGGAAGGTTGTGCTGTCGTCCGGCACAATGTCTTCCTATGCTATTATGAACGAGAACTGGATGATCCTGAGCTGGGTGATGCTGCAGTCTGAGTGTGACCGCTCACTCCAGCCGATGTATGAGGGCCTGGCTCAGCGCTACACTGCAGCTGGAGTGGAGAAGGCAGGCTACCAGTGGGTGGACAGGTATAAAGAACAAGTGCCACTTCCAAACTGTAATAGATTTGTTGTGCATCACTTAGTTTTTATATGGTCTCTGTGTCAGCTTACTTATTTCATTTGCGCAGATTTTCAAATTGTAATCCGACTCTTTTTTTAAGAGTCCATACAGATAACAAACAGTATTAATAGATAGTAAAAATACAGCAAATTATATGATGAATTATAATTAATTTTGTACAAAGAAATAGAATAGAATAGAATAGAATAGAATTACTTTATTGATCCCAGACTGGGAAATTATTTTGTTACAGCAGGTCCACAAAAAAACACTCTGTACATAAAATAAATAGAAAGCAAGATATATACAATGTATATACACAGTGCAGACTATACTATAAAACAAAAAATAATCTATACAACTGTACAAGAAATAAACAATTCCTATGAATGTGCAATAACAGAACCACAGGTAATATGAATAGATAAATAGACTTTAAAGAATCTAGAGTGTGCAGATGTAAAACCCCTATAAACGGAGTAAAAACAGTAGAGAGATCAGAGTTCTCTCTGTCAGGCAGAGGTGAGAGAGTTACTGTGTAAAGTGATGGCTTGTGGCGGGAAAGATTTCCTGTATCTGCTGTACCTGTATCTAAAGCAGCTTTTTGGAGAAAGTGCTCCGGTGTCCGACCAGTGTGAAGTGGAGAGGGTTGAGAGGATTCTCCTTGATGGATAACAGTTTTTTCAGTGTCCTCCTCTCCACCACAGCCTCCAGACTGCCCTATTGTCAGAAATTTTACAGCTCTAATGACATTTCTTTATAATGTTTAGGGACTGCTGTGCTGCCTTCAAGTTCCTGGATCCTGGGGCTCAGGACCGCCTTCTTTGGGACTGCTGGAGGACCACATAGGCCATCGTTACACAGGCCACTTCGAGAAACCTGGTAAACACCTGTGCCTCAAGGAGCAAGTTTAATAAGGACATACCTGTCAAATTAGACCTGTTTCACTGCATGCAGCTCTTTACTAGGGAGTGTGTCTTGGAACACCATCCTCTGTTTAGCTCTTTTTGCCAGCTCCTCTCTGCAGCATTTGTCATTGTGGATGAGAGTGACCTCCAGAAGCTAAAGGATTCGTACACCTTCTGTGGGATCTCTCCTGCTAGTCCCACCAAGCAGCACATAAGGGAACACTGCAGGACAAAGGTGCCACAGAGCAGGGAACTGCTGCAGAGAGTAGAAGATGTCCTACATCACTTCTACCTGGCTAAGGACACGAGTGATGTACTCCTCTTTAAGGCATCCATGATGAAGGTGTGGAGGATTCAGCATATCCACATCTTGAGAGGCTGCCCGAGTGACCCTGAGGTGGATGAAGGAATCCTCTACAGGTATGGTAGCACCTTGCAGCTCAACTACACAAAGGGCGAGGGTGCTGCTGTTCCTGTCTGGATCCTTGTGAGAGGCACATCTCAGCAGGAGGGCTTCCATTTCCACCAAGCCCAGTGGGTGACAGGCAAACGGACGTCCTGCGAGCTTTTCCAGGCCCAGGCCATGACTGAAGTGGTTCACTGGAACTTCAGAAGACTGGTGGACTTGAAGCAGCCTGATGTGGAGCTGCCAGCTGTGTTTGACCCCTTGTTGATTTTTGAATTGAACAAATGGTCTTTGAAGGTCACAGGAAAGGCCAAATACCCAGCTCTGCAGATTTCACACAGGGACACAGGGGAGAGATTTGGACTAGAGTACATGGAGCCAGGCTGCCATCCTGTTCTTTTCAACTGGGACAAGGACAAGGAGACCCAGCAGAGTCCTCTTCCCAGGATGAAGTGGGCCACTGCTCTGCTGCTGTCGTGGACACAGACACTCAGGTAATACAGATTCATCACTGATTGTCGATAACTGACTGACCAACAGACTGAGTGACTAAATCACTACATTTGATGCTCTATTTCAGTAGACCAGTGGAACAGTCCAGGTGGATCCCATGCCTGTCCTGTCTTCCCAGCAGTGCTCTGGAGCCCAGTCCCAGCCGACCTTGATACCAGCATCTGCCTCAGTGAAAGCAGAGACGCGGCCTTTGATAGACACAGGTCATTCAAATTACCCACCTACCATCCCTCATACAGACCAGGATAACAGTTAGCACTAACACAGGCATGGACACTTAGGGTGCAATTAATATCATGATGGTAATATTCATATATTGTCAGTAAACAAAAATAAGTGTTAGTAATAGTAATAGTGAATGTAAAATGTAAAACCTATAAGAAAAACACGAGTAATTAAACAAATTGAGCTTTGAATGTTTTCTTTCCTTTTATTTAACTTGTCACATATGTCACACAGAATTTTTGTTGCAACTGCAAAAGTAAAACTTAGTTTTAGTGATCACTGTGTTCGACAGAACTGTGCCAAACATATTACTGCAGTATAATAATATGAGCCTTCTGAAATGTGTCAAAAAATAACATAATAAGCATATGCTTGATTTTTCTTTTTTTTTTTGGCCTTCCACGGGTAGCACCGCTGCCTGTATCCTCCTTTCCTCGGGCCACCCGCACTGGACCCATTAAGACAGGAGGCCTTGTTCAAGTCCTGGACCACAGCAGGTGGACAGCACCAATGAGAGCTGCCATTGACAGACTTTTGATTAAGCATCATGGAGCTAAAGGTCTTTTGAAGCGGGTCAATGCAGATTATTCTAATTCTCTGCGCAGTAATGCTGCACCTTCATCCACGGGATCGTTGTCAAAAGGACATGCCATGTTCGTGAAAAAAGTCACCTACTGTGCCTAATGGACTTCTGATACAGCCCACTGACTCTGATTTTTTTGATGATTTTTGACAGACGGCAGAACAAAGCTACGCCAAAACTCGCCTGCTGACTGAATGAATGAAAGAGGAAATCAAATGGCGTGTGTGGCGTGTGAAGGAAAGGAAACACATTTCAACCCTTTGAGGTGTACGGTCACAAATGTGTGATCATTCTGAAAAACATTCATTGCCTTGTGGTCACTTGTATTAAGCTACATCAGGGGTTCCCAAAGTGGTGTGCTTGCACCCCTAAGGGTGCACAAGCTGCCTCTAGACACTGCACAACAGGCATACTATAATACCGGTCAAATGATGTTATGATTACTAATATTATTTTCAAGTGAAATTTTCATTAAATGAAATCACAAAGTAAAGAGGATCCTTTGTAACTTTTTAGTTTTACACATAATTCCTAGCTGTTAGATTACAATACGGTATTCAGATCTTTCCTAACTAGATCATGTAATGTGGAAAAAATGACACAAGAACTGTAGATGAAATATTTTTGAAAACACAGAAAAGATTTAACAGAAAGCCTATCAGCCACAGATTCTGGAGCCTTTCCACTCTTTGCTAAATGCTAGCTTCATGCTAGCTTCTGAAAAAAAGCCCTGAATCATTGATATGACTTCAGTGACTTGAAACACCTGCCATCTTGAAAAGCTTGTGAAAATTGCCTAAGTAACATTGTCTTTTGACTTAGGCAAAATAAAACTTGACATAGGCAATTATCCTACAGGGGTAGAATCACATGATCTGTTCAACTGAGGATGTAGGCGATTTTACCAGAGGTGGGCAGCATCATGAGGAGATGATTTAGGCAAAAAAAATCATTTTTGTCAAAAAATGACTGATGATGGCAATTATTTTAGGAAGGCAACGATATGTGAAATAAAACCCAAGTGAGGAGCCAATCGTGAGACTGTTTTTATATTTCATTTTCAGCAGATTTAAATTCAATAAAATAGCCTAAAATAAAATAAAATAAAACATTCAACAACATTCAACAACTTCCTCAAAGGCTAATATAAAAGAAGGTGATGTCAAATTCAAAATGAAAAGACGACTGCATCTAAAACTCAGTGATTTTTATTACCGCCGCAGCCGTGTTACTTTTTTTTTCCCCAGAAAATGTCTGCTTCCTGTTTTCTCCCCTGTTGCCATGGTGAATCACAGAATCGGAGCTCCCTTGATGATGGCTTTTTACTAGTCATCAGGCACGAGCTCAACTCAGAGTTAACATACATACTAGTTCAGGGATAGACTCAGAGTTTGTTGAACCTCCTTTCCGGAATACCCCCCTGGTCCCGAGGGTTAGGGTTAGGCTTAAGTTACCTCTCTCTGTGAAACAGGCTAGAGTTACCCCTCTTTCTCTGGTTTGAGTTACCTCCCTTTGTGTAACGGAAAACTCAGAGTTTCCCTCATTTCAGTCTATCCCTGAACTCTGAGAAACTCTGAGTTTTCAGTTCCAGAACAGCTGATCTGGGTTAGGTAAGTCGACTCTGAGTATGTTAACTCTGAGTTGAGCTCGTGCCTGATGATTAGTAAAAAGTCATTATCAAGGGAGCTCTGATACTGTGATTCACCATGGCAACAGGGGAGAAAACAGGAAGCAGACATTTTCTGGGGGGGAAAAAAAGTAACACGGCTGCGGCGGTAATAAAAATCACTGACAGAGTTTTAGATGCAGTCGTCTTTTCATTTTGAATTTAACATCACTTTCTTTTATATTAGCCTTTGAGGAAGTTGTTGAATGTTGTTCAGTGTTTTATTCTATTTTATTTTATTTTAGGCTATTTTATTGAATTTAAATCAGCTGAAAATGAAATATAAAAAGAGTCTCACGATTGGCTCCTCACTTTGGTTTTATTTCACATATTAAACAAAGTAAAAGTTAATTCAGTGCATATTTTACCTTGTAGTAGGCTGAGGAGCTGGTCCTGAGTCAGGTCGCTGGGTGACCGGAGGCTGAGGAGCTGGTCCTGAGTCAGGTCGCTGGGTGACCGGAGGCTGAGGAGCTGGTCCTGAGTCAGGTCGCTGGGTGACCGGAGGCTGAGGAGCTGGTCCTGAGTCAGGTCGCTGGGTGACCGGAGGCAGAGGAGCTGGTCCTGAGTCAGGTCGCTGGGTGACCGGAGGCTGAGGAGCTGGTCCTGAGTCAGGTCGCTGGGTGACCGGAGGCTGAGGAGCTGGTCCTGAGTCAGGTCGCTGGGTGACCGGAGGCTGAGGAGCTGGTCCTGAGTCAGGTCGCTGGGTGACCGGAGGCAGAGGAGCTGGTCCTGAGTCAGGTCGCTGGGTGACCGGAGGCAGAGGAGCTGGTCCTGAGTCAGGTCGCTGGGTGACCGGAGGCTGAGGAGCTGGTCCTGAGTCAGGTCGCTGGGTGACCGGAGGCAGAGGAGCTGGTCCTGAGTCAGGTCGCTGGGTGGCCGGAGGCTGAGGAGCTGGTCCTGAGTCAGGTCGCTGGGTGACCGGAGGCAGAGGGCGTCACTCACCCCCAGGACCCAACACTAGAGGCAGACACACACTTCCTGTCTACAGATTGAACTAGAAGTAAAAAAAAAAAAAAAAAAAGAGTTCTGTTGCTTTTTTAATTCTATTTTTTATTTTTATTTTATACTCTGTACATGCATACAGAGTCAGTTTAAACTCTTTGCAGTCAACAAATCTTCTGTATACAAAAACTATTTACAGGTTCGGAGATGAAAGCTGTGGAAAAAAATAAATAAATAAAATAAAAGGGTAGACAAGTGGATATTTGAGATGCTAAAACAAATATTGTTTGTTAGATACAACTACCTATAACAGAGTCTTTCATACATCCACAAAATCTGGCTGTAAAGGTTTTACATGTTTAATTCATTTAGTCCAGAATTTAGTGAACATTTCTTTCTGAAGGCTAAGGGAGAAAGAAATCTTTTCTATGACATAAATGTGATTCACTATGTCAATCCATTCTTGTATTGTGAGCAGTTCAGTAAGTAACCAGTGCCAAAAAGGGTTTTATCAGTGAACAGAGTATATAAAATATATGCCAGTGATTGATGTCTTGAGAACCACACTGTCTCCAACATTTGGAATTCCCTCAAGAAAAATGTGTCTAAAGCATTTCCGTCCAAATTCCTGACAAGTATTAGAGTTAGTACATTTCCACTTGAGTCTACACATATCAAGCCACATGTCAAAAGATTGCCCTCTCTCTCCCATTTGTCTTTAATGTACTCTTTTGTGTTGGATTTCTTTTCCATTAGGCCTTTATAAGGTTCAGAGATAACACCCTTGTTAGATTTGCTTTTGTAGACCTCAATAAATATTTTCAGTATTGGGTCATTGAAGTCTGTTTAATTCTTTGTATTATGTTCATGGTGATTGTGTATCTGGAGATATCTATAAAAATCATATTTTTTTTTTTACATCAGTTGTTTTTTAAATAGATATCTTGGAAACATAATTATATCTTTCTTTACTTATTAGAGTATGCAGTAGTGATAGAAAATAAGTGATAAAACTTGCACATTCATGAGCTCAGGTGTAAAAATCTCTAAAATAAACAGTTGTTATCCTTCAGAACTAGTATTACTAGTATTTGGAAATGAGTCTGATTTCCATAACTATTTAAATGCTGGCAGTTATTTCTTTATTGTTTATTTCAACAATGGTATCAATAATAATTACCATAACATTTTTAGTATTATAGATATAAAATCCATCATAATTCAAGATTCAAGATTCAAGATTCATTTTATTTGTCAAATATGCCATATGTGCAACATATAACACAAATGAAATTTCATTTCAGTTACAACCCGTCCAAGAAACACAAAAAACAGACAATACGTGGGGAGGACAGGAGTGGGAAGAACTGTGGGTCAGCCGCGAGCAGCGCCCCGTTTACTTAGAGGAAAAGGAGAACAAGAGGAACAGAGAGGGAAAAAAAGGCAACTCCAAACTAGGCTCCTGTAGGGGGGGCCCAGTGTGGGATTAGGAAAAAAACACCTCGGCACATAAGCAACATATGTGACATCACAACAAAACTCAAGGACTTGCACATGTGGGATGGGGGGAGGGTGTTATAATAGTAATAATCATTACTATTATAATTTTCATTATATTTCTATTAATTTCTGTTGTTGTTAAGTTTAATTCAACCTTGACTAGTAGCAGCATGTAAAAGGACCATTCTTTCAAGTAGCATGATTATCTGACGTTAAATAATCACGTGGCATTATAACCATCCTAAAGATTCATTTATTTAATTATTCAAATATCAGTGATCAAATATCTCAATAAATGTTACAACGGATTGGATGTGATGTTTTTTAATCGTGCACACACTCTGTAGCAAAACAAACCCGAACCAAATATAAGTCTTTTTGTTCGGATGAGGAGGGACGGGAACCCGGTTCTGTGAAGGTGCCCTTCTTCGTTGAAAAGGTCCTCATTAATTATGCATCAGGTAAATTACATGTTCACTGTCTTGAAGCACAGGATTTTATTTAGATCTTCATGGCCTAATCTGAGGGGTCCTGCAGCAGGTGGCCTGAAGGACCCTTCCTGAATGACCCCCTCATCCTTCCTGGGAAGAACTTAGTTGTCCTCTTCATATTTCCTGTGCACAACCACTCACAATGGTTATTATAGGTTAAAAACGGGCAAACCATATGATAAGACAAGATCAAGTGTGTGTCTGTGTCTTTGTGTGGGTCCAGATACAGATTGCACAAGATTAAAAGAATCAATAAGGTTTAAAAAGCCCTTTGCAATTGGCTTATCAGGACAACACACATGAACATTAAAATCCCCAACGATAAGAACACGGTCATACCAAGACAAATTCCTCATTGGTGTAAAATCCTTCTTGGCAATAAATCTGTTTCTGATTCTGATTCTGATTCTGATACTATACTAACAAGGACTGAATATTGTATGTGTTCCGCTTGTAAGCAGGCTGCTTTGGCCATTTCAGCTGTTACAGAGAATATGTGGAGACTTACTGGAAAGCATTCGAGCAACTAAGATCCTGTTGGTGATTGAGGAAGCAAACTCGCCAGCTTAGCAGAAAGTTTTGATGAAACTTTATCTCTCTTCATGCTTGCACAGAACAATTTCATCAAATTATCAGTAAAACAGACATTCTAGAGTACAAAAGACATGCAAACAATAAGATCAATGTATAGCTCTGTGCAGGGTTCGCATTTTAATCTGTCTGAGCTTTGTGAGGTCTCTATAATAACTATCCCTAACCCTGAGTCTCTCCTGAGTGACCCAATCATAAGTGGACAGCTTCAAGCCCGCTAATTCACAGCTGGCATTATATTCACCTCGACATGCATCTTGAGCAACCACTTGTGACTGGATCTAACTTCTCGCTCTCTATATACACCTTCATCACTGGAACAAAGGGATACTTTTATATACAAAGAAGAAAATATCTTAATATATAACGTTTGACGAATGAACGAGTAGGTCTAAATCTTTAAAAATATGTTGTATACAGCATTTTACAAAGTTTATACAGTTTTTCCTGATTCTTCCTGTTTCTTTAAGGGAATCTGTTGACTTTCTCTTACTTTGTTCTCCAAAGCAGTAGCCTTTATTAGTTACTGTTTACTGGATTTGTAAAATTTTACGTTTACCATCAATATGTTATATTCTTTAATACATTTGGTGTAAATGGTGAAATCAGTTGAAACTGGGAGGTAAGATGCATTTTAGACACAAAAACAGACAGGCTTTTACAGCGATGCTAGGACAAACTGACACTTTTTAAAAGAAAGACAAATCCTAATGTATATAATGCTAAATTAATAAGAAGGCACCAATGATTTAGAATTTGCTGTAGCCATTTCAAAGTTTGATAAGTTTCTCCTCATGCAAAAAACTCTTAAAATCACAGTATTTAAAAGGGGGTCTGGGTTATTGCCATGACTAGTGATGTAGTGCCTCTGGGAAACATGTTTCTTTGAATCTGTTTATATCATTAATATTTAAAATAAGAAAACCCTTGAAAAACTAATTGTTTTTGGTTAAATTAATGGTTGTTGGTAACCCCCACAGATGTATTATTCTACTGCTTCCATAGGAGCTCCCTTATGGGAGCTCCGCTCCCATTCGCTCCCAAGAACCCTGGCACTGTGTATTTAATACATTCTATCAGTGAAGTCAACATACAGGTACTAGCATCTCCACTCAAAGAGTCAATATTTTAACAGCTTTTTTTTTTATTCTGTTGCTCTTGAACTTAAAGTACATTGCTAATTTCTGCTTTGCAAATTTTCTTTCTTTTTCTGCCCAGCTACTTATTCTTTTGCTGTTGAGCATGTCCTCCTGCATTTGAAATGCCACCAAAATAGGTAGGATCTTCACAGTGGGGCCTGATTTTGGTTGAAAAGGTTACGGCTTACTGACGGGTTGGGGACCCCTCAAACTTGCCTCCGAAGGCCTCTATGACCTTTTTTTTTTTTTTTTTTTTTTGTCAAAATGGAAACATTGCTGACATTCTTTCTCCCAATTCATTACTCATGGGACATGCCACGCGTCGCACGCAGTGATGTTATGTGCTAGAGGGTCCAGACGAAGATGCACTGTTTGGGAGTGGATATGTCATATTAAAAAAATCATAACTCTGGCTTGCTTGGGAAAAAAACCTGTCTCTAACCTGCCCAGCTTACACAGATGGTGTAAGGGAAGCTCTGTCAAGCAAGTTTCCAGAAAAGTTTAAAGTACAGTAAATTTGATAACCCTTCTCCACCACTGTTCTCCTAACACTAGAGGCCGCCTTCCAATCAATGTTAACCTGCTGGCTACTACTTCCTGTAGCCCTGTCAGCTGAGTTAGAGAGGAAAAAGAAAGAAAGAGGTCTTACTCCGCTCTGAGTTCAGGATACTAAGAGCGTCAGCTGCCATCTAAACTGGCTGTGTGATAGCTTGACTGCTGAGGTTAATAGAGCAATACAGCTTTGTGGTATATGTGGTTTCCTGGCTCAGGTAGGCCTACTACTATACTTAACTATAATTTTTCTAGGTTCAGTAATATTAGTTCAAATTTTACCCAACTTAGATTAGTGACAATGACTAATAGAGCTAGGTCGGCTGGTTGGTGAGTGTTTGAGTTTTTATGTCATGAAGTCAAATGTAGAGCTGATCGAGAAAGCTGAGAGCTGTCGAAGGAGAAAGAAACACATGTCAGGTGACTAACTTTATGCTACTGAGATAAAGGCTATGATCAACAAAAGCCGTAACCACTGGAGCTCTTAGACAGAGAAAATGTAGTCCAACAAACAAAGAACGAATGAAGCCTTTAGCGGTTTATGCGTGGCTGACTCATTAATATTGAGAAGAACGACATATTATGCCACGTTCTTTCCGTAAGGTGGGTCACTTTTAGAAACAGGGTGAACTTCCTCGTCAATAGACGATCTCTGCAAACGTCCAGCAGCCATACATTGACTGGAGGTATATGGAGGGACTCAGCGGCTGCAGCAGCGGTGCCCCGCTGTCATCCTCTCCTCCACCAGCCGCTTCAAACACCACCGACGTCATTTTAACGATTTAGCCCGGAGAAACACACCGGACACACCGGAAGCGCCATCAAGCTAATCGGACCGCTCTCAGCTGTCAGTCGTTGGTTAACAGCACCGTGACAGCGTCAGGTCCACCTCCACCAGCTCTGTGACAGCGTCAGGTCCACCTCCACCAGCTCTGTGACAGCGTCAGGTCCACCTCCACCAGCTCTGTGACAGCGTCAAGTCCACCTCCACCGGCAGTCGTAGTGATAAACGGACAGGTATGACTTCTTCAGCCGCACGAGACAACGTCGTTAAAAAGAAGCACGTTCGTTTCGCCAGCATGGAGGACGACGACGACGACAACGACGACCAGGAAGAAGACACCCTGTTTGACAAGAGGAAGGATACCGGGAGAGGGCTGAAAAGTGCCCTGAAGGCGGCCAAGAGGACGGCGAGAGCGGGATGCGACGCTCGGGTGGAAGTGGTCAGCGGGGCCGGGGCTGGGGCCGGGGCCGGGTATGGAGCGTGCGGCCGCTGGATGGTCACCCTCGCGCTCTGTGCATCCTTCCTGGGCTTGGTAATGTTGGACGCCTGCTAACATCTGTGTGGTTCATACAGAACAAATGTATCTGTGAGCTTCCTCAGGGCCTGCTCTTAAAATAGCTTGACAGTAAGGCAGGAGGTTATGATGTCAGCAGGTAGCAGGACAAACACCTGTTCACACTCAAGGGTTTAACTTTAGTGAAAATGATTTGGACTTCTAAAGTCCTTCAAATGAACGTATGCAGTTTGATTAACATTATTTGACCAGAATTCTGAGCCATGTGGAGTATCTGTATCTGCCTTCAGGACATACTGAAGCAAAAACTGGTCAGTGACACATTTAGAAATGAGCTGGTCTGAGTCAAGCTGTCAGTCAACATCAGACTATTTGTACTGTGCAGAGAGGAGAGTGCTTCGGTATCCTGCAGAGACAGGATTTACATAGTTGTAAAACTTGCTCTTCAACAATGTTATACGCATCAGATTACTGAAATCATCAGCATAACTCCTGCAGTGTCGCCAGGGTTCCTACCTCCGTTTACACTGGGAAAATTAAAATACGCGCAGGCTTTGTTATTTCAGCAACACCTTTGTTCACTTTCACTGAGTTACAATACATGGATATAAAGAAGAGTAAGAAACAGTGGGATGGTTGCTAAATACACTGTTTCACCCTAATACAACACATTGTCTTTGATATAGAAAACTGTCTTTGTACAGATTTATAAAACAAAAGTTAGCATTTTCAGCAGTCACATTTCATTGTCAGTCGTCCAGAGTTTAGTTGTGTATATTTAATGATTATACAAAGTGTTAAGACAAGGCAGAGATGTTAATTTCTCTGACCACATTAGCCTTAATTTACCAGGAAGAATGCTGCATTTAGCATGACATTGTTGTCACTTTGCACTTCTTGTGTAGAAGTTGAGGGATGAATGAGTGAGAGCAGCAGTAGATTACAACATGCTATTTATAATTAACTTATGCCATGCAAGCAAACACTGAAAATGATCTAGATTTTACAAAGATATTCGACGGCTTGCAGGGGTTGATGTGTTCTGTCAGTCACATTCAGATATTTACACTCTCATTGTACCTCATGCTGCTCTCCTGTCTTTTCTAGGGGATGAGTATCTCTGTTCTCGGCCCCACGTTTGAGGACCTGGCTGTGAATGTGAAGAAGAACATCAGCAACATTTCTTACATCTTTGTGGGCCGCTCTGGGGGCTACATCGGTGGTTCCCTGTTAGGAGGCATTCTCTTTGACTGCGTGAACCCCCATCTGCTGCTTGGTAACTCCTCGCCACATGGAGTTGTTGGAGACGTTGTGTGCAGGGGTGTCTCAGTTTAAACAATTACCGGCTTCATTTCAAGTTGAAGATGACAACATGAAGGATTTATCTGTTCTTGTCTCGTTTCTGTGTCTTGTAACCTATGGCCTGTGAGCTGTGTCTTTGGCATGCACATCCACTAGCTTTAGATAACAGTTTCCTCTGATTTTTAACACCTCTTCCACTAAAATAAGAGCATGTTCTCTCTGATTATCCTGTCTTGCAGGGTTTTCTATGCTGGTCACAGCATTTGGAATGTGTGCTATCCCTTTCTGTAAGCAGGCTCTTCTGCTCACCGGGCTCATGTCCAGCATTGGGATGTCAATGGGTGTTCTGGACACAGGTAAGACAATAACACTGGAACAAGTATTTTAATTGTTGGAAGATGGCATACAACTGGTCTGTCTCTGCAATAGAAAGACACTGATATTTTTGAAATTGGTACCACATGAGCAGAGAAAACGGAGAAAAGGTGTTGTGGTGTCACTTTTTTCTCAAAGGTGGAACACCTACAACAACCAGAATGCACTGTCTTCTCTAGCCTGAAAACATTTTAGACAGAAATAGGCAAATGTGGTTTTAATAGTTTATCATCACTGCAATGTTTAGACAGTTTGATCAGAGTTTGGTGTGACTCATAAAGAAAAACCCTAAAGCAACTGTCAGTGACATCACCAACAACCTCCAGAGGGCAGGAGTGAAGGTATCACAATCCACCACTCGCAGAAGACTTCGGGAACAAACGTACAGAGGCCACACCAGAAGATGCAAACCCATCATTAGCAATAAGAACAGGAAGGCCAGATTGAAATTTGCCAAAAAGTACAGAGACGAGGCTCAAAAGTTCTGGGACAAAGTTTTATGGACTGATGAGACAAAGATGAACCTTTCCCAAAGTGATGGAAAGGCTGATGTGTGGAGAAAAAAGGATCTGCTCGTGATCCCAAACACGCAAGCTCATCTGTGAAACACTGTGGTGGTAATATCATAGCTTGGGCCTGCATGGCTTCTTCTGGGATGGGCTCATTGATCTGCACTGATGATTGATGACACATGATGGCAGCAGCTAAATTAACTCAGAAGTCTGCAGGAACATTTTGTCTGCCAATTTAAAGAGAGATGGAACCAAACTGAACCGGAGATCTTTCAACATGCAGCAGGACAACGACCCAAAGCACACTACCAAAACAACCAAGGAGTCCCTCAGGGGAAAGAGGTGGAAGGTTTTAGACTGGTCGAGTCAATCTCCAGACTTAAAATCTATTGAACATTTTACCTGCTCAAGAGGAGACTGAAGGGAGAAACCCCCCAAAACAATCATCAACTGAAAGAGGCTGCAGTGAAAGCCGGGAGAAGCACCACAAAAGAAGAATGCAAAGGTTTGGTGATGTCAGTGGGTCGCAAGCTTGATGCAGTTATTGCAAGCTAAGAATTTGCAACTTGATATTAAGTATTATTCACTCCAATCTTTTTTAAGTTTGCCTGTTCCTATACTTTTGCTCACCTAAAAATGTGGTGTCCCGTTACAAATGATGCTATCTTCTAAGTTTTGTAACAGATCTCGATGTAAATACTTGGTAATGAAGCTGCAATGCCGACCTCTAGTCTCATATTCATCTTTTGATGTCAAACCCAAATGTTTTCAGGTTATAGCCAAAATAAAAGAATTGGCTTCATTGTTCAAATAGGTTTGGAGGGGAATGTACCTGACAGCAAAGCAGCCTGGGACAATCTGCCCTTTCAATGTATTGTGCTCCTTTCCTCGATAACAGGCATAACAAAATTGATACTAGTTAGCTGATGTCTCAGTAGCTAACCAGCTGGCTAGTTATTGTTCCATTGTTAGTGCTTATGTGTACATGACAACCCCACATTTAAATGTATTTTGATGTTGCATTTCCCCTCTTTGATGGCATATGACACCCAAAATTTAGTCCAGCAATGAAGTTTCTGCACTTTTAGTCCAGCAATGAAGTTTCTGCACTTGGTACCCCTCCTCTAATATCAGTGCAGAGTAGGAGCACAGGTTGCTGATGTCAGCCTATAAAGCACAGCTATGGGCCAGGAAATTAAGATGTGTTATTTTCATTTTTTTTGATGGCTTGATTGATAGTGTGAAGTTGTGTATGAATTGCGAACGTCCATCATTTCTATCTACATCAGATGAATGACACATGGCAATGTAATAATACCAGGATTGCCACAGTGGCACAAGATGAATCACCACAGCTGAATATGCCATTTTGGAAATGCCCAGTCGTTTCTGTTGGCTTAAACATCGATGTCAACTGATGACATATGCAGGTCTTGAAGTGTTATCCCATTTCATAGGGAGAGATTTCAACTACTACCCCATGAAACATCACAGGATCAGGGAAAGCAATGTCACTGCAGGACATCAGCATGATACAGCTCACACAGTGATACCTTGATAAATGTAAATGATGGTTTGCTCTATAATCAGTGTTTTTTTTCCCCCTTTACATTAGGTGGTAATGTCCTCATACTCAACACATGGGGCGAGCAGGCGGGCCCTCACATGCAAGCTCTACACTTCAGCTTTGCAGCTGGAGCCTTTGCATCTCCAATCATAGCCAAGCTGCTGTTTGGGCCTGACGGGAACAGCAGTGCAGGAATCATATCGACCAACTCCACACCTCCTGTCACCACAGAGCCAATCACCAAAGCCCCTGATGTTCACACAATCATCCACTACGTCCACAACAAGAGCAGCACTCTTAAATCCATGTGGGCCTACATTGTTATCGGCTCTTTTGTCTTTCTAATCTCCTTCCTCTTCTTCATCCTTTACTCTTGCAGCAGCACTTCACATGACAAAGCCCGCGCGTCATCAGGAAAGCCCCTCGTGGCCAAACATCACATGGCTCTTGTTGCCCTGCTGTTCTTGTTCTTCTTTGCCTACGTAGGTGCTGAGGTTGCATATGGCTCCTTCATCTTCACCTTTGCCAAGGACTATGCCCACATGCCTCAGTCCCAGGCAGCTGGGCTCAACTCGTTGTTCTGGGCGACGTTTGCTGCCTGTAGGGGGTTGGCCATCTTCTTTGCTGCCTGTATGTACCCAGGCACCATGATACTGCTCAGCCTGGTGGGCTCCACTGTGTCCTCCCTGCTCCTCTGCCTTTTTAGCAAGGAGAAAGTAGCCCTGTGGGTATGCACTGGTTTGTACGGGATGTCTATGGCCACCACCTTCCCCAGTGGCATCTCCTGGGTGGAGCAGTACACCACAGTGACAGGCCACACAGCGGCAACCTTTGTGGTGGGTGCAGCACTAGGTGAAATGGTGCTGCCTGCTCTTGTAGGCTTCCTGCTGGGGAAGTTCAAAGATCACCCCCTGCTCATGTACTTGTCTCTCATCACTGCCACCTTCACCTCCATCCTCTTCCCAGTCATGTACAAGCTGGCCTCGGCCCCGAGCGGCCAGAGCAGGAAACCCCGCGCCAGGGGCCGTCCTGACACAGATGACAGCGAATATCGTCAGGCACTGCTGGACTCCGGAGCCAATGAAGAAGAGGAGGAGGAGCAGGACAACGAGGCTGATCAGTGGAACGACGCTGACTTTGAGGTTATTGAAATGGATGACACAGCAAGTCTCATCAGTTCACCCAACAAGGCTTCCTCTCCTCCGGACATCACTGGTCTAACAGGCAGCTCTGCGGCCTCCAACAACCAGGTGTTGCAGCCTGCAGGTGGAGCCTCTTTCTCAGATACCATCTCCCTGGTAGGAGACTCACCCAGACGCAAACTGCTGCTCTCTCTGGACAGAGAGAAGAGAGACTGAGAGTTCCTCCTTTTACTCCTCAGTGCTGCTGATCTTTCACTTAACACTGGAGGAGCCATGCCTCTACATGTCTGTGCTCGTTTGTTGTCCAGAACCTGATAACTCCAGTCTTTATGAACAGTTGTGATATTTACTGTGCAGCACTGGATGCAACCCTGACTACTGACCGAAAACTGTGCAGCTCAGAAACTACCCATATAGTACTTTGACTCGAGGTTTGGGTTTTGCAGACTCTTCAGAATATTTTGGACCGCTCCTGAATGACAAAGGACCAGACTATGAACAGTTTATAACAGATTGTTATAAATAATACAGTACATTGTTGAGTCTCTACAAGGAGACTGCATTGGCTTGCTCCCAACAACAGTAACGTCAAAGGTCAGGCTGGAGAGCAGAAGTCCCCTGGCTGGTAGAATTCAGTGCCTTGCTTGATGACAAATAAGCAGAGCAGATGATTTGAAACCGGGATGGTTGGCCTCCCCTTCATCACATCACCCTGCTGTCAAAAACTGCTGTTTAAAACATAATTTACTTTGGAACTATAGCAGTGATTTTATCAACATCAGGAAATGTGTTAAGATAGTTGTACAATTTGAATACTTTTTTTTTTGTTGCACTTTTGTAAAGAAGTTTTAGAAGTCATGTATTGTAATGTGTCATGTGGCTTGTGGTTCTAAATCATGTGTTTTCCCTCTATGATTCATTTGGTTTTGTGGTAACTGAAAACATACACAGAAGGCATTTTCATACATTGACTTTTTATTATATCAATCTCAAACCTCCACCCACAGCAATGTCCATTAAAAACAAACAAAAAACACCTCCTTTATTATTATTTTTACATATGTACAAATACACAGGTCCTGTGTACAGCTGTATGGAGAACTGAAGATTGAATCTCGATGTGGTCTCATGAGACTTTAACTGAAAATTGGAGACGTACACAAAACTATATGCACAAGAAAACAATAGACTGTTCATGACATAAATTATGATTATACAGTATTGCAACAGTCCCAGATTTTTTTGAAATGGTTTCCAGTTCCCACACTCTGTAGATAAGAGTATGAGGCGTCAAATCCGCCAAAAATGGACAAATCAATACAATGTTTAATGGAACATGAAAAATGTCAACCTTTAACATAATGCTTAAAACAGATTTGATTGCATTCATGGCTGGAGCTCTCGTTTTTTTGTTTTTTTTTATGCTAATGCACAGTGAGAATATAGATGGAGCTATACAGGAGCTATTTACAAAAGACTGTAGTCGATATAAAAATGAAGTTGGTTGGTGGTTTATAGTTTAACTTGAGATTTTGAAAGGAAGCTCCTTAAAAACCAATGACTTCAAACTGCCACAGCACATACAAAATACTACAAGACATCCTTGATTGGACTTCTCTCAGTTCCATTACAGGCCGTCTGTCGCTGTGTCACCAGTGACATCAACCGCACTCGGTCCATAGCAGCTAATGGAGATGGCAGTAAACAAGCATGAAGACAAACACAAGTCCTGGGATGGAGGAGGGGGGGCGCTTCCAACAGGAGGCTCAAACCAGACAGTCTGCACACGCAGAGAAATACTTAACAAATAACAGTTACAAGACAATGAAAACCCAACAGGGTTCAGTCAAAGCACCATTTAAACTATTACAACTGAATGGACAATGAAACACTTGAGGGGAGCGATTAGCACCAAATCAGTGGTGAGCTCCTGCATTCAGGAGCCAATCAGAACTGCTCCAGCAGCTGTCGGAGGTAGGGGGCCTTGGAGAGCTGTCTGTTGACCCGGGAAAGCTTGTAGAGGACGGGACAGTCCAGGGACACACAGGGCACCTGCCGCTCTGCACAGCCACTACAGTTCCTACAGATCTGGAAAAAATATAAATTCACACACAAGAGCTGGGTGAACAGAAATATTACACTCAGGAGGCTGTGCTACATCAGACACTATTTCTTCATGGTGTAGAAGAGTTCACATTGTTAATCTATATATATCTTGTATATGTGTGTATATATATATATATATATATATATATATATATATATATATATATATATATATATATATATATATATATATATATATATATATATATATATATATATATATAATTTTAATTTGATTACTATAACATTCAGCAACAAGTATTTAAATGAATACGTTGCCAAGTTTCCTTGGGGTCTCTTTCAAATGTAGCTATAGGATTTTACATGGTTCCATGAAGTTTCATTATTAATTTTTTTGAGAACCTCCATGACACGGACAGGGAAAATTCTGGATTTTGGGTGAGTTGGCATGGCCTGACCCAGAAGCCAGTTATGTGTAAATCCGTCTATCTGCCTGGAACACATTTCTTTGTTAAATCAAATCAAATTAAATTCAACACTCAGTGTAACCCCCCATTCCACTTAATAATGTATTTTGCTCATTGTTATTTGATGTATGTACAGATCACATCTATCAGCTGATGGAGGAACATTTGTCTAAGCTCACCTCACCTAACATCGGGATGTACTGGATGATTTTGTGACATCACAGCTAACATTGAAAGTCAGTCATGTAAGGCTGCACAATATTGGGAAAAAATATATATCATATTTCGATGACTGATAAAATGATTGCAATATGATCAATGATTAGTGCGAATATGGGAAATTTCAATGTAATTTTTCCTCGAAAAAACAATTACAATTTGAAATTTTTGGGGAATATTGCACTTGGCCACTCGTTGCTATTTCAATAATATTTAAATGAATTGTGCAGCTGTAAAATCATGCAACTTGGAGGTCATTAACACTGAGGATGGACTGTTGGAGACATCCTGTGTCCAGAATAGGGCTGAATGATTTGGGGAAAAAAAAATCTAATTGGGATTTTTCTGACCGACATTGCGATTGTGATCGTTTTGCAGTTTTTAAGTCAAGCTTCAGTTCAATATTTATTGTGTTATTATATTATATTCTAAGACGAGAACTTAAAGATATGAATTGCTGCCAATAAGTGTTTATTATAATTTTTTCAACTGGCATGGAACACACAATTATCACAAAAGTTGTGACAAGTTATATAAATAAAGATATTATTCTTATTAAATAATTGTATAATAATACAAATAACAAAGAAATTCCAGCAAGAGAATCATTTTTGTAAACAATTTCTGACACTGAAATGTGTCAGGCAGCTCAGCAGCAGCATCTTCATATTGCACATTCTGCAATCAAGTTTAAAAAGTAATAACAATGAAAAATAAATAAAAAATCCCAATAAGAAAATTCCATATCACGGATGTGCCGCCTTTCATTGTTACTAAATTGTCCAAGGTTGCTTTTTCCGCACCACAAATCTGCAGTTGTGTTTGGGTGTCTCAGGTTTTTTTGTTGTTGCTAGGCGTACACGCAGTTGCCTTGTGCCACGTCTGATTGGTGAGAATGACTGTCACACTAGGAAAACGGCATGAATTTGTAAAAGCATTGACACATGTTGAAACCTGGTCAGACACACATTCCAAAGCAAAATAGATCTCTGCCATTTGCTAATCGTGTTGTTTCTAATTGAGAGTTTGATTTAAAATCGATTCAGCCCTAGTCCAGAATTTTTGAAATAAAAAACATTTGTACATTCACAGATTCTGGATTTTTACAGAAAGGACGAGGAGATTTCCTGCTAAGGTAATCATTTTGAGCTTTTTTTATCCACTTGTCTTCCTCTTCCTCACCACTGTCTCTCACCTTCAGCAGCTGGTCCTGCTGTCTCTCCCACTGTCTCATGTCCTGGTAGAGTGTAACTGCGACTTGCTGGGGCTCAGCGCGGCACCGTGAGCACACACCCAGCTGGGTCAGCTCATCACACACGGGGCAATGAAGTGTGGTGAAGTACTGGGAAATGGTTCCTTTCCTCCCCACTTCCTCTCCACCCAACGCAGAGGAGCAGGATGCCTTCTGGATCTGAGTAGAGAGATGGGAATTCTACATGAAAACACTTCAAATGTTTGAATAAAATGTTTTTGTCCAATTGCATCATCAGGATTATCTAGAAAAGCTTTATGACTGAAAAGTTGGATTCAATCGTACAAACATTGATCATTTTGATCAACTGTGCTTCAGCTCTACCAGCAGGTGGCGTTAGTGCTCTGTCAGAGTAGAAGCTGACTTGAGTTTGGACACAAAGACTGAGGCAGCAGTGCTGCAGTTTGATGAGACTCTTTCGATCCTCAGCAGGAAGCAGAGAGAGCGTTTCTCTTCGTCCTTTGTTCTCTCTCCACTAACAACACTGAATGTCTTATCAAAGTCTGGTTTTATTTTGATAGGAAAGGAAGCAACACACCAGTCTGTCTTTCTGTTGTGTTACACAGTCTCATCAGTCATTTGTCAATCAAATAAAGTTGTGTGTTAATTTGTAATTAATTCTCCAAACTAAAGCCCATTCACATTCAAATTTTATCGTGTGTCTTTATTACGCTCCTCTTACTTTTTTCTTTTACACTGATGATTTTCATGTGGGTTATATAACACGTCAATCATATTCTCATATCTGCGTTGTGTCTAAATTGCAGAGGTCCTAATGGCTGCACATTTCCTGATATGAAATGTAAACTGTCGGGGCACCATTTAGCTCAGTTGGTAGAGCAGCGTCCCATGTACAGAGGCTTTGTCCTCGCTGCAGCGGACCCAGGTTCGGACCATTTGCTGCGTGTCACTCCCCCTCTCTCTCATCCTATTTCCTGTCATATCTTGAGCCTGTTCTGTCAATAAAGCCATAAAGGCCAAAAAAAGAAACAGTTAATAAAAAAGAAATGTAAACTGTCTCACCCTGGGCAGCTCCTGGTACCAGCTGAACACGTCCACTCCAATCAGTTGGAACATTCGGGCCAGTGGTGGCAGGATCTGCTTGGTGATGTAGTAGGTGGCGTTGAGACGGAGGCCAGGTTCCTGCAGCACCTCCATGGGCCGACGCACCAGCTGGATAAGGGGCATGCCGGGCATCCCGTACACGATCACATAGGGGACCCGCTCACCCACTCGTGGCTCCAGGCGACGGTCATACGCCATCATACGCCTGAGATCAAAGAACATGATGCACCGGATCAGAGCTGTGGGACCTCAGAGCTGTTTACTTGACCTGTGCTCTAATGCAGCTCTTCTACTGTAAATATCAAATCATTCACTTCACACACAATTCAGTGTTTCAATTCAGCAAAACCAAGAACCAGCCAGCCTGATAAACACACCACATCAACTGGAACAGTGCTCATGAATGAGGTTTAATGTTTTTCTCTGAAATATTTTTTTTTCTTCCATTAAGAGATGGGTTGCCTAGCAACAGGCTCCTGTACTGTACATGCAGGCTAGTGCAGCCAGACAATGAGTACTGTTGGGGAGGAGTAATTAGATTCACACTGACTACTGTAACTGTTGACAGCATGCGCTTTCTCACTCTGCCACTCACCACACACGTACACACACACACACACACACACACCTGGTGAGTTCCAGGGCAGGCACACAGGCTCCGGGCCGGTAAGAGCCACTGCCCCGGTACTCCTTGGCAAAGGTGAGGTCCTGCATGCTGGCCCGGCCGTCAAGAACCTTCACACACTGCCGCTGCACGAACTGCTTCACCTGGCTGATGTCCCGGGTCTCAAACAGCAGCTTAATGGAACGCTCCAGGATCTGAAGTTAATCACATGACAGATGAGAGGACACAAATATGAGAGAATGAAGAAAGAATACAGTATTACAGAGAGACAAAGTGGTTTAGATAAAGCAGAATCTCTATGAAATAGAACAAAACCTGCTGTTTGAGCCCATGACATTTAAATATGATTTGGCGACTCAGCTGAAATGGCAGATAAACACTGGGACATCTCAGTGTCTAGACATTGAAGCAGCCCTTCTCCTGACTGATACATGTGAACAGTCTGAGTGAACGAGAGAGCGAACAGAGATGGCGTGGCTGTGATTGGTGTACAGCATACTGAAACGGGGAAGGGAGGAAGTGGGTTGGTTTGCCTGTTACCTTGGAAACAGCAGGGCAGCCGTCGCGGCGCACTGTCTCGATCCCTTTGGCGTCAAACACAGGCTCCTTTTGGTCAAGGTTCTCATACATGTAGCCCACGTAGCGCTTCTTTGTCTGAAGCACGCAGGGCAGGTACACCTAGGAGCACAAACACACACACACACACACACACACAAATCAATGATCACCCTCAAGTGTGTCTAAATGTGCAGATGAAGATACAAAGATACACAAATCCAAATCATAGTGTGTGTGTGTGTGTGTGTGTGTGTGTGTGCGTGCACTACCTTCTCAAACTTAAGCTTGACTGGCTTGGGGTTGGTTGCAGTCACTGCCTCTGCGATCTCATTGCCGATCTTGAACGCCTGCTCTTTGGTGGCTCCCTTCAGCAGAACAAACATGCTGCCAAACACACAGAAACATGCTGACCATGTGCTGCCACATCTCACCTACTGTCAACTTCTCTGTAAACACGTTAGAGCAGACACACAGCCGGCATGAGCAGCTCACACAAGGCTGCTGCAGCAGCACTTTGTCCAGAGATCCCGAGTCTCGCCTATGTTTTTACGCAACAAGTGCCCGGTTCTCTGCAAAAATAGAGCTGAGAACAATCTGTGGACAGCCATGTCCACACCATAGCAGCGTTTCACTAGAGTTTTCATGTCTGTATCTGTAGAATTTTCACAGACATGAAGGGAATACACACACAACAGGTGGAGGGAAGTTTTTTCTCTCTCTCTCTCTTTTCAGTGAAGCTAAAGGAAAATAATACATTTTTATCAATAATCATCATAAAGGCTAAGTCCATGTAGAAATATATGGCTGGTAGTAGCAGCAGTGCAGCGGCAACCTGGCTGCATGGACACAAGTGTGTTAGCTGCAGCAGGATATGTAAGTTTCTGAACTGATTTCAACGTGAGACACTTGATAGATGCAAACAGATCGTTTTGGTTTCCCTGATGGTGTCATGTATTGATTCATTAATTATTGAGTAATTCATTAATAATTAATTAATCTTCATTAAAATTCACAGTTCTTATTGATAAACTACAGACCAAAAAATTCCAAGTTACTGCTCCAAATACAGATGCTTTTAGCCCTTCTGATACAGAGAATTAATGAGTGCCTTTGAGCCTACTGTCAAATTCAAATATGTGCTCCATTAAGGGGGCAGTACCGGTGCCACCAGAGGCTCTCATCATCACAGAATAAAAGACTTATCAACAGAGCTGCTAGCACTGTTGACACAGGGTGAGGGACAGACAACAGGAGTCATCAGTTTGTCAGTTGTTGCTTTAGACTTTGGATCAGACCTTTATACCCTTTTTACACAGGGATCCTGCAATAATGCCCCAACCCGGGCCAGTTAACACTGAACCAAGCAATGGCAGCATTATGCCAGCCCAGTGTGTGGTTTTAGATAGAATGTCGGTGTTCAAGACGCAAAGAAAGCAGGACAGTGTCCCATCCTGCTGTCTCATCCTTTTAGTCACTGTCCTGATAAACAGAAGTCACAGCTAGCAGCAGCCAACTGTAACAGGCTCTATGTGAACATGGACGGTGTCACATTCACATAGACATAGCACCAAACACAAACTCAGAGGCCAACTGAGACCAGTTTGACGACAGAAAATACAGTACATATCCAGGAAAACTGGTATTGTAACTGAAATGTTAATTACATTTAATTCATCTTTATTTGTAGAGGGACCATGTACAATATTAAACACACACACGTGGACAAAATCGTTGGTACCCTTCTGTTAAAGAAAGAAAAACCCACAATGTTCACTGAAATAACTTGAAACTGACAAAAGTAATAATAAATAAAAATGTACTGAAAATAAACAAATGAAAATCAGACATTGCTTTTGAATTGTGGTTCAACAGAATCATTTTAAAAAACAAACTAATGAAACTTGCCTTGACAAAAACGATGGTACCCTAAACCAAATATTTTGTTGCACAACCTTTTGAGGCAATTACTGCAATCAAGCGATTTCTGTAACTCTCAGTTAGACTTCTGCACCTGTCGACAGGTATTTTGGCCCACTCCACCTGAGCAAACTGCTCCAGCTGTCTCAGGTTTTGCCTTCTCCAGACTGCATGTTTCAGCTCCTTCCACAGATGTTCACTAGGATTTAGACCAGGGGCCGTATTCACAAAGCATCTTATCTTACCGCTAGGAGTGCTCCTAACTCGCGCTAAAACATTTTACGTAGGAGTTTTTTCTCAAAAGTTATTCACAAAGCCGCTGAGACCTACTCATACTAAGGATAAATCACTAAGACTGAACTAAGAGTGACGCGCCGTTGCTATGGGTTACGTCATTCTCGTGCACGACTTTAGAAGCGGTCAGTACGGTGATTGGTTGTTCTGAGCGAGGCGGTCTCGGTGAAACTCATCCGCACCATCCCACAAACGAGCCCACTAAATCACCGAAACACAAGGAAATAGCCTAGGCTAGAAATGAATTCCTATCAAGTAGTTATGGACGGTGCAGTTAGCAGAATACATGCATGAAGTTCGGTAAAGTTGGAAATATATTCACAGAGTCGAACTTCACGGATCAATAACTCATAAGCGAAACATTATTAAAACACAACGAGCTACAGCCGTATTTTCATCCAAACGAGCGATCCTCCGGGCTGGACACATAACACTGGTCTCAGACGGTCCCTGCGCCCTCGTCTCACAGACGGCTGACCTGAGACCAGTGTTATGTGTCCAGCCCGGAGGAGCGCTCGTTTGGATGAACATACGGTTGTAGCTCGTTGTCTACCTTACTACGGTAGTTAAGAGTCGTCGTTTGTGTTTTAATAATGTTTCGCTTATGAGTTATTGATCCGTGAAGTTCAAATCTGTGAATATATTTCCACCTTTACCGAACTCACGCAGCTTGACAGGTTTGTGCAGACCACGTACACAGTGATCACTGTACTGTCCCTCTCTGGGCTGAGGCGTGTTTCGCCGTGCAGGACATGAAATCGACGTTTCATCTGCCCAATTCCTCTCTCCACAACATTTCGTGTATTTTTGTGTGCTCTAACATATATGGAGGAAAACAGTAAGCAATAATAAATATGGATTCAACAAATAAAAGACGACAATACGATGTTTTTTACGCATAGGACTGAGCGTAATCTGCGTAATCACTTCCATGTTCTACTTTAACTGTGCTCCCGGTTGTGGATTCAGATAGGGTGTCAGGAGCCACGTGTTGCAGGGAGCCACTGTCACCCAGCAGGTGACACCCAGCTGGTACATGGAGCCTCTCAAAAGGCTGCCTCAGACCGCTCTCCATTAAAATACGTGATCATGGGTAGACCCAGGCCACTTTGCACCAACATCAAGAGTGTTAAAAGTTGCATCAGAAACAATCTGCGTGTTGATGGAATGTACTTTCTTTCTATTGACAAACACGTCCTCATCTTTTGATGGCGCAATGATTTATGAATTAATTTATTTTTTTTATTGTTATTGCATCCCGCACTAATTCCACAACAAGTTTTAAACCCTCACGATTTAGCCTATATCTCTTGATCAATCCACATTCTTCCATTGTCTCCAAAACATTTTGTCTCGCAGCCATTTTCCGATTCTTTGTGAATAGGTCTTACTGAGTTAGGAGTCCTCTCGAGAACTTTTAAGCTCTCCTAGACTTAGGTGCTACTTTTAGGCCTAAAATATTTTGTGAATTGCTCTTAGTGAAAAAAATTAGGAGTCCTAAATTTAAGACTGACACGCCCATTATTTTTAGGAGTTTCTCCTAAATTCGCCAGTTAGGAGCTACTTTTAGCCCTAAGATCCTTTGTGAATATGGCCCCTGGGCTCATAGAGGCCACTTCAGAATAGTCCAATGTTTTGTTCTTAGCCATTCTTGGGTGTTTTTAGCTGTGTGTTCTGGGTCATTATCCTGTTGGACAACCCATGACCTGCAACCGAGACCAAGCTTTCTAAAACTGGGCAGCAAAATGCCTTGATGGTCTTGAGATTTCATTGTATCCTGCACAGATTTAAGACACCCTGTGCCAGATGCAGCAAAGCAGCCCCAGAACATAACCGAGCCTCTTCCATGTTTCACAGTAGGTACAGTGTTCTTTTCTTTGTATGCTTCACTTTTGCGTCTGTGAACGTAGAGCTGATGTGACTTGCCAAAACGCTCCAGTTTTGTCTCATCTGTCCAAAGGACATTCTCCCAGAAGCTTTGTGGCTTGTCAATATGCATTTTGGCAAATTCCAGTCTCACTTTTTTATGATATGCTTTCAACAGTGGAGTCTTCCTCAGTCGTCTTCCATTAAGTCCACTTCGGCTCAAACAGCGACGGATGGAGCGATCTGACACTGATGTACCTTGACCTGGGAGTTCACCTCTAATCTCTTTGGAAGTTGTTCTGGGCTCTTTGGCTACCAATCATGTGATCCGTATTTTCAATTTGTCATCAATTTTCCTCTTGCGGCCATGTCCAGGGAGGTTGGCTACAGTCCTGTGGACCTTAAACTTCTGATTAACATGTGAAAGTGTAGTCACAGGAACATCTAGCTGCTTAGAGATGGTCTTATAGCCTCTACCTTCAACATGCTTGTCTATAATTTTCTTTCTAATCTCCTGAGACAACTCTCTCCTAAGCTTTCTGTGGTCCATGTTCACTTTCAGTGTGGTACACACCATGATACCAAACAGCACAGTGACTACATTTCACCCTTTAAATAGGCAGACTGACTGATTACAAGTTTGAAGACACCTGTGATGCTAATTACAGCACACACCTTAGTTGAACATGTCTCTATGGTCAAATTATTTTCAATCTTTTCTTGGGGTACCATCATTTTTGTCCAGGCCGGTTTCATTCAAAAATTAGTTTGTTTTTTAAAATGATTCTGTTGAACCACAATTCAAAAGCAATATCTGATTTTCATTACATTTTTATTTATTATTACTTTTGTCAGTTCCAAGTTATTTCAGTAAACATTGTGGGTTTTTCTTTCTTTAACGGAAGGGTACCAACAATGTTGTCCATGTGTGTAAATGTTGCCATTTGGATTGTACCAGAGTTAGCTTCGAGATTATTTACATCTGCAGTCCCTTGATTCCTAACTGAATCGATACTGAATTGAATAGGAGATTGAATCAAATTGGGATCTTGTTGGAATCAAATCTATTTGAGAAATCAGTGATGATAACCTGTTATACTACAGGATGGTGAGGCTGAATACGGTGCAACATTCCTGTGTTTAACAGGCTCTGTAAAATGTGCTGTGACTCTGGTTTCAAAGATGGGACACTGAGAACAGTATTAATAAGTGCTTACCTGTCAGTGTCCCCGTACACAACCCGAGCTCCCCATTTCTTAGTGTCATTGACCAGCTTGATGGCTCTCTCCAGGGTCTCTCTGGCTTTGTGAACGATGCTGTCACCAACCTGGAAACCACAGGTGAGATGTTGATGAACAAACAATGACATACAAGGTTTGAGAATGAACATTTATCTCCACACGATAACACGATCCAGATCATTTGAGATTTGCATGAATTCTACAAATGAAATATTCCCCATGAAAATATGTGGTGTTGTATCCATTCCACTTCTCCCAAAGAGCCACAGGTGGCTTTAAATATGGTGACACTTGCAATTTGAAAACTTAACGAACACAAATCTGCTGCCTCGTCTTCCGGCCGAGACACGGACACGATGGCAGCATAGAGGAACAGCTCTCGAGTACTGAACTTTTTTCGTGCCCCTTATACATCGAATTATGTTGACGAATCGAAAATATTGAGCAAGAGGGGCAAGGATGTCAGCTAGGGGTAAAAAAGACGTCAAAGAAATCAAAGAAATAAAAAAAACAGGGCAGACCGGGACTCAAAATGGAAATGCTAACGCGGCTAGCCCTGACAGCGAACCCACGGCTAATCTAGGTTTGATCCTCCAAGAATTACGAGATTTTCGACAGGACAATAAATCTCAACTGGAGGAAATCAAAGGAGAAATAACAAAATCCAACACTAGACTGGAGGAGGCCGAAGATCGAATCGAAAAGGCAGAAGAAAGAATACAAAATGTCGAGGGTGTTCTGTAAGAAATGCTGAAACTTCATGCTCAAATGGAGGCAAAGTTAACCGAGCAGGAGAGCCGCTCACGACGAGAAAATATCCACTTAAATGGGATTCCAGAAGGGGCCGAAAAGGACAGTGCAACAGTGATTGAGTTTATAGAACAACTGCTGGGGGATAATCTTGACATTGCTGATACAACGACTCTACAAATTGAGAGAGCCCATCGCTCACTAGGACCTAAGCCACCACCACATGCGCAGCCAAGATCTATCGTTGTCAAATTCGCCAGCTTCCAAACAAAAGAGATGATACTTAGCAAAGCATGGCAAAAGAAGGGTTTGATGTTGGAAGAAAACCAAATCAGTGTTGACAATGATTACCCGCCGGGTATTCTGCAAAGGCAAAAAGAATATGCAGAGGTCAGAAAAGCTCTCAAGGACCGAGACATCAAGTTTCAAACGTTGCTTCCTGCCCGGCTAAAAGTGAAATACCAGGAAGGAGACAAGATTTACGACACTGTGGAAGAGGCAACGAAAGACTTGGCTAAGAAGGGATTCAACATCGTGCCTGTCAAGCAACCTGAGACAATGATGGAGCGCCTTCAAAAATTAAGCTGGCAGAGAAGCGGACGCACCCAACAAGTGGAAAGTGGTTCTCCCCGCACTACAGAGAGCGGCTGCAAGCCTTCCGAAGAGATGATCCACCCCAAACCGTGGACAGTGGCTAGTAGCCTGATGTAAACAGATTTTTCAACTGTTTCAATCCCCGCCCTGGAATGGTGAGTTTGATTATGTGACTGTATAGCCCATATTAGAGCGATGTGACTTTATAGACCTACCTAACTATACCTAGCGACTAAGCTATATTTCTAAGAATCGGGACAACAAATGGACATGGAACTTTGCTACGTGGACACCTCTGAGGGCCCTCCCACTTATAGAGAGGGAGGTTTTCCCCCAAAGCCACCTATTACCATCTGGTGGAGGGTCACAGTTAAGACCCATATCTAGAAGACGTCTTCGTTAAATGTTCACACTTTGTTTGTTTACAGTTGTTCTATACTGTTAAGGGGAAGTTATTCACTCAAATGCAGGACATGACTATAGATGTAAGCCTTAATGCAAAGCATACGATTAGCCACATATAATGTTAATGGGTTAAATAACCCAGTCAAAAGAGGGAAAATTTTGTCAAAACTCAAGAAAGACAGGGTCCAAATAGCTCAGCTCCAAGAGACTCATCTCAATGCCATTGAACATGCCAAACTAAACAGAATGGGTATTAAATATGTATTTTCATCATCTGACAAATCTGGACATAAAAGAGGAGTAGCTATATTGCTAGCAAGAGGAGTGAATTATGAACACATGTCAGAACTCACTGATACAGAAGGCAGATACGTGATGATAATAGGTAAACTAGAAGGGACCATTGTAAGTCTCCTAAATGTCTATGCACCTTCAGGCAGTGGATGGATGATTTATAGGAAAATATTTGATTTGATGACAACAAAAGCACAAGGGGTTGTTATCTGTGGTGGGGACTTTAACATACATCTAAACCCAAAACTAGATGTTTCATCTGGTAAGTCTGAGACAAAACGTATAAGTAGAAGAATGATTGCCTTGATGAAAGAATTGGGCATTGTGGATATTTGGAGAGAATTATATCCCACTAGCCGAGATTAAACCTACTACTCCTCACCACATGCAGTGTACACTAGAATAGATAATTTTTTCACTTTTAGTAGAGACCTACACAAAATTGAGAGGTGTGACATAGGCCCGATCACTCTTTCAGACCATAGCCCTGTATTTATTTCTCTGTCCTTGAACAGAGATCAAAGATCTACACTATGGAGACTTAATTCAAATATATTGAACAGTCCAGACACCAAGGAGTATCTAACAGCAGAAATTAACACATTCTTTGACCTAAATGATAATGGGGAGGTGACACCAGGTATCCTCTGGGATACACTCAAAGCAGTTATGAGGGGTAAAATTATTGCCATTACCTCTTCGATGAAAAAACTTAGAAGACAAAAGCTACAAGACCTTGAGACCAAATTAAAGCATTTACAAAGGGTTCACAGTGTTACCTTAGATGAAAGGGAGACGCAAGAAATAAAAGAGATAAGGAATGAGATAGAGGAAATGAGCACACAGGAAATACAAAAGAAATTCATATTTCTAAAACAACGCTATTAAAAGGTTGGAGGTAACGCAATGAAGCTTTTGGCATACAAACTAAAAAAACAGCAAGCAGACAACACAATTTCGAAGATACGAAACCCAGAATCTGGGGAAGTTGAGCACAGACTGGGAAAAATCCAGCAAAGCTTTAAAAAGTTCTACAAGACACTCTATTCTCAGCAACATATTGACAATGCTCCTCACATTGATGCATTTTTGGCCTCGCTTGACTTACCCTCTATTTCTGAAGAACAAAATGAACGATTAGCATCAGAAATAACAACTGAGGAAGTAAACGCAGCCATCTCTAGGTTGAAAGCGAATAAGTCACCAGGCCCAGATGGCTTTACTGCGGAATGGTACAAATCTCTGCGAGAGCAGTTAGTCCCAAGATTACTGAAGACATATAACTGGGTCCTAAAGGAAAATAAAATTCCATCCTCCTGGAAAGAAGCAACAATTTCCCTGATCCCCAAGGAAGGGAAAGACAAGCATGAGTGTGGTAGTTTTCGCCCTATTAACGTACTAAACGTAGACTATAATTATTTACGTCAATACTGGCATATAGAATAGACAAGCTTCTACCTGTTTTAATCCATACAGACCAGACGGGTTTTATAAGGCAAAGACAAACACAAGACAATTTGAGAAGAACCCTTCATATTATTCATCACTCAAAATGACACAGAGAAAATGCTTATAAGCCTGGACGCAGAAAAGGCTTTTGACTTGGTTAGGTGGTCTTTTCTATATAAAGTATTAGCAAAATTTGGCTTTCATAAGTCTATCATTGAAACATTCCAAGCTCTATATAACAGCCCTTCTGCCAGGATTCAAGTTAATGGTGCCCTTTCAAAGGCATTTACCCTGCATTGAATTGTTACAGCAAGAGCATGGACTACAACGGCAAGATTTCTATAGGTATCTCCAGGTTAGACACTACAGTACTTTCAGGAAAACATAGCTTAAGCAATAGAAGGGCAAAAGACGGGTATTTTGGAAGTGTTCAAAGGAGCAATCAATTCATCTATATGCAAGAAGGTTTTATCTGGAATATATAATGTGTTACGCCAAGCCAGTCCAGACAACTCTCTATATATTAAGGAGAAATGGGAAAAGGAAGGTAGTCTTTCAATATCTGAAGAAGAATGGGAAAGCTAATGTAGACTACAATGGGGAACAACATGTTCAAATACATGGCGAGAATATAGCTGGAAAAATTTGTCCAGATTTTTTATAACACCATTGCAACAATGAACACAAATTCCTAGCATAGCCTGCTGGAGGGTCGTGGAGCAAATGAGGCCAATCACTTTCATGTCTTCTGGGATTGTCCAGTACTAACTCCATACTGGCGAGAAATACACTTCCACCACGAAGCGACTTTCAAAGTAAACATCCCATGTAGGTTTGACACCTTATACATAGGAAACATCTCATTTGACTTATGGGATTATAGAGATAAAAAGTTGTTACTTATACTTCTGGTGGCAAGCAAAAAAGCAATCTCAAGAAGGTGGTTAAAACAAGACCCTCCTACAATAGGAGAATGGTTAGATGTGGTCCATGATATATATACAATGGAAAAGTTATCCTACTCCCTCAAAATCCAGACTGACAAATCTTCTAGGATATGGTCTAAATGGACTGGGTATGTTGAACATATAGGCCTAAAATCAGATTTTGCTTGAGTCTTTTCTTGAAAAGAAAACTGATACTGGTATATAACTATGGATACAGATGGAAAATCCTTACGGTTTTCTTGTCTATGATTTAGTTTTCTTTTCCTTTCTTTGTTTTTCCTATGTATCAGGAACCTATAAATCTAAGATTAATTATGGAAAATATCCTACATTGTATGAAACCTGTTGGCCTCAATAAAGATAAAATTGAAAAAAAAAAAAAAAATCTGTCTGTCTCTCTATTTTTCTGCTGAATATTCCAAGTCCAAGAATGGTAGAACTTATTGGACTGGGTACTGTGTGGGCCTTCCTCATAGTCTCAGTGAGGTAGATGATTATAGCCTTTGATGAGCTTACCTCCACACTGGGCATGCGTCCAGAGTAGTTGGCGGCGGCATAGCCGAAGGTGACGTTGGCAATGAGCTTAAGTCCGAGCTGTCGGGCGTCCAGCAGCTTCATCAGGGCCTTGTCCTGCTTGTAGCTCTTCATTGACTGCTTCACCATGATCCGAGTGTTGAGGATTTCCTCCAGCATGCTGGGCAGGACCCCTTTACGCACTGAGGACTGCACACAGACAACCAAGGTCTAAGCGAGTGTATGAGTGAGGATACAACTAAACAAACTCAGCAGTTCTATAAAACAACAACAGAAAACAACAAAGATTGACGTCCAGTGTCACAAGGATTTCATCATTTCCTGCGGAACAGTTCACTGTCAGGTTAAAAATATAATAAATAGTGTATACAGGTAGCATGAAGTACAGATAAGAGGTGTCCTCAAATAAAACTAACATCCAGCTTCAGCAACATTAGGCCAGTTGTAACCAAAACTTACTTCCATCTGTGCCTTCTAAAACCCTCATTACACATCAGTGTTCACTGTACAGTGACCACGTGTGTGTGTGTGTGTGTGTGTGTGTGTGTGTGTGTGTGTGTGTGTTATGTAATGAGCCTGTGGGACTGGAGCCAGAGAGTGTGGAGCAATGCGTGAATGAATGAAAAGAATGAATGGAAGGAAGTAGAGCATGAAGTGGGTGTTCTACAGACATGCAGCTGATGAACCTTAATAAAGCTGCACCGCAGGAGGACTCCAGGACAACGTTAAGTGCTAGAGGAGATCATATCAGAGGGTGCTTTACCTTGACGAAGGCGATGCCATTGGGTGACACGGTGATGTCATTGCGGAGCTGGTAGAGGAGCTCTGGAGGAACCCGCAGGGAGGTGCAGCCAAACTTGAACTCATCAGGCCTGAACCAGGGACACACGTGTCAACGTCATTCAAGAAAGACATTCTCATCAACTTTAGAGCTAAAGCCAAAGTGCTACTGCAGCTTTGGGACTGGTTGTTGACATATCACCATATAACACCACCTATGGTAAATTTGGTATAATGAGTCAAATATAATCAGGCACATGTATTATGAATCAATCAATCAATCTCCTTATTGTTTGAACTCATCAATTGATTTTTTTAGTCTTGTGAATTCCCACCTCAGGGCTGGGACTCCTCTGATGGGTCACAACATGATTACTTGGACAGAAAAGAAAACGCATTGGTCTATGACAACAAAAAATATTTTTTCCTTAACCATCTTTCCTTTTTTTGAATGACCAGATTTTACTATTCCAAGGAAACAATGGTACAGGGTTAGAAGGGAAATCCCTCTTTGGTAGATATCTGCAGCCTATGATGAGTGGTCACAAGTAGATCTTGCTTTATTTTAAAGGGTCACATGTCCTGTATGGCCCAACTGACTAGGGCCTTCATGATTTGATTCTAAATTAAATACTGATTATAACTGGCTTTCAGTTTCAATCATCAATCATCGACAACATCCGCAGGATCCCGTCTTTCCTCACAAAAGACGCAACGCAACTCCTGGTCCAAGCGCTGGTCATCTCCCGCCTGAACTACTGCAACTCGCTGTTGGCTGGACTCCCAGCCTCTGCGACTAAACCGTTGCAGCGTATCCAGAATGCTGCAGTGCACCTCATTTACAATCTATCCAAATTCTCCCATGTGACTCCCCTCCTCCGTGGCCTCCACTGGCTTCCTGTTGCAGCCCGCATCCGATTCAAGACGATGGTGCTGGCCTTCAAGGCCATCAACGGAACTGCACCCGTCTACCTCCAAACACTGGTCAGACCACTCGCCCCAGTGAGAGCACTTCACTCTACTACATCAGCTGGCTGGCTGGTGCCCCCATCGCTGAGAGCAAACAAAGCCCGCTCAGTGAAGACGCGAACTCCCGACCAATGTCAGGACAGCAGAGTCAATGGCCATCTTCCGCAAAAGACTCAAGACTCACTTGTTCAGACTTCACTTTGACACCGCATAGCATGACTCCCTTTTGTTTTTTTGTGGCTGCCCATCAAAAAGGTAATTCATAACTGTAAAGTAACTGTGTTATATAAAGTGGTAATAAATGAAACACAAGTACTTGGAAAGAAACCTGTAGTGAATCTGAGAGACTGCCGTTGTTCTGGATATTCTGAAATTTCCACCCACCCCCAGCTAATTTCCTTTCTCTACTCTGCTGAGAATGAAGAGCATGAAGCCACAACGCTTTTTTTCTTTTACCTTGGAGTGGTAGACATATGCATGTTGAAAAGTAGTGTTCATGGCTCCTGCTGTTGCTATGCAACTACAGTAATCCCAGTGAAAAAAACTGTAAACTCTATCCTAACTTGCCGGGCTGACTGGTCTGAGCTGTGAACAAAATGCAAAGCTCTCTGCGTGCCTGTTTCATTAAAAATAATGAGGGGAAGAAGGCAGCGCTAGAAGGACACTTTCCTGGCAGGCATGCAAGCTAGGCAAGCTGGAGTATATGCTGTAGGTGTGTGGGCCTGTCATGTCCTTACGTTCCCTGGCTGTCCACATGGCCGAGGCATGTGGAGTAGCAGTAGTTGTATGCGATGACGATGGAGGGGTAGAGTGACTGAAAGTCCAGTACAATCACTGAGTTACTGTAGAAGCGCGACTCAGGCTCCATCACCAGAGGAATGCACTGCGGCGCTCTCTGCTGGGCTCGCTGCTGGATGCTGGGTGTCACAGGGATGTAGTTCAACGGCTTGGCCACTCGTAGCATCATAGACTCAACGCGGTACTGTCGGGGGAAAAAAAGGAAGAACACAATGAATATTTTACCTCAGCCAAGGAGGTTATTTTTTCCCCTGTGTTAGTCTGTGGGTTGGTTGGTTTGTCAAGAGGATTACAAAAAAAACACTGAACAGATTTCCACCAATTTAAGATGAAGGCTGGGTCTCTGGCCAGAAGAGACCTCATTCATTTTTCTCACTTTCTTTAACATTGTGATATAAGACCTTTTTTTAACAGTTTCATTATTTTCTCAGAGAATAATGCATGGATCCAGGTGAAAAGAATCAGGTGTATTTAGGTGGGTATTAATTCTACTGAGTGCCATTCAAGGTAATTATTTATTTTATCAATTTTTTAATGTGAATGGTCCACAACAGTAAAGCTTTGTGGTATAAAAATGAAAAGCTTGAGCTACAAGAGACTTAAAAAAGCTCTGCAGAGCAACATGCTGGGATATGAACTCAGACACTGTGGTAAGGACTGTTTGTGTTGGTACCTGTGATCCTCGGGTCAGAACATGAAAAAACTGAATCCCAAAAACTCTGGCCAGCTCGCTGGTTCTGCCAATAATGTCATGCTGCTGGAGAAGCTGCATGGTGCCACGCACACGGCTCACATAGTGGTCCACCATCTTCCACCTAACACACAGACACACACACACACAGTTACTGAGACCTCTGCTGATCCAGTGACTTTATTAATGAAGGTTTGCATTAAAGGGGAACTCTGAAGATTTTCAATCAGCATTGCAACTATCAATACAATCTTCAGACTCTCTCTGCTGATAAACTATGGCCCAGATTCTGTCACTACACTGCCTGTTTTATCAGTAACATATCTGAGTGACTGTTGAGCTGCGATGGAGAATGTTCCTGAACAGGAAGTGGCCTCCATGTTGTTCCTGTAGTGTGAAAACAGAGGCTGAAGAAGCTCCAGATCCCACAGATGTGAAGCAGCATCTTGTTCACCGTCTGTTTCTCTCCTGAAATGTTCTCACACTTTAGTGACTGTTCACATGGAAAACATGTTGTGTGTTACTGACGATGAGCCAAATTCTGGCTGTTGTAGGTTTTCTACCTTTTGATCAAAAGGGAGCACCACAGCCCCTTTTCTGTGTTTTCTCTGCTCACATAGCACCAATTTATTTAAAAAGATATTTTCATCCTTCTGCTGCAGAGACAGACAGTTTTATACAGGACCATCTTTACAGCACTGAAGTGCTTCTTTAATATTTGCTCCAAAGGAAATTACTTTAGTGTTCATTCACATCTGTTTTTATTCATAGAGGGAAAACAGATTCCAAGTACTGGCCAAGCCACAGATCCAGCTGATTCAAATAAAAATAGACAGAGAATATGCTGTGTAGATTTTAAGTCCAAAAAACAAAACAAGAAAAAACAATCCTAAAATAATCTGTGTGCACATTTCTTGATAGTGATGATGTGTGTTTGGTCTTGGCACAAACCTGTAGAGGTTGGTGCTGTGGTCATACCAGTCCGACAGTGTGCGGGGGCTGTACATAGGGAAGCGCTGGTGGAGTACATGGAAAGCCACGTTCTCAAAAGTGTAGTTGTTTAATGTCACCTGGAGGTAAAAATGGAAAAAATATGTTAGACCATTTCCTTAAGGAGGCTCCTCTATGACTTTTACACAGTTTCAATTTGTACAACGCACTGACTGTCTCAAATATAACACTGAATCTGTTATAACAGTAATGTTTTTGGCTTGTGACCACTGAAAATGAAATATCTACTCATGTTCGCTAATCACAGGTTATGGCTTTGTGTGGACATGAGTTGTGCAGTTCAGTGGTTTTTCTGTTTTGGACTGTGACAGTATCCAGTATTTCACAAGAAATAAGCAACAGTTTCAAACAAGTTTTTTAAAAATGAACATAGTTTTGTGCAACAGAATATCCTTTAATCAATTTTTATTGAAGGGTCCAAGCCCCCAGCAGAGAAGATTTTATGAGAAAAGACTTTTTTTTTTTTTTAAATATCCCTGAAATTGGGGTTCTCTTTAATCATTCAACAACATTTGGCAAGTATTTAACTACTGGCCACTCCTGGGAGCCTGTCAGCAAGGGTTTCAATGTGTGTTCTGAGAGAGAAAAAATAGCATCACCCTGTTTCATCAAAAAGCAACTAAACTCACAGCCTAAAGCTGAAGAAACAGTTGGCAGCACACAGGCAGCAGTAGAGAATGCCAACCTACAACCAAAAACCTCAATGGATACTTGGAGGAAGAGGGAATGTGAAACAAGTTCAAAATAATTTTAGTGAACATGATGGGTGTTTATTTGCAATGAAAAGATTGTATTAGTTATTTAAATGACTATTTTAACTAACTATGACTTTCAGGGGGTGGGGGGGTCATGCTGGGACACCTGCCTCAGTCTTCATCACCCTCCACAGGTTGAGGGTGATGCGTCCGATGATGTTGATCTCAGTCATGGTGTCGGCTCCATACTCATCCCTGTCTGCCGCAAAACGGTTCTCTTTGGAGTCACCTGAGGACATGCACAGAGCCAGACAGACAGCCAATTAAAGAGGAGGGGAGCCGCCAGAGGCTCTGCATTCAGCTACAACACACACACACACACACACACACACACACACACACACACACAGAGGGAAACACCCAAACACACAGATTTACACAACCGGCGTGCTATTTCAACACATCTGCGCTATCGTGCACATGTATAAACACAGAAAACTGGGCCACACATGTTTGTACTTACAGTGCCTACAGTGTGCACGCATGAACGCACACACACACACACACACACACACACGCACACAGTTACAGGCACTGAGACATCTGCTGATCCAGTGACTTAATAATGTAGGTTTGCATTAAAGGGGAACTTTGGATTTTCTTTTTTTTTTTTTTGAAGTGTTTTGGCCTTTATATGGCTTTATTGATAGGATAGCTGAAGATATGACAGGAAATGGGATGAGAGAGAGAGGGGGAGTGACATGCAGCAAAGGGCCCCAGGCCGGGAGTCGAACCCCGGGCCGCTGCAGAGAGGACAAAGCCTCTGTACATGGGACACCCACTCTACCAACTGAGCTAAACAGCGCCCCGGAACTTTGGATTTTCAATCAGCATTGTAACTATCAATACAATATTGATAGTGTATGCAACTGAACAATGATAACTTTCTCTCCATTCTGCCTTCACCCACAGATACAGATGTCGGACCTAGTGGGCCGTCTCACCAAACTGTCTCACACACACACACACACACACACACACACACACACACACACACACACACACACACACACACACACACACACACACTTTGTCTTGACCTGGACTGAATGATTTCCTTCAGAATAGAATAGAGGGACTGCTGAAAAACAAAGCTCTATATGTCTGGCAAATCATTGCTATATGTAGTTACAACTGTAACAAGCGGCAGTGTCACTATCAGGGTTTGGCCTGGTATGGCACAGCCTTTTTTAAATGTGACATCTTAACACCAGCTGTGCTTTACTATGTGAAACATGGCAGATTGATCTCTGCCGCTTTTAGCTGTACTTTAAGGGAAACTCAGCAAATCACTTCTTATAGAAAACTACTAGATATAAACAAGTAAGTTAGGTGCTGTATTGGTTGTACTTACACTTGGCCACATGCATTTCTAAACCTGCCTACAGTGTTAGAGGAGCAGGCTGCCCAGCTGTCTTGACAGTCAGCCTACCTGGCACTCGTGACAGCTGCTGACACAGGTCCACTCCGAGCACTGCAGCCCGCTGGAGGAGGTAGCCCCAGGAATGCATCTGCACCTCATACCCGACCAGGATGTCCGGGTCAAACCTGACAGAACACCGCCATGTTAGGACCATGAGTTTATTTTCAGGTTAGCTTTTCATACCAAAGTATTGTTTTGAAAAGCATATTATTGTTTGTCTATTGTCTGCTGTGGCATTCAACTCAAAATTCTGCTTCAAAAAAGCTTCTGTTAATAGGATCTAGAATAACTTGTGGTACTAGAGGCTTCAACTAGAGTTTTGAAGCCTTGGGTTAGGCAGTGTGGAGCTGGGGAGGATGTCCTGACGGGATCTCACTGAGAACCTGAGGACATGCTGTGGTAGCTACTTGTCAGTCACATGGTAGCCACAGCCTAAAGCACGTCCTGTTTTATTGTCCATTTTACTCTAAATGGGACCATAATTCATGAAATGAGCAACATGCTGCGTGAAGACGACTTAAAACTGGTGATTAGGACCATAAACTCATTAGGTTTATGGTCTATGGTTTAGAAAACTGTTCTGTGAGGTAACAGATCAAGTGAGAAGTGGGGTCATTTTATCACAAGCTTTCATCCAATCAGACTTGGACTTAATAATGCTTCACCACCACTGTTGCATATTTGCAGTAAGCAAAGTGGTGGACACCCACTTGTTTACTGTTCATTCAAACAGAGCAGTGCTAACTGCTAACCCCTGCTTGGCTACAGACGCACCTCCTCATGATGGTGATCAGCTCCTGAAACAGCATCTTCTCATCAGTGGTGTATGTCACCTGCAGTCCAGAAACGCCCGACCTGACCAGCAGGGGTGCTGTTCCTCTGACACCTGCTGAGGGCATTTCAACAGGTTAATTACTGATCAATGCAGCCAACAAACACTTTGCTGTAGAATGTTACATAATAACAAACATCTAAGAACAAATATCTTCCTGTTCAGAGGGGTGATGATGAAATTACTTTTTACCTCTGTCACAACTTTGATGGTCTTTGTCTACTACAATGGCACCCGTCAGCTGGGTACTGTCTCCTTCTGGCAAGGGAGCATCAGAACTGAGGCAGTAAAATAAGGCACATATGGGGTCAAACTCAGGGTCAGGCTCGAGGTCACGTCGGGTTCTTGCATGGAGATCCATGCCCATCAGTGTTAGGTACTGGACCTGAGGGGCAGAAAAAAACAATGAGGTGTCTGAAGGCCTCATCATTAGACTCAGGTTTTGTGGTAATGGTGTCTGTTTACTAAGAAAGCGAAGAAGGCTGAAGCTCATTTTGGGCACATCGGGGTGCTTTCTACCTATTATTGTATTCATTCATATTCCTATATTTATATTCCTTCATCTCTTCACTCAAACTACATTTAATTTTCCGGTAGTTCTCTTTAATCTGACCATTTGTTAGTTACAGTAATGTTGCCAGGGTCCCGTGGCCTGGAATATGTCACCCCAATTTTACTGATGCATTCATTCCAAGTTTGGCTAAATAGCCACTCTGCCAGTGTGAGAGGACAGACCATCAGAGTCTCTAAACTCTTTGTCACAGCATGAGGACTTTTTTTGGCCTTTATATGGCTTTATTTGACAGTACATCTGAAGATACGACAGGAAACAGGAAGAGAGAGGGGGAGTGACATGCAGCAAAGGGCCCCAGGCTGGGACTCGAACCCGGGGCCGCTGCAGCGAGGACAGAGCCTCTGGACATGGGACACCCGCTCTACCAACTGAGCTAAACGGAGCACCGGGATTTCTTTGAGCTCTATTTTCAAACAATTAAACAGTTCATTAATTATAACTTCAGGGACTTGCAAATATTACATTCTGAACATAATTCCATTGAGCAATAATCACATTGATTTTGGATATAATCTTAAAAAAAGCGTAGTTTTCTATGGAAACACACCATTTGAAGACATGCATGGATATAGAACAGATGCTCACTCCGGCCTATTCAAGCTGCGTGGCTTGACCGGCATGAATGATGTGGTATGCATCGTTTGCATGTTCACACCTGTTGAAACTTTCAGCGAAGGGGCTTTGCTGAGTTTTGTATGGGGACGAGCAGGCGGAGCAGAACCGCTCCTCAGCTCCTCCAGCTCTGCAGGAGAGAGTCGACTGCAGAGCCAGACCTTCTGGAGGAAAAAACACTGGGTCTCATCCGATTCTGCTCTGATCTGGAGCCGTTCATCAACAGGAGGAGAGCTCAGAGATTATTTCTGAACTTTTGGGATTAAAACACGGATTTAACTTCAGTCCTGTTTACCAAGCCTACTGCAGCAGCAACCCTTTTAAGTTCTGTAATGTTCACTGCTGACTGGAGCTGGAGGCCAAATGTACTTTACTTCATGAATGTAAAGTTACACAAATGAGAGACGGAAAAAGAAGAGAGAAACAGAGTCTCTGCTGAGTGCTGAGTTAATTGACATACAGCCTTGCCAGCTGTTTCGCATTTAGTGTGAACCCACCACAAAGGACTATGACTGAATAAGCATACCTAATAAAATGCTATGCAACTCCAAAATTAAATATTGGACTGATATAAGCTGTCTTTTTTCCTAAAAGTGCAAAAACAGACATAGTCTGGAGGATTGCTGCAACTCACCTCATGCAGAGCTTTGGCATCCTGCAGGTTCTGCATGCTGATTTTGAAGCCGTAAGAGTTGGCTATACTGGGCCCTTCAATCTGAGAGTTATCTTTCTTTGGCACATTCAAAGCAGCAAACTGGTTCTGTGGAAGACAGAGAGAACATGAGTAACATTGAAAGACAGAGTACACAGGCACAATGAATGAACAGTAAAAACATTCAAAGCTCAGTTCTAATCAATCACGTGGAAGAGAGGCTGACTGTTCTGATGAACAAGCTGGGGGAATAATATGAAGTACATACAACACTATCCATGCACAGCTCTGCACTGCTATTCTTAAGCTGTTTGCCTGGGAACCAGGGAAGGACTGCGGTCTCTGATGTGGAGACTGGTTGAAAAAAGAAACCCTTGTGGACTGACCTTCATCTGTGTGGTCAGTAACACTCTTCTCAGTGGGTCTGCTTGGCTTCTCCTTCTCTGCTGGAGTCTGCGAGAAACAGGGTCCTCTGCAGGAGGAACAAGAACAGGAGGAGCAGAGACAAGTTAAGTAAAAAATAATATTAATAGTAGGACTGCATGCAGATGATTTACTGTACACAAGTTTCATATATTTCAATATTTCAAAGAATTGGTCAGCTATGATAAATTCTTACTCCTGAAACACCTCAGCTGTACTGTTAGTAGCTGACAATACTCATTACAGATTACAGGAGAGTGGAACTGCTGGTGTCGTACCCTCAGATATAGGAGTGCTGCATACTGGCTCCAGATCTTCCTTGCTTCTCCGCCGCCTCCTTGAATAGGGGGTACTGTGAAGGAGGAAGGGACTAGTCCTCCCCTCTTCCTTGTTACTAACATGGAGAAGTGAGGGACTAAGATTCTCCCCTAGTCTCTCCAGAGAGTTAGAGAGCTGAGATGACACTGGTTCTGGAGAGTTCTCACTCGGCCTGTTTTCACTGAGCCGGTCTAGCCCCGAGGGGCTGGCCTGACAGGACTGCTGCCAGGGAGGCAGCTCTGGGGACTCTGGAGAGGTGGCTTTATCATCATCATCATCACCATCATCATCATCTTTTTCTCCGCCCTCCTGCTCAAAATCTCCACCACCTTCATGTGAAACTGGACTCACCTCTGTAGATTTGCACTGAGAGCCTGTACTCTTCATGGGAGATATGATTAGGGACAGGTTGCATTTCTTTTTCCTTTGGGTCCTGATGCTGCCAAGTCTCTCGCACAGCTCAACCTTCACAGCTTGACAATAGGAAGCAGCGGGCTGCTCAGTTGTCTCTGGGTTCTCCTCCACATCCTGCCCAAACCCTTTCTTCAGCAACCCTGTGTCTCTTCTCCCTTTTTGTAAACTCTCATACTGTTTTCTGGCTTCCAGCCACAGCTGCACACGCTCTCGGCTTGGTGGGTTTTTGCAGGGCAGAAGGATGACCTGCTTGTCACTGGCTGAGGACGGGTCAAGCTCAACCTGCTCTTTATTTCCCTCTGAGACCTCAGCTCCCTGGGCTTGGGAAGATGAGGTAGTAGTGGTGGCAGGATGTGTCATGGCTGAGAAGGCTGTCTTCCAGAAATGAAGGCCCTCCAAAGACAGTTCCCCACTGAACTCTGCTAGCTCCTTTACCAGTCTGGTGCCCACCATTAACTTACGGCCACCGACCTCCCTACACAAAAGACAGATGAGTGTGATTAATCGACTTCCCACAAATCCCATAAATTCAGTTAGTTAAGAATTGTGACCAGATATCTACTGTGCGTACCATTTTACAGTTAAAATATTATAGTATCAGTGCTCTCTAGCGGACATTCATTGTTCCTCACTTAAGCACACTGGGCCTCATTCATGAAACGTGAGCAGAACGAATTTGTGTGTAAACCGTTCGCAGACGGAAATTTACGCACACCCCCACATTCATCAATATTTTAGTAGCTCCGATCTTTTCGTAGCTACTAACAAAATCTCCACATGCTGCTGACCACACGTAGTGCTTGTGTACATTTAACAACGCATATAAATAATGCTTGTCACTATTGGAAATTACAATTTTAATTCATATTGCGCTCTGTTATGTACACAATACGCAGATGCCTTTGAAACACGTGATATAAACATGACAAACGATTAAAAATATAACACATTTAGTTAAATTAGTTGACAACTGGCAGGATTAAGATTCAGATTAAGCTCATAATTGTGAATTATCTATGTAAATCGACTCAATAGATTACGCGTTCTTTTCTATGGGAGATAGGTGACAGGTCCGTCTCTGAGCCGCATCCTGCCTGCAGTTCTTAACGGTATTATTAAACTAATGCCAGAGTATATTAAATGTCTCTATGGCGCACAACGGCAGGTAGAAGTAATGCAGGGATTCAGTGCGATCGCAAACATGCCAGGTGTCATCGGTGCCATAGACTGCACACACGTACCCATCAAGGCTCTATCCGGTGATGCATTTGCTTACATAAACCGGAAAAACTTTCATTCCGTGAATGTGCAACTGATCTGTGACGCAAAGTGTGTGTTGTTAAACGTTGTGGCACGGTGGCCTGGTGGGACGCATGACGCATTTATCCTGCGTAATTGCGCAGTTGGCATGCGTTTGGAGGATGGAGCTGTGAGAGACGGCTGGCTCATTGGTAAGAATATAGCCTGCATAATTACATGTGTGTGTTATATATGGACTTACCCTTCTATATCCATAGGGGATAGGGGTTACTGCACTTCTCCCAAAATGATTTCAATCTCCGCTTCGGAATAAGTCTTTTTTTCTTTCTCTTTCTTTCTTTCTTTGCGCCATGACTGACAGGTCGACAGGATGCCTCTACACCTCCTTATATGGTGGTCATTGGCAATTCATGGGCGGGGTTTTATGCTAATAGCTGATTACCGGGAGCGCGCTGTCACTTTACGATGGATTGGCATTCATGATCATACACACGTGTTTACGATCAGATCTGAGTTTCCCGCGGCGTTCATGAATCCGGAGTAGGTTTTTAGTAGCGTAGGCTTTTATGTGCAAATCTACGCACAAATTTACTAACGTTTCATGAATGAGGCCCAGTGTGTCTATCCTTGAAGTTTAAAAAGAAGTTGAATACATTTCCTTCCTCTTAAAACATTATTAATTATTAATAATGTTTCTGAAATATTTTGAAATTTCGTTTACATCAATGCTTCCTAGCGTGCGGATCTCTTTACTGCTTTTGTTTGCACACTTCTTCATTCCTATGCAACACACGCACACTAGTCATAAACTCCTCAGAGTATCTTTATGTAACAATGTACTTATTTACCCAAATATATGTGACAATATATCTGTGTTCAATATAAACTGAGCAATAATATCAGCCATGCTGATGTGTGAGTTAGCCTCCATGTCTTGTGGAAAGCATGTACACACAGTTTAAACGTAATTATTACTTATACTTGTGCTGCTGGTACTTGAAGTCTTACATTGGTTTTCCTGGTGCATCAGAGGGGTTGCTGCAGAAGGGCTCCTGGAAGGTGGCCTCTGACATCTCCAGGTCCAAAAGAGTGCTGAGGATCTCCTCCCGGCTTGGAGGGGACATGAGGGGCTTGAGAATGTGGGCTCCACCTCCTGCCCCCCGAAGCAGCTGGCTTGCTCTCACCTGGGATAGTGAGCTGATGGAGCGTGGGGAGCTACTGGGTGTGGTGGACGATAGTCCATCAATGCCCTCCGAAAGCTCTCCTGTTGGCGAGCCATCATGGTCGACGAATGACGCAGAACTTAAAGGCAAAGGTAGGACAGGTTCGAAGATCGAAAAGAGCAGCTCTTTTCTCTCACAGTGAAAGTCTTGAAAGGGGCTAAGTGTATGGGCTTTACCTAAAGAGAAGTCCCACTCTCTGCTCTTGAGTTTCTCAGAGTCGAGAAATATAGACTCCCCATTCTCGGGCCTGTCAAAGAGGTCAGGGCTAGCTGGCCTTGCTTTGTGCCAGTCAGAGCCTCTTTGTCGCTCCTCCCCAGAAGCAAATAGCCTATCAAGTTTTTTCTCAAAGCCCAGCGCCTGAGCAGATACAGCTTCCTGGTTGACATCACTCAGGAACTTAACTGGTAAATTTTTATCAGTCAGGACAAACTGACTGCTGCTGTATGGGCTGGAGAATTCTGTCTGGTCAATGGAATTTATGTCAAAGTTATAGTTGTGTGGGAGCTCTGGTGACAAGCTGTCCTCTATGAAGTTGCAGCTGTCCATGCCTGGGTCTGAAAGGAAGATAGGGCAGTCATCTGACATGTTGCCCTCCTGCTTCACTGACACATTTGGCTGAGTGTTGCTTGCTTTGTCTTTCCTGACCCTGGGCTTTTTATCCTTGGGAGTCGTAGACCTTGGGGCCCTGGGTTTCCGAGGAGTGGCGGAGGGAGCCCTTCTGGATTTAGCTGGTTTAGCTGTGGGATCTATTAGTGCTGTAGCCTGAGCTATGGCCATGGAGTGGCTGTTCCTACCGACCACTTGTAAAGGAAGGGCCTGTCCCTGCTGTTTCTTCTGTAGAAGCTGCTTGAGGACAGCCAAGCCAGAGGGGGTCTCAGAGAGAGTGGGGATCTCCCCATTCTTAGGGCCTGAATGTTGGGAGGCTGCCGCTAGTTGGGCCTCTTTATTGTTTTCCAGAAAGGGTTTTACAGCCAGATGAGGTGGAGGTGCAGTGCACTCCTGTGAAGCCTCTACCTTTACCACAGTGGTCTGGCAGCCTTGGTGCTTCGGCAGAGCCGCTAAAAAGCTTTGGTTGACCTCCATGATGGAAGTCTCACAGTCCTCAACCTTTGGTTCTACAGGCCGAGCTTCAAGGTCAGAAACAGAGGCAATCTGAGAACTGCCCTGACCACAGCTTACTGTGCACACTGGCTGCTGAAATGGAGGGACCTCCTGAGAGGAACTCTCAGAAGGAGGCAGTACATCTTCTGTGAAAAGGAGTTGGGAGCTGTCTTTACATGAGTCATGGCTTTTGGGTTCCTCGGTCTGCTTTTTACGAGACTTTCTTGGTCTTGTGGTGGTGGTGGAATTGTTGGGTGTACCTTCATTTGTATCTTTAGCCTTCTTCCTCTGCCTTGGCCGAGCACCACAACTTTGTTTTGATTTTGCTTTTTTGGGTTCCTCTTCCTCCAGAGGCTTGGTAGCAGACTTATTTACTTTTCTTTTAGTGTCATAACATTTCTTAGATTTGGCAGATTGACACTTATTCTGAGCTCCTTTGGTTGAAGACACTGTGCATGGCTTGTCAAAAGCAGAACTAAGACATGGATCACTGAGTGGATTTATCAGCTGTTCTGAACTCCTGCTGTCCATTAGAGGGTCACTTGGGGACCAACAGCGTGGGGGGGTTAAGTCTGTAGGGCTTGGGGATCTATCAGACAGGTAGCCCAACTCTACCATGACATCAGTATACTCAATACCATGGTCATCTGCTAGCTCACAGTAACATGACCGAGGGGGCAATAGAGATGGTAGAGCTGGGGCTCTCTGGCTGCCTTTTATCCTTTTGACCTTTTCATATTGTCTGATCCTAGGTTTGGAGGAGTTGCAGACTGTTTTCTTATTTGTGGAGTTGACCTTTGCCTTTCTTTTGGGCTGTTTTTTGGCCTTTGGCTCAGTGATGGGAAACTTTACAGCAGTGGATTCTGGCACCTTGGGCCAAAAATCCTTAAGAGGGGCCAGTTTATTATATTGCTCTAGCTTTTCTGGCGTTAGCATCACCAACTGCTCCTCCGCATTCACTTTGGACATCTTCACCAGCATGTTTTTCTGTCCTTTGAACCTGTTGATAATAATATATTTGATGATGATAGGGGGTTCCTTCTTGCGCCGTTTCTGGTATTTTACTTCCTGCCCACTGGAGACATTTGTGTCCTTGAGTCGGTCTCTGACTGAGACTGGGTTTTTATAACGAGTAGCACCTGAGTGTTCTCCATCCTCGCTGTCATAGATCATCTTGCGTTTGGCCCTCAGGGTGTATTTACTACCAGGCAGTGCTGAAGGTTTAGTACAGGTGACTTTTGCTGGCATATCTTGCCATGGGCTTAACCTATCCTCTGCTTTTTCTTCTTTAGCTTCTTCAGAAAAACTATGAACAGTGGTGGTAGGGGGCTCTGAAGGTGGTTTTGTCAGTTCATTTACAGATATTTCCTCCCTTTCAGGCTCCTCCTTTTTTGTCTCCTTTGGCTCTACCTCTGTGAGTGGCCCATCTTTAATTGGCTCAGCCTGTTTAACTGGTTTATCCTCCAAAACTGGCCTCTCTGGGTCTGCAGTCACTGGACGCACTTGAAGTGTGATTGAGTTGAGGCCAATACTAACTTGGCTGTCAGAGGTAGAGCTTTCAACTATGTTTAATTTGTTCCTATGTCCCACCATTCCCAACCTTTTTTTATTCACTTTTAGCCTTGATCTGCGTGGCTGGGTCTGTTCTATCTCACTGCAGGCATCAGCCAGCTTTTTGCTCCCAGCTTTCTTCCTACTGAGGCAGTTGGAGAGGATTACACTGGGGAAGAACTTATAGTGTGCTTCCTGCTGGGCCACTATGGTCCTCTCTGTCTTATTTTCCTGATAGTCCTCGTACCTGATTTTGAGTTCACCAACATCTCCCTCCTCACTGTCCTGGCCCATTTCTTCCTCCTGGGGATCAAGAAACTCATCCTCCTCCAAGGGGGATGGGGATGAGGAGATGTTCCTCAGGATGGGGCTTTTACTGTCCTTCTGACTCAGTTCCAGCTCTGTCTTGGCTGAGCAGTTTCTCAGCTCTGAGTAGCAGAGAGAGAAGGTCCTGTGGTTCTGAAGAATGGACAGACAGTTTGTTTCTACATTCTTTATGCTGCCATACTTCTTTCTGTTTTTGGTGACCTTTCTGTTTCCAAATCGGAAACTATCTAGATCTGTCTTATCCAAAGCTATGGAGGTTTTCTTTTCATAGGTATACAGGGGTCGTATGTCCTCTTTGTCGACACAGATAGGCGACACCTCAGGGTGATTGGACATCTTACAGGGAATGGGGTGTTTGACTGGTGGGATGTAGGGGATTTCTTTATTAACCTTGAACCCCGTTGAACATTCACTACTGCTGTCCTGGCTGCTTTTTGATTGAAAGTGCTTGTCAAGTGGTTGCTCTGTGTCCAGCACATGAAGTGGTCTGTGCTCAGAGTGCTTGCACTCCAAAAGGGTCTTAGCCGAGGACGGTGGCTCCCCAGAGAAGGGATTCCTTTTCGCCAGCATCTTTTCTGTGACGATGACAGAAGATTGAGTCCTGGAGCCACTGTCCGTTAAGGACGAATCTAGGTATATAAAAGAAGAGAAGGCACCTTAATAAGAGCTACAGCAGCACAATATGAATTCAAATGTGTACAATACTTTTTACACTTCATATTAGTTTCTCTCCTTCTCTCAAGATTAAACATGATCCTTTTAAAAAACTTCAGTTTATTAATAATTAATATAGAAAAGACCTGGGCCTATAATCACAAATTATCTTAAGGCTAAAAGTAGCTCTTAATAGGCTCAGTGAGAATACCTACATACACTCATGGAAGAAGAAGAAGAAGAAGAAGAAGAAGAAGAAGAAGAAGAAGAAGAAGAAGAAGAAGAAGAAGAAGAAGAAGAAGAAGAAGAAGAAGAAGAAGAAGAAGAAGAAGAAGAAGAAGAAGAAGAAGAAGAAGAAGACAGGCATGAAATACACACATGTGCACAAACATGTGCATTAATGGAGAGGTGTCAGAGTGAGGAGGCTGTCCCTTATTGGGTGCCAGGAGCAGGTAGGGGAATGGAGCCTTGCTCAAGGGCACCTTGGCAGTGCTCAGGGGGAGAGCTGGCACCTCTCCAGCTACTAGTCCATACTCTGTATTAACTGGTCAAAGTAGTTTTTGAAACGGCAACCCTCCGGTCCCAAAGCCAAGCCCCTTCACACCGAGCCACTGCTGCCCCTGATATATCAGCTGAGCAGTAGAATCAGCTCTTAACATGGACCATGTACATCTCTGCCTTCACAGCTATTGTCAGCTAAGTTTATTAGAAGTTAATTGATAGTATCTTTAACCACCAGGGAATCATTTACAATTCCAGAGTCTTGCACTGCATCAAATCACAGCTCCCTCATTGTGAAATTAGATTATATAGCCAAAAGCTAGCATAAACCAAAACCGTTGCTGTGCAGCTTCTATCCGATATGGAACACGAATGTGTAGGGGATGTAAAACAAGCATCAAAGACATTTAAGTGCTGTCTCAGGATGTCTCAGCACAGAGACGACTCACCGCTGCTCTCATCTGCGGCCCCGTCAAGTTGGGGGATGGACAGGTTGGCGAACAGAGAATTGTTCCCACTCCACTCCATGTCTTCATCAGAGGACTCCTGCTGCTCGTCACTGAGGCCGTCCTCTGGCTCCTTTACACCAGGCCTGTACACATGGGGATGACACTGATTAAACATAGCACAGGCACAGTTCACTGTGGATGACCTTCATCTGTCTGCCTAGAGTCTATTGGCTCGTGCTTGTACTTAAAAAAGAGCTTTGTTCTGCAACAAGCTGGCAGTTGGACAATTGGATATATTTATGTCACGTCACAAAATCTGGTCAGTTGTCTTTAAGTATAAGCAGTCCATCATCAGATCTCCCACATGGCTTCTGTCAAAAGATCTGTTATAAACAGTGAGTTTTAAATGTTTTAATATCTGCAGGAGTGGAGGAGTTTTTGACATGTTGTGACTAAGTGTAGTCTTGACTGAGACTGTGCTGTTACAGGATTAATTCAGACCTTGACTGCAAAACAGACCTCATTATTTGCATCTTCCTAGAAGACTGCAGGTCTTCTTTATTTAAAGGGGAAAAAATGTACAAATATTGCAAGACTTCTATGTTTGAAGACCATCTTGTTTGATAAATCTCTTTTTGGAATTGTCAATAGACAAAACCACTTGAAGGTTCCTTGTTTGTGATATAAAAAAGATTAACAAACTCATCCCGTGTCTGCCTGTTCTGACATTGTTCTGTACAAAGATGTCTTTGTAAGTTGTAATGTTGAATAACGCTGGGCACGTTCAAAATAGTTTTGATTGGGTGCACAAGTAGTCGAGTGGTTAAGAGCGCATGCCACATATGCAGTGGACCCTGGTTCGAATCCCAGCCGGAGGACCTTTGCTGCATGTCACACCCGCCTCTCTCTGCCATTTCCTGTCTACCTACTGTCAAATAAAGGTGTCTATGCCTGAAAAAAATCTGTAATATTTTTGATCTTAGTGACAAAACTATACATATGCAGAAAGAAACAAATGATCTTTTTGTTAACTTATATTTAACTAAATAAACCAGTTCTTTCAATCGTGTAAGGACAAATCACCTTCCAATACCTGACCAGACATGAAGTACTTGCTATAAATACTTGCGTGCGTATAAATGTATTTCTGTTGGTCCAAAGGAAGGACTGAGGTTTGTTACCCAGCCCTGGTCTGCATAGGTTGCATTTTCAATTATCTTTTAAAGTGAAGTGTTTCTGATGCAGATGCCTCTGCACAGGGGCAGAACAAACTCACACATGACAGAGACAAACTTGCCTTGTTGAGTAGGAGTTCTCAGCAGGCTCGTTGTCCCATCGCTGTGACATGATCACGCTGAGCTCAGCCTCTTCCTTGTCCAACTCTGGCCCCGCCTCCTCCTCATCGCTGTTACAGTGGTAGCTCCTGGCTCCAGGAAGTGACTGGGACTGGGAAGTTTGCCTAACTGGGGTTCTGCAAAAACTATCGTCTTCCAGGCCTGCCAGTAATTCAATGATGGCACGGTCTTGGCTGCTGTCTGCAACATTTTAAAAGACATTACACCAGTTAGCTGCAAGCAACAACCTTAAAGGGATATTCCGGTGTAAGTTTAATCCATGGTCTAAGACACCGAGTAAGACTCCCCCTCGAGAGGTCAAGTTTGCTGACCGCTAGCTTAGCTAGTTTTAGCAACCTCAGAAAAGGCTGCACGATAACAACACACTGCAGCTTATGTCTCCAACTAGAAACCGCCATCAAAAAGCCACAATTAATGGTGAGAACAGCACCAAACTTCAGCAACAGTACATGTACAGTCCCAGCACACAGTACGAAGCATCAAACATCTGCTAGCTTTGCCGGATTTGTATTAAAAACACAGCACAACCAGAGCCCGTCTACGGAGAGCCTTGGCACTTCCTATACGCCCCATTGTACCGATCTTGGTTGCAGTTCCATTAGACATCCACTGGGGGTGATCGCAGGCGAGTGCAGATTGAATGGGGGTCTATGGAGCTAGACGGCTAAATTATCTCTTTTCACCTGCTTGTCGTTGAAACATAGCAGATTTTATTGTAGATTCCGAGAGATCAATATAGATTATAGGTCAAAAGTCGAATGAATGAGTACTTATGTCCTTTCGATTTCTTACAGGTTGGGTAGTTGTTGGCCTGAACACGCTAGCATTCTGCTAATGAATGCTGATTGCTCAGTGACGGACTTGTGACTGATTACGACCAGCGACCCCCGCTTGGCGGCATCTGAAGCTAAAACAGAGCCCGTCTACGGACTAACTAACTAACTAAAACTCTCTGTAACTCGTGTATCAACTGATAGAGCCTTACTTCTAACAACAGCAGGTGTTTTCGATGCAGATGCCACGAGAAGAAAGGAAGCCATGATGCGAAAGTGCCGAAGTGATTCAGACACTGCCGTAAAGCAGCACCTCTGACAGTATGAAATGTGACGTCATCGCATTTTTTGAACGGCTTGTTAGGATTGATAAGTGACCTTAAAAAATGCAATATTCAGCTGAGTGTATTATCTTAGCCCCCCCTTTTGAATGCAACTTTCAAATTACTTGACAAAAAATTACAGGGTGAGAAAAGTGTATTCTGAGGGTAAAACCCCATAGCCTCTCACTCATTCTGCACTCGCCTGCGAGCGCCCCGCGTGGACAGAGATTATTACCGCAACCACTCCAGAAAACCAGAACTAAACAGCGAGTGCCAATTCTCTTCCTATTAGACATTCTCTGGCACAACTCACCCTCTCCTCCAGCAGCCTGCCTGTGTCGGGAAGCCCTGACGAGTCGATTACCGAGTGCAGTAGATTTCCGCAGCTCAAGGATGAAAATTTATGATTATTACTCCATGGAATGTTCAGTTCTTATTATCGAGAGCTGACAGGGAAAATAAGGGAAGTAATGGAGTAATAAACATGCATTTTCATCCTTGAGCTGCGGAAATCTACTGCACTCGGTAATCGACTCGTCAGGGCTTCCCCACACAGGCAGGCTGCTGGAGGAGCACGGTGAGTTGTGCTGTGTTTTTAATACAAATCCAGCAAAGCTAGCAGATGTTTGATGCTTCGTACTGTGTGCTGGGACTGTACATGTACTGTTGCTGAAGTTTGGTGCTGTTCTCACCATTAATTGTGGCTTTTTGATGGCGGTTTCTAGTTGGAGACATAAGCTGCAGTGTATTGTTATCGTGCGGTCTTTTCTGAGGTTGCTAAAACTAGCTAAGCTAGCGGTCAGCTAACTTGACCTGTCGAGGGGGAGTCTTACTCGGTGTCAAGATGTGTTAGACCATGGATTAAACTTACACCGGAATATCCCTTTAAGAGTGGTCCCAAATTAACTGACTTAGTCAAAGCTACAAACTGGCTTAAAGGGGCACTGTGCAGTTTTAAGAAATTCAAACTCAGAATTTTAAAATGTACAATAATAATAATAATAAGGTAATAATACATAAATAGAATTGTTTTCAATAACTGAATAAATAAGCTGTTGTCAAAGGAAAATAATGTCCCGGAACACTGTTTGAAACTAGAAAGATGGCAGGGTCTGCCACACATAAACAACGTGAAACAGAATAAATTGTGTTGTCCTTTAAGGTCAGTTTGTTTATTCAGTTTATTCAGTCATGAAAACAAAGAGAATTTGATTATTTAGTTTGTTTAGGCAGAAAAAAAAGCCAATGAAGACCTAACTCTTAAAATGTCTTCCCCAAAACTAGCCACTACCTACCAGGCTATTTGCTTGGTATCCCCCCCTGCTTATTTACAGGCCTTTGGCACAGTCACCACATGTCCCCACATCCTAACCAGGAATTTATTTCAAATAAATGTATGTTTTAGACAATAAAAGGAGAAAAAAGTGAGCAGAGTGCAGTTGTGTGCGTATCAACGTGGCGACCATACCTAAGAGGGGTGAGTGGCTGGATGTCTGGGAGAGCGGGAGGAAGGTCTGACTGTTCTCCAGGAGACTCAAGATAGCCTCCTCATCAACGACGGCCTCCTCTGGGATTTTACCACTGTTCCTCACAGTGTCTGCAGAGAATAGCACTGTTAGCAGCACTGAGACATCACACATTTGCATAATCTGAAAAGAGAGGTCCATCAACACACAAACACCAGTCGAGCCTCTCTGCTCCTGTGGGAGCCTCAGGAGAGAGATTAGCCCTTTTCACACACATTCTGCATTATTGCCGCAATAAAGGCTCGTCTTTACACTGCCTTTGTTTGTTCACACTGAACCAAGCAGCGTCGACATAAAGCCGCTCGAATGTGTCATTTCATACAGTATGCTGGCATTGTGGAACAGAAAGAGGCATGACGGTTTACATCATGATGTTAAGATCTGTGTTTATACAACGCGTTTTCTCCCGGTTCCACCTATAAATTTAAACATGTATCCACTGAGTGTTTGTGTTCATATGGATGCTGTTATGACTGAGATCCTGACCCATGCATCCTGGAAAGTGACAAAGTTATGTTTTTTTGCTCTAAATGACATAATTACATGATCGTCATCATTAAATAGCGGACCCTAGCGAGGAGGGATGCTTCTTTCCCGGAGGGAGGGCTGACCGTTCTGGTGTTTTTCTTCAATACAAGTTTCCAGAGACAGTAAATACAACAAAACAATAGTGGAAGGAGACATGGTGAGTGAAAGTTTTTCCCCTGAATCCCGACATATAATCACCAACAGTCAACAGCAGGAGCCGCTAGGCTCTGCTGCCGGGGACAGACGCTGTTTTTCAGGCAGAAATGTGTCATAGAGTCAGTAGGACAGACAGGATGACAGACACTTTTCCATGTATAAATTCTGCATTTCTTTTTACCACATAACTGTTGTTTGGTCCTGTAACACTGCTTTTTGGGTTGAAGTGTGGGACATTCATCCTTTATTTGATGAGTGAAGGATCTATTTAACTGTCAGACTGTGAACACCATCAGACCGACACACTCCTGTCCCACTTTGAACCCGGACACAGTAACCCCACTCACACAGGAGAAGCTGCATTATCTCCGCAGCGGCGGTTCGCCAATTCTCCGCCGATGGTGATTCACACAGAGTGAAGCATCTCTGCCTCAAAGAAGAACCGACATGAATTCACACAGAAATCCGGCGCTGCGGCTCCTAAAGAGGCGTGACAGTACACGTCTCGATGATGACGTCTGTCAAGGTGTTTCCCCGGTGTCCCCCCGTCAATCCGCGGATAGTTTATAATCATATGGATGCTGTTATAATGTGTTGTGATTGAGATCCTGACCCACTAAACATCCTGGAATTAGCGCCGGGCAAAATTTCACCCCTCGCCGAATCCGAGAGATTCACGCTGGGATGGATGCGGAGAATTGGCGCACTAAAGCCACACCCAAACGCCAGTGTGAATGGGGTTACTAGGAGCGAGACAGAAAGCAAATGTCATGATCAACAGCTACCTCTACTGTCGCTAGAACTGTGATTGGTCAGACTGTGTCTTCTGATGCACAAAGAGACAAAGACATGGATTAGACTGGGAAACATTTACATTTAGGGCATCTAGCAGACATTTTTTTTCAAAGCAATTACAATTACAGGTAGGTAAGGTACAATAAGGTAGTCTTCTCCCTTTCAACAACACCACACATATTTTGTGATAAACTAAAGCTCACTAGAATGGCAGTCCTACTAGATTCGGATTTTCATTTGGATCCACTTCAAATTCCACTAACTCATAGATACCAGCCACCTAAATATGCCTGATGTTTTTCAAACAGATCCATGCATTATTCCCCGATGATAAGAAATGTAATGATTACTTTGCCATTAAGGCAAAAATGTCTTATTCAGTAAAGAGAAAAGGCAAACCTTCAGATAGTAAACAAAATCAATTGCATATACAGTATATGATTAATGTAATGTAAGTAATGGCCAGATTGTGTACGACACCACCACAGATGTTATCAGTGGGTCAATTCTCCGACAATATTATAGAATTCACCTCAACGTCCCTTTAGTACTGACGACACAGTCAAAAGGCTCCAGAACAGCTGCTAATAGAGCTTTTCCATTGGCACCAAGTCAGTCCTTGTTGCACTGATTTACTCTTCCATTAACCGTTTTACCATATACGGTTGTGCCGAGCTGCACCCAGTATGAACCTTTTTTAACCTTATCCCCACCCTGAAAGACCCCCATATTCTCCCAAGCACAAGCATGTGTTGCAATTGCCAGATTCATGTCTGTGCAGGACAGAGCTGTGTTTTACTGCTTCATCGTGTTCCAGGAGTTGGGTTAAGTTACTACTGGGGAAAAGCCGACATTTCCTGGTGTAGCTGCTTCATAATTAAGGCTTTTAAATAACTAAATAACAGGGAACTTATATTGTGAAGAATTTATACATGAAATGAAATGTTAATCATCAAATAAGTGGAGCTTTTCTGGCGGCCATTCTTCGTTAACACAGCATTTACTGCACTGCTCCGCATGATTAACAGCCGCTCTGTTGACGACCACTCAGCACGTCATCAGTAACAGACACACGTTTAAGCAGGTAGCCCTGTTGTCATGGAATCGCAAATCTCTGCCACGCTGGGCTGACAGGCCCAGTCAAACCAAGTCAAGCAGAGCGAGCACATGTGGATGGAAAAGCTGCATACGGGCCCTGAGGTGAGACTGCGATGTCTGCCTTTTTCAACTTCCATCGCCATGAATGAAGTGTGAACATCTACAGTACATTTAATGTGCTGATGATGATGATTTTCTCTTCCCATGACTCTTTTCAAGCCTTTATTTCAAGCGTCTTTTCAAGACATCCTTTGTTATCCAAATCAAGTTCTGAGGATAGAGGGTATTATGGCTTCTACACATTTTATTCCCGGTTCATATTTTGGGCTATATTTCATAAAACAGACTTGACTTTAGGACTGTGCATCCCTCAGTTGTAGGGTTTCCTCACCTGGCCACGAGTCCCTGTGCACCTCCACAGCATTAGAGGGGGTACATGGCAGTTCCTCAGGGGTCAGGGGGTTAGAACGGAGAGTATGTTCACTGGGAAAATCTTCCTGGTCCTCCCGGTCGCAAACAGACAAACTTTGGGTCCTGGGCAGAGAGGGACAATTGAGAAGTGTAATTTGGTCTTTCTTCATATGTCCTTGGAGGATTCCTGGAGGCTCGATCATTACTATTAATTGCAACACAGAAAACATAAAGTATAAAAAAAAATGGTCACATCACATTAATGCCTGAGTGTTCCTACTTCATGTGCAAGGGAACGTTGGAGTCATTTTCCCATTTTAGACGAGTGTGAACATGAGCAGTGCTGTCAGCTTGGCTCTTACCTGAAGCACAGAGAAGAGGACCTTCTGCTGTCTGCCCTCATGCAGTCAGCTTTTATTAGCATCTCTGTGCTGTGGGTCTTAATCAGGGAAGTGCTCTGTTCACTCTCTGTGTGTGGACATGGAGGTGGTTTGTTATGGCTGTGTGAGTCTGTGGGTGGCTGGATGTGTGGAGAGTGTCACATCCCTGCTTGGTGTTTGTGTGCATTTGAGTGGGGGGGGGGAGAGAGAGAGAGAGAGAGAGAGAGAGAGAGACAGCGAGAGAGAGAGAGAGAGAGAGAGAGAGAGAGAGAGTACATGAGAGGGTGTGCAGCCGTGTGGTGCGTGTCTGTGTGTTGGAGAGGGAATATGAATGGAAAACGGGCAGGCAGCCAACTCGGGCTTTGTCTCCCTCCAGATCGCTCTCAGCTACAAGCTGCCTATCATGCTCCCTTACCCATGCTGGCCTACTCCATCGCCTAGCAACTCACCACTAAGTGACTCTGAAATATTGAAACATAGACCATGCAGATGGCCGCTGCTTGCAAATGGAACAAATTTCACAGGAACAGTGATAAAGAAGAATCACAGGTGCTACTACTGAGCTGTTCCATACCTTTTACAGATCTGATTAAACTGCAGACACTTGAAGATTAGAGCCTTATGCTTGAAAGGTTGCTGGTTTTAATCCTGCAATGAGCAGGAGAAGCTGAATATGAAATGCCATCACATGCCCTCAAGTTACTGATTCAAACCCCTGTTACTCCAGAGACTGCATGGTAAACTTTCAGCAGATCATTTCAACATGTTTTGATGAAACAGGCTGCAGACAGCAGGGTTGTCTGTGTGGACAGACAGGTGAAGCTGCATAACACCAGGCCTGAGATCAGCAGCAGCCCAGAGGAATGAAGTGGAGGCAGCCCACACAGGAACAGCGCTGGCACAGGCAGGAGGAACCAAAAACAGACAGGACAAATGCTAAACTGCATTTAATGAGGCGTCACAGCCACATGGTGACACTTTTACTCTCAATGATGAATGGACTGAAGGGGTCTTGCTCTAAATGATAAATTCCACCAGGTAGTGAGGTGATGAATGATGAGAACATTGCTGAATATATGAAATCAATGTGTTTGGACTTTTTAATCAGCTGGCATGTTGCTGCTCTCCCACAGCCTGAGGTTAGGATGACAGCAAGAGAGATTTTACTGCAGCCTCATTGTCATTCCGAGACTTTGTTCTGCTGGGCCGTGTGAGGAAAGGCCTCCAGAGAAAGTCAGCGTGCACGACTGCACGTGACACTGTCTGGCTGTCTCTTAATTAGTCTGCTAGCTAACGACTTTAGAGGCGACAAGGGAGGGAGCCTGGCAGGCGCCAGGAGATTACTGCAGCGATTAACACATTTCACTATGTAGCCACGCCCCCTCGCTGCCTAACTGACTTTGTTTTGCTGAGAGTTTGAATGATGTGGTTAAGGAAGGGAAAATGCAAAGAAGATGAAACAGAGAGCAAAGATAATATTCTATTGTCCTGTTCCATTTATAATTACCAGTGAAACCTTCAGTTGAATGAAACAAGAAGCTACAGTGGGTATACTGTTGCATTTTGGGGTGGTAAAACTTTCATTTAACTGTTTGCAACCTTTTAATTAAAGCTAGGGTTGGTAAGTTATTCTAGAAGCAATTTATTACAGTCGTAGAAAATCTCTTAATACTCCGACAGCAATCAACGCTCTTACAGAAAAAAGAAACAAAAAATCATCATCTATGGCTGTCACAGGCTTTTAATAGGCCCATCCAATCATCTCGGTTTGAAATGAATCGCTTTTACGATGCATCACGATGCAGACATGGACGATTATGCATCGATGCAGTGACGCATGGATGCAGGAATTCCACTAACTTGAGAAACCACGTTAGCCGCTTTCACCCAGAGAGGCTACCATCTGCCAAAGACACAGCAGAGCCAGCCCAGCCAAGAAGTGATGCCACGCTGCCAACTCTGCCACCCAACTCGGAGAAAGGGAAGAGAATAGCCCAATCTGTGGCAGCTTTTATAGCTAAGGATCTACGGCCTTATTCTGTTGCTGACAACACCGGGATCGTCACCTGTTGAAGACACCGGAGCCGCAATATAAACTCCCGTCACGCAGCCACTTCACAGAAAAGGTTATACCTGCACTTTAGCACGAAACCAAAGCCCAGGTAACGTCATCAATGAGCCGAGCTAGTCGAGTAGCAATAACATGTGATTCCTGGACTTCAGTCACGACAGAATCTTATTTAACAGTAACGCTACATTACATCAGCAAGGACTGGCAGATTTTGTTGCATGTGCTGCAAACAAGAGCCGTTTATGAGTCTCACACTGGTGCTCACCTGGCAGAGCTCCTGTCTTGTGTCGTGGAAGAACGGCACAATGTTTTGTTTTTTGAAGATTTATTCACACAAGGGTAGGCTCGGCCTATCTCAGTTATTTCTGTTTACAATTAAGGCAATGGTAAAAATCTAAATCAGTATAACATATTTCATATATATATATATATATCTCAGAGCACATAAAATAAAAAGGGAGTTCATGCGTGTGTGTGTGTGTATATATATATATATATATATATATATATATATATATATATATATATATATATATATATATATATATATATATATATATATATATATATATATACACACACATCTATCTGACTGCTTGTGTCCATTGATGAAAACATAGCCATGTGCAGTATCGTGATGCATCGTCAGATTGAACCGAATCGAATCGTTGACAGGATAATGGTAATCAAATCGAATTGTGAGACCAGTGAAGATTCACACACCTACTGAATACAATCAGCAATGACTAATGATGTGCAGCACTCAGGGCTGCTGATAGTCCTGCCTGACCTCCCATGACCACTGACTTTTACTATAAAGCAGGCTAGTCGCAGTAAAATGCTATGTGTTCAGGAAGGCAAGCATTTACTGCTGTTGATCTTTAAAAATGCATCTACAGAACAAGACAATGGTCATTTTGGACGTTCGTCGAGTGGATCACTTTGAAATATTTTATTTCTTGCAGTCTTTGGAGTGAAACAAGCAGCAACCTCTGTGGGCTGTTAGATGAAGAGCTGCGGTTAGATGTGGTGGTTGCTTTACTGTGAAGTTGAAGATGTGGTACCTGGCACCTGGTACCACATCTTCAACTTCACAGTAAAGCAACCACCACATCTCTCATTAATCCTCATTAACATTAAGGTTCCCTATAAGCATTGGATGTAATGAAACAAAAGACTTTCAGAGTGCAAAGGCTGAGACAGAGGGAAAGAAAAATAAATTAGAGAAATTAGACATTTCCAACAAAGCCTGCAGTGCTAAGTGAGTCCTTGAGAATGCAGCAACAACAGTAGTGCTGCATAAAAGAGGAAGAGAAAGCCAACAGAACAAAAGTGACAGACTGTGTGTGAGTATTAACAGAGAGTGACTGACACAGCCAGGCAGCGAGGGCGAACACGTGCACGCCTGGAAGCTTGTGTGTGTTCCATCACTCTTCGATGAAAGCCGAGACTGCAGCCCCGCTCCTCTCTTACTGTCTGATATCAGAGGTTAGTGAATAGAAGCCATCTGGATCTGATGCAGAGGCACGCACGGCTGCCGAGCCAACTGTACTCTTATTTATAACAGGAAATTCTTGCTGCCTGTACACTGTGGGAGTGCAGGGGGGTGGGGACGCTCTCTCCTTCTTCATTTTTCCATACCACACTCTTTTCTGTCTCTACCTCTCTTGCTCCCTCTGTTCTGCCCCCACTTTCTCCATCCCTCCTTCCCATGTCTTCAACCTGCCCTCGCTCACTGTCCTGAGAAGACAGTGGAGATAAAAGACATTGACATGATGCCGAGAGGCACAGGGAAACTGAGGACAGCTACATTAAATTTCAATACAAAAAACCTAAAAACTTGTGCTGGATGTGGTCTGAAACTGTGGGAAACTTGTCTGACTAATGTGACTGGAAATATGTTGTGCTTATTTTCTATCACTTTTCCTTGTAGAGTCCCAGCTTTTTCTTCACTGGCTTTCTGCCTGACCTAGAAATGAATTTTCAGATCAAATTTGTCCCGAAACATCAGTCCGTCCCAACTGTCACCAGGACAAAAGATTAGAGGAAGGATGAAAACCTTACACGTGAAACTCGTTCTCCTGCAGAATCTCCTTGAATCTCTTCATGAAGATTTTCTCACTCTCTGTTGAGGTGACAGATCCACGATCTGCAAAACATCAGACAGATCATTTCAATAGTACATCAGTTCTGGAAACTGTCTGTTCTAACACTCAGTTTTTAAAGACCTCAAATTCTTTGCTACAATTAAAACATTTTGGTAAGAATGTATTGCTTAAATTATAACAATAAAATGAGACTAGCCTGGTGTAATTCTAGACACCAAACAACTGAATCTTATTTTCTGTCCCAACTGTAATGTTTCTGAGTCTCATTTTCTCTCTCTACACTTTTCAGACCTGGCCGCCCTGTGCAATTAAAAGTAGGCCTACCAATGTGAAAGCTCGAAGACTGATGATACTCTTACTTGTGTAAGTAATGGAAAACTTAGGGCTCAGCAACAAAACTAAGACAGATGGCACAACTAGCTAAAAAGGAGTTGCACACAATGAAACAATAATTTAATTTGCCTCAAAACGAGGTCCCAACACTATCGTGGAGAGCAGAAGACTGGCAGCACTGAAATGAGAGCAAGTTCACACAAAGCATCCAGCATTTTCAATTTCAAGTTGTTGTTTTTTTTTATTGTATTAAATGGGAATGTTGGTAGTTTATGCAACTTAACAATAGTATTCTCTGCAGCAGAAATCTTCCAAATGACACAAAACATGTCATCTGGAGGATTTGAGGGATGTTGTATCAAATATGGATTGTACTTCTGCATTTTCACCAGTTTCACACTGGACAAAACCCCACCAACACCCACTGACATCTGGCTTTTGTAGAATCCACGTGCACTCCCATGTCAAATGACTCTGCAGTAGTCACAGTAGTCACAGGTATTTCTCAGCTCCAGCTCTGATTGGCTGCTATGAATGTTTCCAGGTGGACACACTGATTTCTTCCCCATTCGCCGATGAAATATAATGTGTTATATTATATGTGAGATGTCTCACTCCTCAAAATCCATCATCAGCTCAGCTAAAAACACAATGTGTCCAATCACCTCTGCCATGGAGGTGATGTTTTTGCCCATGTCTGTGTGTTGGCTGGTCGGTTGGTTTGTCAGCAGATGACACAAAAACTAGAGCAGGGTTTCTTCAATGCTTGGATGGAGGCTGTGTCTCGGCCCAGTATTGACCTCATTAACTTTTGTGTAGACCCAAGAATGTTTTTCTCACTTTCATTAACATCATGAAATAGGGCATTTTCCATACTTCTGTTAATTTCTCAGGGTTAACGGACAGGATTAACGCATGGATCTTGATGAAAGAACTACCAGGTGGCTGGTATCTATAAGTGAGTACAAAGGGGACTGTTTGGCATTGGCGAAGGTATGCACTCTACTCTACATTCTAGCCGAGACAGATATTCATAAGAATTATAAAGACGAGTTTAATGATGTAGACTGATGAGATATATGACCTGCTGCTTTATACTGTTCACTGTCTTTCCAGCATGTTCCTGATGATGACGGACCCACAAGTGAAAAAAAAAACACAGAAAGCCAAACTCGTCTACCGGAAATATGAAAGGAGTCAAATGACTATTTTTCGTAGGTTTTCCTGTGGTTGAAAAACCTGCACATACACACCATTTTTGGTGTAGAAGTTGTGTCTGTACGTGTTCATCCAAGGACACAAAGAGCATAGTATGTGTTGCAGCAAAGTGCAAGGAAAGGCATGAGGACAGATTTTCCATTGTGGATCCTCTCACCTTGTGACTCAGGGGTTTCTATCTGGGATGCCTGGTTCTTCTCTCTCCTCCTCTGCTTCTCATCGTCCCAGATGGCCTGTAGGCCAGGGTTCCTGCCAATCTGATCTGGACACAGCAGAGTCACAGGAGCATGTCAGCTCAAAATTCCACCATGCTTTATTATTGTCTCACCGAGGACTTTTTAAACCTATGACAAAAACTTTTTCAGTTTGTATGGCAAGCAGAACTGACAAATGAAAGTGACGCCAGACTTAAGCCATGAAATTCAACCCATACATACTGTAGTCATATTTTCAACAGTTTCAACACTTTTTATACACTGTTATAGAGCAGATGGAAAAGTATGAGTCAGAACACAAGCACTGCCTGCCCTGGAGTGGCCTCTCCTTTCCTTTCTTCACTAAGACAGATGTGAGCTGTGCTTTATGCTTCTGTGTCCAGCAGGATCTAAATCATCAAGACCCACTGCACACTTACAGCCTCCATACAAGTACAGTCTCTAACACCCAAATAAACATTCAGCAAAACTGGCTGAACTGGGGTAACCTGACGCCGTCATCCTGACAGGGACATGTGTACTCAACTGTTCTTTTGAAGGACTCTGCACACTAGTGGCTTCAAACACCAGGTGATTTACCCAGATTTATGGCTTCAACTGTAGGGGAAAGTCCAGTAATGATGACTCCAGGAATAGTTCACCCAAAAATTAAATTCAGTCATTATCTACTCACCCCTATGTCACAGCAAACAAGTGTTGCATCATTCTCAAACTAAGCAACAAAACAACAACCTAAACACCTGAAGTGTCTGGAGATTAGTTTTGAAATGTGTAAAAACAACTGGCTCCATACAGCTGGTCCTGTGTAAGTCTCTGGAAGCTCTAAGATCTCAAATTCATTTGAAAAAACTAAATTCACATAAATCAATTTGGGATCCCCAGGCTTCCGACTGTTTTTTACATTTTAAAACAAGTCCCAAGCTACTCAGTTGTTTAGGAGAATGCTGCAACGCTGTTTTGCTGTGAGGCCCAAGAAATGTTTTGTAGTTGAAGTTTGGTAGTCTACTCACCCCACACTGATGGGGTGAGCAGACTACCAAACTCGAGTCATTAAATCCTAAGGTTTAAGCTAACAGAGGCAACACTTCCTTCTGTTCTGTGCAGGGCTTTGTCAGATCATGCCATCTACATTATGGGTCAGTGAAACATCCGTCTATAGGGGATTCTCTCATCTCAGTTCATCTCTTCCTCTCTCTGCCCCCCTGTGACAGGAGGTTTTAGCTCAGCTCCACATAGTTAATCTGCTAATGGATATGATGGGTGAACAGCTGTGTTCTGCACCTTATGCACTGATGATTCAGCAGACGACCCTTCACCTTTCTATCTGGTCTTTTTCTTTTAACAGCATCAGAGTGGGCAACAGTACTGGCCCAGATAGGTGGAGGGGTGCAGCAGGTGGGGGTGTTGTCCTGAGTGTTTTCTTACTTTCAATTTCCAGGCGGTTGAGGATGTCTACTGCCACAGCATCGACCTCTAGCTCACAGGTGCTCTGCTTCTCCACCTCATCCAGGACAAGGGAGCTGCAGGCACACAGGAAGAATAGTAAACTACTACTTGCTAGAAATGTATTTTTCATGTATCAAGATGACAGTAAGATTTACTTTTGTGCCCTTTTGCTTTTTGTCAGGCAATATTATTTTATTTTAGAGCTGCATTATTGCAAATATTAACAAACATTAAAAACAATGTCAACTAAAAAGGAGGACTGGTAAGAAAGACTTTCTCCCAGAATGGATAAAGAACTTCTTTCCAGACCTCTTCCACTTGACAAAGAGACCGATGTCGCTAAGACAAACTATGAAAAGAGAAATGTCTCTGGCACCATGAGGTGTATTATGAAAAAACACTGCATTAAGCATTTACTGTGGGGACATTAACTTAGGGTGAGAGAGGCTGTGAAGTGGGACTCACAGGGGTATAGCTTTCTCCTCCCAGCGGATAAACGTGCCCCCAAGGGTGCTGTCGTTGAGCTTAGAGGTGCAGGGGCTCTTCAAGGGGCTGATGCTGGGACAACTGCTTGGAGTTTGCCTGTCTGGGACTGCTGCTGCATCTTCTGGGGAACAGACAGAGACAGAGACAGACAGACACACACACACACACACACACACACGTGTGAAAGTGTGAAAAAGTAAATCTTAAGATTTCAATGATCACAATTAACTTTCACACTCAACTGTTTAGAAGGTATAATAAACATAGTTACAGTGAAGTTCAGCAGGGCTGAAAACACAGCAAGCTAATCAGACAGGTTGTACACAAGCCAATCACCTTCCACATCAGGAACCGCCGGAGAAGATGGAGAGGATGAGGCTAACACTCCTAACATTAGCCATGTTACAACTGCTGCTGATCTGTTTATACATGGCACTATAAGCCACCCTCCATGTTTTTGTCTGCCCAGTTTAATAAGCAACAGAATTTAGTACAATTTATGTAGCAGGTGGTACCTACTCCATATCTCTATCAGCGTCTGTGTGTGTTTTAACATGTTTCCCAGGTGTCCTGTTAATCTAAACATGTTCCTGCTGACTGTTTATAATCCTATGGATGCTGTTATAATGAGTTGTGATTGAGATCCTGACCCTCCAAACATCCTGGAAAGTGACAAAGTTACGTTTTTCGCTCTAAATTTTATAATTACATAATCACCATCAGTAAACTGGATGCTGTCTGACTCGGTCAGTCGCGGGGAGGGAGACTGTTTACTGGGGGAAAGTTCAATGAGTCTCTGTGATTTTTCTTCAACACAAACACTTGGTGAGTTAAAGTTTTTTGCCAGTGACAGTCACTGTTTTTTGGGCAGAAATGTGATGAAGAGTCGGTAGGACAGGCAGGAGGACAGACAGGAGGACAGAAAGGAAGACAGACAGGATGACAGACACTTCTCCACATATTTTTTTTCTTCATATAAGTTGCCAAAGACAGTTACATTTACTACATCACTTTTGTTTGGTCCTGTAACGTTGCTTTGTGGGACATTTCTCTTATTTTGTTGAGTGAAGGAGCTGTGTAGGCATCAGACTGTCAGATCTACACGGCCCCGCTCCACGCCACCGGCTTATCCATTCACACAGGTACAGTTTGTCAATGCTGCACCTCTGATACTACATCCGAAATGTTACCCCTCGCCGCATCTGAGACTTTCACACAGAGGAGGATGTGGAGAATTGGCACAGGATCCCCGCGCTCAAAGGGCAGTGAGGATGGGGCTGATGTAGAAAATGATTCTTGTATAGGTACATAAAATGAAAACTGTCTCATGGGGTATTTCTTGGATATGGTCCACTTGTAGTTTTGACACTTAAACTGTTTTGGAGAGGAGCGTTAAAGCAGTTTAGTGGACTTCAAAATACATCAAGGCCTCTTTTCATCTCAAACTGGCCCATTCAACAAGCCCAGCCCCTTTTAGCATTATTGCTCTTGATCCCAGATTAAGGACTTCAGGCTTTCAACTTTGAGCTTGAGGAGTGAAGAAAATGTAAACAGGTGTAGCCATTAATGGGGTATTTTGAGTTTTTGTTGAATGGGGCATTGGATCCCCTTTTTCCATTGATTGCATCAGTGTAGAGGTGGATCAAACATGGGAGCCCTGCTTTTGTCAGAAGAGAGTCATGCGTGACGACTTTAAATAAAGAACTTTATTAAAATCAAGTGTGGAGTTTCCTGTCCTGAATCATTAATGCCCTCACATGTAAAGGCGGTTCCGCTGGATGGGATGCTGGCTGTGAGTTTGGAGAGAGGCTGACCAACAATGATGCTCAGAGGCAGTGGTGTGAGATAAGGACTTAGCTGTGATCAAACAGAGTTGGCAGTCAGGGGTTTAGTCTCCATCAGGAGGAAGTAAAGGTTGGCTTATCCAGGTCAGGCTCACCCGATGTCTGAGGAGGAAAACCTAAGTGTTCCAGTCCCGCTGTGAGGCCTAGTGGCTGTTGGGTTTAACCCTGTGTCCCCACTTCTCAACAGTTAATACACACTTGATACATATGGACACACAGATTTCAAAGACCTGTTTGTGCCTCTGCTGTAGCTCATGGGAGATAATGGATAACGATTCTCTCATTCTCTCATGTGTTTACTTCTGAAGTTTACTTTTGTCAGAAAACCAGTGAAATGTTTATCTGAGATGTGCTAAGTCAAATACATCATTTCTGGTTATTCCAAAGACTAAATGAAAAAAACATCTTTTTTATTTAGGTGTCTGGTATCTATAACCCCTTTCAGACTGGTCAAAAACTCACTTAATGGATCTGCTGCTTTCTACTATTCCCTGTTTTTTCGGCACGTTCGTGATGATGCACACAAGGGGGGAAAAAAACAGAAATGCAAACTTGTCCACTGACAAGGCGAAAAGAGTTAATTGCTGATTGTGGGTTTATGCAGGTTATTCAAACACACCTGTATCCACTAATTTCAGTGTAAAAGTGGTTTATGAGTGAGTACAACTTTAAAGAGATCGTAATAAAATCTATCATTCTTCCAAAACACAATGGAGATTATGATTCCGTCTGCATTGTTTTGATGTCCTAGTGTTTAGCTGTTACAGATCTAGTTAGCTTAAATAATGGTTAGCAGCTATAGGTGGTTTAAAGTTTAGAGTGATATAGGGCTAGGATACAGCTTGATATTGGATTAGGTTTGATTGAATTAAAGGGGACTGTTGGGCCTCGGAGGATGTATGTGCTCAACTGGGTGCTATTATAGTCACCCATGTAATCAACTTTTCTAAGAGGAAGACAAAAGTGCTGAGAGATATTTGCACAAGTGGAGTTGGTGGGGACTAAAACTGTGGTAAAGACAGAAACATGATCTACAGTGAATTACTAATATTGTTTAGGCAACATCAACCTGAAAAGTTCTCCAAGTATTTCCCAGTCCCATGCAACTTTTGCAGTGCATCACCATTAAGCATCCAAGTGTTTTCTGAAAAAGACGCAGTTCTGTTTGTGTGTCACTGCATCATAACTCTGCAGGGCTGACACCACTCTAAAGGACTCTACTCCAAGGAGCTCAGGCAATACAAGAAAAACGAGGGAGCCTGGAGACTGCAAAGTGACACCCAGTATCTGCTGCCTGTTCTTGCTCCATCCTCACAACTTCTGAATCAGTTTGTTTTCTATCTCCTGGTTCTATAGAAGCTTCCTGCGTGATTTTCAGAGGGCAGTGTGCTTCCACTAGATCTTATTCTTTGCCTCCTCTGCGAGAAGCAATGAAAAGAACAGAATGGCTTAAATAGACTGGAGAGAGACAAGGTAACTAGAAAGGTAAAAGAAATGCATAAAATAAAATGTAGAGAGAAATACAGAGGGGCCAGAGAAAGGGAATGAAAAGAGCAAAGACCACAAGACAAAGCTTGTGAAAAGAAGCGAGAAGGCAACATTAGAAAATGAAAACAGAGAGAGCTTTCAAACACCAACAAAGGCATCCTGAGGCTGAGGGGAGATCAGGACTAATTCATTCTGACACGGGGCATGGCAGCCCTCCCCGCTGAGCCAGGGGGAACAATGCAGTCAGCAGAAGGAAACCTGGACATGCCCACACTGTCCAGCAGAGACAGCAGTGTGTCCTGTGGCAGACGTTGGCCACTTTGGTGTACCTGGACATATGTGCAACCCAAGAACTGCACCAAATAACGAGTTGTGGTCAAAAGTTTCCATCCACTTGTAAAGAACATGTACATCATGGCAGTCTTCAGTTCCAGTGGTTTCTACAGCTCTCATGTGGAACACAACTACTTTGTCACCGAAACATTCATGAAGTTTGGTTCAGTAATGGATTTATTATAGGTCTCCTGAAAATGTGAATGAGCTTCTCAAAGTCCTGACTTGAAGAAACAAGTCTGTGTCGGAAAGCCAACTAATTTAATTGAACTTCAGCGATTCTGTCAGGAGGAGTGGTTACAAATCCATCCAGAGGACGACCAGAAGCTTGTGGACGGCTATCAAAAGAACCTAACTGAGGTGAAAAAGAGACATTTATCCAAATATTAGAATTTCCATATGTATATTTTTGATCCAGCAGATTTGGTCACATTTTCAGAAGACCTATAATAAATCCACTATTGAACCAAACTTCATGAATGTTTTTGTGATAAAGTAGTTTGTGTTCCACTCATTCATCACAGAAACATGAGAGCTGTAGAAACCACTGGAGCTGAAGACTGTCATGATGTACATGTTCTTTATGAGTGGATGGAAATGTTTGAGACAGTAAGGGATGAGGGAAATCTGTGTAACTATTTATTTGTTTGTGTTAATAGTGTCCGCGCGTAATTAAACACTAAAATTAGGATAAGGTGACGATGAAGGATTGGCTACAAGAACAATCCTAAAAAAAAAACTTTAAAAGAAAAAGATAAAGCAAGAAAATAAGATTTGCTGTTAGCAGCTGTGTGTCCAAAAAACATCTGGGATAAGAGAAGAGAAAACACCTGGCAAAAAGGAAGAAGAGCAAAATGAGCGATGAGTTGTGACCTCTTTACCTTTGCTGTGGCACCGGCGGAACTTGACAGCCGCCAAGTTAAGCAGGTTCATGCCATAGAGATTGTAGTCTATGAAGAGCTGCAGCAGGAAGGGGATGTGGGCCTCGTGGGGCTGGTAAATCTTGTTCATCACTGCTCCGCTCTGTAACAGCTCACACACCCTACAACAAGGGGGGGGGGCATATTTACTGAGTCCACTGTCTCTGTATGAATGAGGCATGAGCAAGCATTCAGACCAAAAACAGCTCTGCATTCAAAAATGCACTGGTGTGGTGGGGCCGTGCTGTTTCAGGTACGGGTAAAACAATAGAGTATGATCAGTCCAATTTAAGTTATGGGACTTTGAATTGTTTATCACACACCAAAAGACTGCTGATAATACTAATACTGTGACAATCATTGTAGCTTTCATTCTTTATCATTTTTCAAGTCGAGCTTCATAAATACAGCAATCATGTTTTCGTGTCAGAAGTAATCTACCAGTAAGGCATGTTTGCATGAATTTGATGGGGCAATGCGCTGGATGATGCTGCCAGGTGTTCTGGCAGAAGTAGCAGAATTAGAATTTCTTTTTTTCGTTAATGCTACATGTTTCTGTTTTATAAACATGAGCAAACGCACATTTACATTCGAAGATATACTCATATGTTACAGAATGTTACACGTTCATTCACTTTCACAATTACATTTACCATAGTTCCAGCCGTCAGCCTCTTCGTTAGCCTGGTCTGTGACCATTATAGACTAATACACTTCTCCCTTCTCTTTCTGTATGAAATCTAATGTCAGCTGTCGCCTCGTACATGTGGTTACAATATCTATGCCCTATTTTTTCAGGGCTCACATCTTCATGAAACAAGTGAACTGCCTGGTAAACACTGTCAAACTACAGACTCAAAGTTTTACTAGATGTGAAGTTTCCAAGCTGGTCAGAGTCACAGCAGTCATTTTCTCAGACTTGACGGAGCTAAATGTTTTTGCATTTTTGTGCTGTTGATTTGTGATGCTCTATGTAGAAAGGCCATTAAAAGACATTATACAACTGTCATTAAACGTCAAATTCACTGACATTTAAAATGCATTAAGACTGTCATTTCATTTCAATCTGTCCACACAGAAAAAGGGACATCCTTTTTTTTCCAGAACCATCCACAGAATTCCTTGATTTACAGAATCTGCTTGGCAGTTAAAGATGAATTGGGAGTGGTGAACTGAAAGTGTTGAAGCTTTGTCCTGGAGTCATGTTTCCCCTTTAAAGGTGAGGGCACCATGCTGACTGACTGACTGACTGACTGACTGACTGACTGACTGACTGACTGACTGACTGACTGAGGGGATGAAGAGGGATGCAGGGCAGCCAGACCTGCCACTCAATCTCTCCTCTTCTTCTTCCTTTTAATCTTCCACAGTCTCTTCTTCACCCTCTGCAGCTGTATTTTCTCCCTCGTAACCTGAATCTCTCTTCATTTCTCTCAATCAGATGTTTTCTTTACCGCGGTCCCTCGCTCTGTCTCTTCCTCAGTCTGTACTGAACTTTATCTCTCTCTAATCCCATGGTTATATATAGGCCTTTTGCTGTCCCTCTCTCCTCTGTGTGGCTCACCCACAGCAGCCCCGCTCACATCTTCACCACTAACGATAGCTGATCGCTCTGGCAAATAATTCACAGTCTTCCTGTGTGCTTCCATGCACACAAACACACACTCTTCCAATCAATTTGTACAACTGAAAACACGGCAATCGATTTCAGTTTAGTGAGTTGGCGGAGTAATTCGCACACAGTCTGGCCTTCAGTAACATCAAACAACTGGAGCTCGGGATGAGTCCTACTCACATTAAAGTGCATCGATCTGAAGTAACCTTACCTTTTGACCATCTGAGGATTGTACAGATAGATCTTCATAAAGTGCTTCTCCTTAGCGTGGTAGCCATAGAAAGGCCTGTCAAACAAGAGAAAGACCATATGGAATACGATGGCATACTCTATATATTTCTGAATAGGATATTTAAGGGGTAAATACTGGAATAGTCATGTTTCACACTGTTTGGTGCAAATCTTATCAGTTTGGAAATCATGAGTCACTCACATGCCAGAGACCAGCACCACCTTGAAGACGTGCTGGGCGCTGGAGGCGGGGTTTCCCATGGCAACGTTGAGAGCCCTGTCGATGCTGAAGGCCACCTGCCGCAGGTAGCGCTCTGGCTGCTGGCTGTAGCCATCATATGGTACATAGATGTAGGGGAACACGCCGTGGAGGTGGAGACATGTTTTCTGGCCTGCAACACAACAACAACAAATCTATTGAATATTGATCAGGCCTATATTTTTTCTTTAACTCTCTGTTGTTAAAACTTTTCATAGCAAAAATATTTTGTATCAATTTGACAACACAAGGGAGGAAAAACAAAATTTGTAAAAATGCATCAAATCATCAGTTCAGGTTTCATTCACTTAGACAAAAAAAATGAAAATAAAATGAATTTAAATATCTCAGTGAGCTACTACCATCCATAGATATCCGGCCGCATCACACCCACTCTAATGTTGTCCTCGGTGAGCGTGATCCCAGATGATGTGGTGATGTGAGTGTGTAACTATAACAACAACAAAAACATCACACTCTCATCCAACTTGTTTCGTCCAATATGACACCGTTTTCCACGTTACGTTTGTACAACCCTACATTAAAGCCGCATTTCCTTCAGTCTTTGAATCCATTTTATCTGGCACCTGGTCACCAACATGGTTTGACTTTAGGGCTGCAACTTATGATTATTTCCATTGCCGATTAATCTGTATTTTACTTACGCAATCGATCGATTAGTTGTTTATCTGTAAAATGTCAAAAACATGTTGATCAGTCTTTCCCAAAGCCCAAGATGAAGTCCTCAAATATCTCATCTAGTTCACAACCCAAATAAAGTGAGTTTACTGTCATAAAGTAAGAAAGAAACCAGGAAATATTCACATTCAGGAAGCTGGAAACAGACAGACGTTACAAAAATAAATAACAGATCCATTGATTATTAAAAAAATTGCCGATTACTTGATAACAAACAATCGATAACTCAGTGCAGCTCTATAAGGCTTTAAGGTGCCACAAGTTGTAAAATCTCATGATATTCTTACACAGTGAATGAGCCAACACAACACAAAGTGGTTTTTGTCACTCTTCACTACACTAATACTGCCTTCGCACCAAACCCAGCGTGTATATGAAGGTTTTTTGAGACAGACAGACAGACAAACCTGCTACAAACAGGCTATTGACTCCATATGGGTGACTTTCACTTTTACCACAGTCCATTTTTACCATGATATCTCTACTTCTGAAAACACTGGTCAACAGCAACAGAAGCCAGTATTGACCCAATATTCAATGCCAGTTTTCTGTACTTGGAACATATGAACTTGTACTTTTGAGTTGAGAACCAAAGAAAGGTTACAAACAAACAAACAAACAAACTGCCAACTCTATCCATTTACAGCCTGTGGAAATATTCACATTCATTTTCACCATTGCAGTCAATCTGCAATGACACAGAGTAGCTACTGTGGAAAGACAGAGAGACTTCAACAAAGAACTCTATCCAGATGTTTATCATACTACCTGCCAACAATGCATCAAAAATGAGATTTCATTTTTTCAGGTGCCACCAAATCTAAATACCTGTCAGTCAGTAATGCAGGGCACAATGAATGAACTCACTGTTCTTATTTCCCAGCATGCTGTGTCAAAGTCCTTGTTGAACACACATGAGCTGAGCCAGTAGCCTTAGATGTGACTTCCTCTACAGAGACTCTTAAAGCTACTGACACGGTGCAATTGAGATGGATGGAGCATGCTTAGGGTCCAATGAACTACTTTTTTTGACCCTCCCCCACACTTTTGGAGCAATCACTGCAAGGCAACACAGATGGATGAGTGCGACAGCAAGTCTGTAATTCCCTTATTCATATCAGACACGCACAGCGCTAAAGCAGGCCGTTAGCTAAATAACTGAAGAGAAACAGAGAGGCGGAGCGTCGCTGGGGATTGTGGGCAGAGTGGAAAGGATTGAGGTCTTCAGTGATGTGAAGTGAGGTCGGCCCGTGCAGAGAGAGGGAGATACAGTATTCATAACACGGGACAGAGTGACATCATCATTCCCAGACAGAATGCTGAGAGTCATCTGAGGTGAACTGTGCTGCAGACAGCACACTGCCAGCCTTGGTCCCAGGCTTCTCTCTGCACACTGCTGCAGGACACTGTACTGTGTTTAATCAGACTGCATAAGAGATAAGAACAGTCGGGTCAACATGAGGTGAACAAAGGCTGAGGGTGCTGAGGTCACTTCTGACTCCCCTGCACCAGTGACTGACTGACAGACAGGCTGACAGACAGACAGACAGACAGACTGACAGACAGGAGGAGGCAGTGTTGAGCATGAGCTGGACTTGTCCTGCCTGCACATGCCCAGAGACATGCCTGCTTCCCCAACCCTCACTGTTCACCACCATCATGACACAAAACAGGAAATTGACATTATGATTTCCCATCCTTGGAAAAAAATATATATATTGTTCATCTAAATGCCATGCTCGTTGAGGGAAGCGCTATGAAATATTAAACTTAGAAAAAAACGTCAATTAAATCGAGCGCACAGTCTCAGAAGTCCACAATAATCCAGTGACCAAAGAGGTTCTATCACATATTAATCAAATGTGATGATTTTCCATTTTACTCTATCATTATGAATCGGTTATCTTTGGGTTTTGGAAAAAAAGCAACATGAAATTGTGACAGTATTTTCACTTTATGATGATATTTTAAGCCAAGTCTGGTCATTCTGAGCAGAATGAGCCATCAAGCTTGGAAAACCATCCTTGTTGCTGTGTCGATCCAAGCAACCTACACACATCAAAAGGCAGGCTGTGTCCACATCTTTTAATGGGGAAAGAGATTTAAAATACTTATCACACAATATTTCCTTCACACCCACAAGAAGCCAAAAAGGTTTGACTTTCAAAAAATTTGCCTCAGGTTTGTTGTCTGTCTTTGTCAACTTCATTTTGATAATAAATGCAATCTTAAATAAAACAATTCACAACTAATTTTTCTTCAGTTTCAAACAGGTAAAATCATTATTATTTAGGACTGCATGATATGGTCAATAATAATATCGCAATTATTTTGCCAGATATTATGAATGCAATATGATTCACGATTAGTGGAAGGGATTATTTTTGCATTATAATTTTCATTTCCGCTGAAAAAAATATAAAAAACCTGATGACAAGATGTGTGTCGGAGTCTATACCAAACAAACACCTTTTCTTCCATGTGGAGAACATGACTTGTAGACCAGGACATCTGCGCAGCTGCACAGTAAAAAACTAGCATGCTGTTTGGTCGCACATTTAACCTTCATCAGACACTGCAGCATCTTTTTATTTGGATATTGCACTTAGCCATATTGTAATTTTGATTATATTTGGATTAATTGCGCAACTCCAATATAATACAAATGTGAATGCATTCATATTTGAAGACAGCTAAAACAAGAATGATGAATGGATGATGATGAATGGATGTAGGCAGTAGGCAGTTTAAGGGGGAATAACTTCCACCCTGTTAGCAAAATGACCAAAATGCACCACTGTTACTCGCCACCCCCTCTCTCTTTACCTCTAGCAGCCAACATAGTTCAAGTTAGAATCTATGACCCTGACCATGGTTCTGAGGTATCTGCTTAACTGTGCTGTGTGTTGATAAATGCATGGCTGTGTTACTGTGGTACTGCAGCCAGTGAGGTGAGGACAGACAGTGGACCGGCAGGTCTCCGTCTCGTCTTCATGCTGTATTAGTGTGTCCAAGCGGTGTGTAGCTCTACTGCGAGCCACACAAAGGCTGGCAGCCACATAGGAGGTGAGGATGGCACGCGTCTGTCTGTCCTGCCACACACACACACACACACACACACACACACGCACAGCCTTGGTTGCAGTTGCTACGCAACAGCAAAGCAGAAGCCCCTGAAAGGCAGCAGGAGAGATAAACAAGTGATTCTTTCCACCCAGCTGGTCAGGCCAGAGAGAGAGAGACGGAGGGAAAAGGGGGAGAAGGAAAGAAAGAAAGCAAGAGTCAATGAAAGTGAGGAAAAATGATAATGAGGGCGTGTGTGTGTGTGTGTGTGTGTGTGTGTGTGTGTGTGTGTGTGTGTGTGTGTGTGTGTGTGTGTGTGTGTGTGATGAGAAAGAAAAAAAGGAGGGGTGAAAAGACAAAGGAATACAAGGCAGACAGCATGAGAGTGCTAAAGACAGAGGGTGGACATGTTTGGGTGTGACTGAAGAGGCAGTGCAGACTCAGAGAACAGTGTGTGCTGTGTGGACTGAACACAGTCTGCTTCACGTTTCAAAGAGAACATCTGCTGCTGAGGTTGGATGGCTCATCACTGCCATGTTGTCAAACCAAAGACTGGCCAATTAGCCAAGAGCTTTCTAAAATGGACATTATGAATCTAGAATTGATCTGCATGATGGTATGTTGAGTAAATTCCTCCACACATACAGTCATTTGTCGATTATCTAACACACTTGACCAGATCACATTTCTGACACAGAGGTGTGGTAAGGCCACCTCATACCCTCCAACAACCCGCAGATGGGACCCATTATTATCAGCACTGATTCATGGGAGTTATTTGTTCATTAGTTGTTTAGTTGGAAGAGCACATCTTCAGATTAAAGAAACTAGAACCAGATCATGTTTTGCACTTTGACAAAATGATTGTTGATTCATTTTCTGTCATCTGACTATAGATGAATCAACTAATGCTTTGGTTTGGGAGCTTGTTTTCAATGAGGTGACAGGTGTGTGTTATATTACTGTTTTTCTCTCTACTCCTGTCACATGCTTCTTCCCTGTTAGAGGATTTGTGAATGAGAGGGAGGGGCTGTGACAGCTTTCAGGTCCTTCGCTCTGGTGGGAGGAGCACTGAGGTGGAGGAGGTGCCTCCCTTAGTCTCTTCGTCTCCCTCCTCCCACTTCCTTCTGGTGATCTGCACAGCAGCACTAGGGGAAGCTGCAACCCCACACCCCAACAGTTGGCCATGCTACTATTACTACAGGCAAACTACGCATATACATAAGAGAAGCAACCATTCTTAGTAGAATGATATCACCCCTCCACACTTAACTCCACTACATAAGCATAATGAAACACATGGCCTGTAGCATAAACTGGAGTCGAGTCAGCATTAGTGCAAACACCTGTGTGAGTGAAGTCACAGAAGTGACAGTGCTCTGACGAGGCATGGTTTCCTGGGATCGGAGCAGACAGTCAGCAGTTATGAGTCATGCTGCTAACTTTTCCTTGGCAGTGAAGTCTGTTTCCTCTGTCAGCCAGCTGGCCTGCCTGCTAACCAGCCATAGTTTAAGACCTCAAGTCATACCATTTTACACCAAAATGTGTGTGTATACAGGTTACTTAAACGCAGGTAAACAAGGCACATCATAGCACCGGGCTGGAAAAGTGGTGAAAATTAGCATGTCCACCTGGGTGTTATGTTTCCAATAAACACCTGGGACTCCTGCAGAGCAATCTGAAGCAGGAGTGAAAGCCAATTGTACCCATAGTAGGCATTTTGTGCCAGGTGGGTGAGGGTATTAGAGAGTGCTGCTTTTTAGGGGAGAAACAGTCAAATGTAAAAATCTGTCTGTGATGGTGCTGAGGGACAAAGGTTAATAAAACCAGTGTGGGTTTGAATTAAAATGGCCTGAGCACTGCCACTGCTTGGGGATGCAACATCATAGTGACAGAATGGGTTTTCACTAGTCGCATCCATTATGATGAAAACTCACCCTCAAGAACTTTAATCAAGGTGCACCTGAGCAGGGCGTCCAGGCGAGAGGAGAGGAGGAGGCTAGCTATGCTGAAGAAGCCAAGAAAACACATTAACGGCACGACTGAGAGAAACTCACTGATGCTGCAATCATTTTAATGAGTGTAGTGCGTTGTGGCTGCAGCAGTGCTGGCCACAGGGAGTGCTGCAAAAAAATGCAGCCAGCTGCAGTGAAAAAGTTGAAACCAACTAAATTTTGGGAGAAACGCAGCCCGACGTCATGTTGCGGGAGTCAATCATTTCAGCTGGTGATCAGACTGCAGCATAAATGAGACCACAGCAGATTGTTACATAGTGTGTCATGTGTATTCACTCAGCTTGGCTTTGTGCACCAGTTTAGAAAACACTTATTTTCAATCTGTGGATGCCGACGATCACTGTAGGACCCGCATGCTTAACCTACTGTGGCAGGGGCAGGAATCAAGGCATTAGAAGGATAATTTCAGAGTTATTTCACTAGAAAAATGATGGCAAAATCAATTCAATTGACATAAGACAGTAATAATGTCTGTTAGATCTGATTATTTATATACAACATTGTCTCAATTAGAGATTGGACAAGTAGTGCATTAATGGTAGTGAATGTAAAAAAAAAAAAAACTTCTTAACAGTATTCAATACAGTATTTTTTTAAAGTAAGGACAGTCAGGAAAATTTGAAACTTGTAGATTATTGAGCCAAAAGCATGATTTTATTATAGATTTGTTTCGAGTATTTATGGACTCTTTTCTATTATTCTCAGTATGAATGTAACTAAATGAACCATTTCTCCTTGTACTGGTCATCAGCACTGCAGTGACTACTGTTGTACCACAGCTACATTTATGGAAAATGCACTCCTAAACCCAATATGCTCTTCTAGAAACAATTCTTTCGCAGATTTTGGCGTCTAAAAAACACGTGCCTATGCAGACAAACACAAACACTTGCCACCCACGCAAAATCCTTAAGACTGTGTATGAAACTGGAAGTGCTTGTGTGTTTCTGTGCAAATATATGAATAGTCTGTTCAGAGCAGAAATAACTAATCTGCATGACTAGACCAGCCAATCAGTACCTCCTCTGCCAGGGTAGCAGTGCTGGCACCACCCGTCATGTTTGCTGCCACTGTTCTAATGAGTTAATTGCTGGCGGTGTGTGTGATTATGTCCCCTCGGTGATGTTGGGGTCATTCAGAAATGGTGATCAGTAAATGTTGTTGGAGTGCAGCTCTTGTATTAAGGTGCTTTGTAGAATAAGCTTCTACATCAGTGAGAAGAGTATAACACATAGTTTTAAGTCAGACACACTCCAGTCTCTGTGTGTGTGTGTGGTGTGTGTGTGTGTGTGTGTGTGTGTGTGTGTGTGTGTGTGTGTGTGTGTGTGTGTGTGTGTGTGTCAGAGGGAGAACAGAATGGCTGCAATAAGAGGAGGAAGAGTGAACAGAGGAGGGTGGCAACCCTATAAATCACACTCTTTCTAATGGATTCACTCCCATAATCTGCTCCCTAAATGAACTGCTGGAGGGGAGAGAGGGGTGAATATACAGATGAGCAGTCAGTGTATGAATGAGAGCAGGAGAGGACTTTACGCTCTCTGCTTTATAAACTAATCACACAGGCATGGACTGTGTGCTCCAGTCTTTGTGGAGGAGTCTGGCTGTTGAAGTCCAGCTGTGGTGGGAGAGCTGACATGTTGCCGAAATGAACTACTATTTCAGCCGCTCTGGAACATGCTGGTAAGGTGAATGAAGGATTCTCAAGGGCCGTGTTTACACTAGCATTGTCAAAAATAGTGAAATATGGATGCAACTGTTTGAATACCAATTTTCTCTCAGTATCAATACACCAGGATCTTTGTGGCTCTCCTGTCCAACAGAGAGCTGACACATACACTGCTGTAGCGCCCACATAGCCCTGAACTCAATCAACACAGATGCTGTTGCTCACAGTACACATGCATAGATAGTGTTTATTGCAGTCAAGGCGGACCTTTGACACATCAGTGTAGTGCCTGGTCATATGGCAAGGCAAGTACCATCTTTAGGGACGTGCATGGCTGCAGAGGTATTACCAAAAACTTCAAACAAAGCCTCTATCAAAACAACTGCCGAGTTCCCAGTGCAGCAGGGGCTGCTGGGAGGGCTGGGAGGGCCGGGTGAGCCTCGCTGTCACACTGGGACTGGGCTCCCTCCTGCTGCACATCCAGGCCTGTCCTGGCTGGAGGCCTGAGCACCGAGCCAGGGGCTGAGGAGAGATGACGTCCCAGCCTGGTTATTCCTACACAAGCTGGAGAGCTTCTTCAGTGCTCTACTGCACAGTGTTTAAGGCCTGCGTATGAAGATGAACATTTGCAGAAGATAAGATTCATTTTCTCAAACACTTTTGTCCCCAGTCTTGACATAAACAAGGGAACAGTGTGAAAACAGGACACCAGTAGTAGTTACCCAATCCACATCTGGCTAACTGGGAACTGCACAACAGCCTTAGTCAAGTAAGTGTAATATTAACAGTGCAAGATCCGGGTAGTGATGTGCAGCATTTCCCTGAGTTTCATCCAAATCACCTGTGTATAAGACATGGCCTATGATGGCAGCAAGCAGCTGAATGGCAACCAATCCATTGTCCACCTGTTCCAGTTTCATGACAGGGAGCAGAATCAGCTCCCCATTTTTCTTTTAAGACCACTTTGTAGCCAGCATGTCCCCGTCGCTCAAGCTGAGCCTGCTGGAGGACAGGCATGGATGTACCTTGTTGCTAGCTATCTCCCCAATGTCTCCCTGGCCGAGGAGACAGACGGCACAGCAGAGCCAGTCGTCTGAGCAGACAGGATGAGGCTGACCAGATGGTGACTTGGAAGGCACTTTATGCTAGAATTTTGTTAAGCAGGCAAAGCAAGAATATATCAATCTTGATAAATGCCAACACCAAAATCAAGGTTGGCTGCAGAGTGATGTTGGCAAGCCTGTGACGTGATTGTGCAGGCTGGTCATCCTGATGTATCTTCCATAAGAATCCTGTCTGTCTGTCTGTCTGTCTGTCTGGCAAGACCGGAGTGCAGATGGATGTAGTACGCTTAAACAAATCTGGACTGGGTGGGAGATCGGTCAAAAGCACAACGGACACTCATGGGATGTGATTAGAACTACACAAAAAGCAGCAGAATAATGGCAGAAAAACATGTCTGCTCTCCTGGCAATGACTCAAAGACTTGATTGTGAAAATAAACATTTAGTATGAAGAAGCCACAATCTGTGACCTCCAAAAACATCAAATGTTCATCAAGTTCAATCAGAACAGACAAGACTCGCAAATTCCACTTACACTTATGATATTCTCTTTTCCTCTCAAACAGTAGGCAGAGGCTGTAATAAGATGGTGGAAGCTCATCTGTCTGGAACTTCTTTGTAAAGGTGAAACCTCTTCTGTGGACATCTGTCTTTTCTCTGTCATTTGTTAGTTGTAATTCTACCAGTCATCCAAACAAATGTGGCCGTGAACAGGGCATCCTGGCGGCTGACCTGAGCCATGTCCTGTGAGGCTGAGAACAGAGCTGGCCTTGGGCCTCTTGTAAATGTCATCTCTCTGTCTTTCCCCATCTTTCCTATCCATCTCAAATGTTAAATAAAGGCCACATACCCCAAATAAAAACAATACAGGACACCAACCTCTGATAAATATGGACATCGTCCATGATTTCTGAAATGGTTTCACTACTGAAATGTTTTTTGTTTCAAAAAGCAACTGCTGAATTTGAAAGCAAGTGTCTTAAAATAGCAGCTTTAATATTAAACCATGATGACTTAAACTTAAAAGCCTGCCATCATTTTGTAGAGGAGGTTACCACAGTGTTTAAATCAAACATTTTGCTTCAACACTGCAGATTAAGTCATCTGTAACATTTTTGGTCAGACAGACATGGTGTTGTGCTGCTGGAGGAGATGAAAGAAAGGTACTGTGGATTTAAAAGAGATATGTAAAAGGATAAACTATAAACACTTGAGCAACATGTACAGTCCCACCAAGCAACGTGTCATCTGTCTGAGAGTCTTCAGAGAGAGTGTCAGGCCACAGTAACATTGTCCAAACTCAAATTGTCCACATCAGATCAACTGTTACCAAGGCTACTGTTCTCCACCTCACCGAGTTCAGCTCATGCACTGGAGGGAGGCTTAGAACCCAGTGACAGACAAATGGAAATCTGTAAAAGTAAAAAGCCTTTCTCTGTGCATCAAACTGCATCAATCAATTCATCACAATGTGGAGTGTGTGTGTGTGTGTGTGTGTGTGTGTGTGTGTGTGTGTGTGTGTGTGTGTGTGTGTGTGTGTGTGTGTGTGTGTGCTCAGAGAGCAAGACATGACCTGCATTACAATTTTATCCTAATAACAATCCAGATGAAGCAGATTTAAATATAGGTTTCATTCATTCAATCCGAGGGGGCTGTTTGGTCTTAAGATGGTATGTGCTCTACCGAGTGCCCGTCTAGTTGATATACTTGTATAATGAAGCAGTAAAATTAGGAAATGTTGGGTTTTCGCATGACTCCTGAAACCTCTAAAAGTGAACATGATGAAACGGTAAAGTACAGAGGATTCAGTTAGAATTTACAAAAGTACTGCGAGCAGAAACCACAGGGACTTTAAAAAACAGCTTTCCCTCTGGTCTCCTGCACAGACATCAGTCTGGTGATCGCAACACACTTGTTACAGGTTGGCCGCGGGCCCGAGACGTCACCACAGCCCACTGGCAGCTGGCAGCTGGCTGAGCTTTGGCCCCATTCTAAGGAGGGTCCATTCCCTGGCACGGCTCAGCTCATGTCATCATGTTAAACTGGTGATGGAGAAGCAAGTCAGCGTGACACAGTTTAACTTTGCCCAACCAAAAGTACTATTGGAAATGCCCCATCTTTCAGTGTGTCCCCTTCCATTTATTTTGTTCTGCTGTGAATTCATCATGTTCAGAAAAATGTATGTTAAGAGAATTTTATTTTGATGATTTACTTTGAAATGAAGGCGTTATTTCTGCCTCCTTTCCTTTCTTCTCTTTTTCAAAGGGTCTTTTCTCTCCAAGACACAATGCAAAGAGTGTTAAGGTATCTAGTAGAGCCTTTGAATTCTTCAATTTAATACTCACCTGCAGACTAAAACCCCTCTCCACTGCTCAAAGACTGCCAAGGGGCCCTTGGGCAAGGCACTAAGGTTTTGTGCCAGCAAAGCTGATCAGCAGCCAACAATACAGGCTTGTAGATGTGAAACTCTCAGGCTTGTATAGTTGAGAGAAAAATGAGTAAATGCAGGTCAGTGGTGAGAAGGAGCATAAATGCTTAGTCAACTTTCCTGGGATAAAAGAACACAAAGGTGAAAATATCTGATCCTGTCAAAGAGATTAAAGCCTTTTTGTCTCCAGTCATCTGAGCAGGAGTCAAAGGAAGGGCAGACAAGATATGAATCACTCTTAGTCAATGCAGAGACAGAGGGAGAGGGCTGCGAGAGACATAAAGAGACAAATACAAACTGTTTACTTGTGATTCAGGGATATTCAGCAGGCTGTGATCCAAACTCTGAGGAAACACTTGTGTATTCTAATAAACAAGTCCTCTTGGGGAGCACTAGCCACAGCCGGGCAGTGTTCTAATAAATCTGATATCTGGTGAAGTTGAAGAGAAGGAGGCACTCAGCTTATCACCTATTTAGCCACTTGTCTATCTATTCCTCCGGTTATTCATCGGACTCTCCCCCCAGATTTAGAGACAGGTTACGTTTCTATCCACCCATTTATGCACATTGTAAATACACGCATAATCAAAGACATTTGTTAAAAGAAAGGAACGCTTCCGATGTTTTCACGCTTGGCGAGGTTGGAAGGTTAGTGTATCTATAACTACATTTAGTTTAGGGAGTCATGCTATGTGTGGTGAAGTCTGAACATCTAACTAGATGCAATGATCAGCCTCAACACGCTCTTCTGTATCTGGAACCATAATCGGCGTCACGTCAAGAGCTAATGCTGTGTATTGAGCATGATTTGAAGGAATGAAGGAAGGGGCTCAGCATTCAAACACATTCTACAACACTGTTCAATTGTATTGGGTTACACAGGTCTACCCTACTTGTATTTATATTTTAGATACTGTATGTTTATTTACACAAATATTATTTCCACTTCCATTTATTTCATTATTTTTCTGGTAGGTTTCACTCTAGTCTATGTGTTTACTTCCACTGGCTCCACTACGTTGCGTATCTGCTCTGTCCCAGCGACGCAGGGCCGGAGCATGACGCAGCAATTCAGTCGAATTCAGCAGAGAGCAGACAGGAAGTCACGCACCGAAACAACAACATAGCATCCGGTTACTTTTCAAAATAAAATACTCTGTGTTGACGCCAGCACAGAAATCTAAAAAACAAATAAACAAACACAAGCACTTCTTCTAATCCTTATTTGTGTTGTTGGGTTTATAACACGTACCTATAACTGCGGTCACGCATGTAATATTGCGGGAACTCCTCGGTCTCGCAACTCCAGCTGTCCGGCAGTGCTGCGCCGCGGCGGACTAAAAACGCAGCCGGTTGGGGATGCCGGATAACAGGTGATGGAGCAAAACTGTATTGGAGCAGGAACGAAAGTGGAAAACTCAAGACTGTAATATACAAACTGTTATAAAGCAACATTTCTCACACCACTCTTGCTAATATATCGACCTCCAATCAAGAGCATGTGTGATGAACAGTGGGGAACAGTGACATGGCCAAGAGGTGAATGTGAAAATTAAGTTATGGTTGCTACAGCGACAGGCTCGAGGGGTTTTCCCAGTCTTTTTCTGTTTCTCTTCTACACTGAAAGTGATTTCTCTCACCGACGGCTCCTTGGCCAATTCTACATGCTCAGTTGGCCAAAAAGGCGTTGACAAGGTAAGGTAAGGCTGCACAGTTTACACTACAGCCCTTAATGGCGGCTTTTCAGACAACTAAGAACCCTAAATCGGAAGCAGAGCCCATTAGTGAGAAAAAAAAAATCTGTCTTTTATTAGCCGTTCAACTCTTCTTCTTTTTTTTGCCTTCACCTCTTCACCAGCGCCATTTACAACTTTTCATCTGATGATTAGAAGTGGTGAGAGTGGCTTTTTGAATGAGTAACACAGACTACCACCCCCTGGGGGCATGGAGTTACTTCCTCTCAAGCAGGTGCAGAACGCATGAACTACTTGGCGTCTAAGTGTTTGTGGTGCGTTCAAGTGCAGCTATTTGACAAGGCAAAGGCAACATGGGGTGGAACAACAGTCGGTCTTCATCGACAATAGCTTCAAGGTAGTTCTTAATAAGAAAATGTATTAGTTCTGCTCATCCATCAGTTCAGACTGAAAAACAAAGATAAAATGCCCCCAAAAAAATAAAAAGAGGAGACAATTCATTCACTCAAAACAACAGGGAATTCATATTAAATTGGAAGCAGATATGAAATGCCATAATGTGCCAGAAAAAGGTTACTGGTTATGTAATCTTGTCTTGCCCCGCATTTTATTATGCCAATTGTTTTTAATTCACTCACGACCCAAGCACCATTTGGATGGAAACAGCTGGACAAAAATGTCTTCTACCAGAGTGTGGACAGAAACAGACAATAAAGAGGGGGAAAAGAGAAACAGAGGGCATGAGTCAGAAGACACAAACTGAGAAGAGGAGGAGAGAAAAGGTGAGAATTTGGTCTACAGAAAGAGCAAGAGAGAGCATTGGGAGAGAAAGAGGAGCCGAAAAGAGCAGTCGATGCAGTGAGAGTGTAATTAGTATGCTGAGAGTTTACAGCAAGAACCCTGTGAACTAGGACACTTTATTCCCACATAACCTCAGCTGAACTTCTCCTCGGAGAAGACCAACCAGCAGGTCTGCCTGTCCCGAGCACTGCACATGTATCAGCTAAGGCCATGTAGGCCAAGCACAGCCTGTGGGCACTGAGTCCTGCAGCGAGCCACACGGGGGAGGAGGAGGGAGTGAGAACATCGCATCAGGGTAGAAGACAGTAGGGCAGATGTAGTGAGGTATAATGGGGAAGAAACATGGAAGGATGAAGCAGAGTGAGAGCTTAATCAATTAAGCTGCATGAGAATGCAAAGGGAAAAAATGAAAACCTCTTTTTTATACATAGGTTTCAGTGTAGATGTCAGGCAAGAGAGGGCTGATTGTTGAATGCAAAGTACCGACTACAGGTCCTGAGAGGAGCCAATTCTATCTGTTGGCGCCTCATGAACTTCTTCAGAGGAAGAAAGGTTTCTCTCATGATGAGAAGTTAAAAATATAAATAAATGTGATTTGTCCTTTTGAAATGATGGAACATGAAAGAAATACACAGAGGCAGGGGCCTCTTGGTGGATTCAGGGGCCAGTATAGTGTAGTGGAGTCAGGAAGGCTTAAGTCTGGACTGAATAGACCCTGGACTACCCCAGCCCCACAAAAGGTCCTGTCCAATTTACTTTCAGCCTCTGTCCATTTGCTCTCACTAATGACCGCCACCGTGTTAGCGTTGATGTTCAGGCATGCGAGTGTGCGGGCCACCAGATAAGAGGGAGAGGTGGGCGTGGAGGGCAGGAAGGGATTTAAAGGGTGTGTGGAGCTTTGAGTTGAGGAGGACAGGGAGGAGGGGCAGGGGGAGTTGACAGGGTGAGGGTCAAAGGTCAGAGCAGCTCCAGTTGTAAATACTCTGTCTCTGTGTGCTATGTGGCAGCTCTCACATGGAGAGCTAAGAAATGCTGATGTGATTCAGGGAGAGAAGGTAAAAAACCTTGAAACTGGAACAGCATTGTGAGGAAAATGAAGGGATGTGGAAGACAGGAGGACAAGGAGGGGAGGATGAGTACAGCAGAGAGAGAGAGACAGACAGAAGCCCTTTTTACACAGAGGCGCTGCGTTATTTCTGCAGCAGAGGTTCACCAATTCTCCCACTTTGTTTGTTCACACAGAACCAAGCAGCTCCGGTGTAAAGCTGCACCCGTGTGTCAATTCATACAGCAAGCTGGCGCTGCATCCAAAAGAGGCGTGGCGGTACACATCATGATGATGACGACTGTTTCCCCCATCGTCCTCCTGTTAATCTCAACATGTACCTGCTGACTGTTCAGAATCATATGGACGCAGTTATAATGTGTTGTGATTGAGATCCTGAGCCACCAATCATCCTGGAAAGTGACAAAGAGACGTTTTTCACTCACTTACATGAAAACATAATCACCATCAGTAAACTGGACGCTGTCTGACTGTCACTCGCAGGGAGGGAGGCTGTTTTCTGGGGGAAAGTTCACTGAAGTCTCGGTCGGGAGCGCTGACCGTCACAGTGACTTTATCAAGACAGTAATTACCATGCGCGGATTAATGCACAGGCTTCCCCAGGCTGCAGCCCCACGTGATGAAATGTTATTTCAAAAAACAGTGTGTGTCCAGCACACACGAAACATATAAACACACTGGCACACACACACGCTCCCTGAAGAGGAATGAGGATAAAGGACTTTGGGATCGTCATCTTCTCAAGCTAGTGAGGAGGGTGAGACAGGGCACTACAGAGCCAGCGGACACATCAGCTTTGACCTCCAGTGTCCCGGGACTTAGCCACCAGTGTTTCCCCTATATGCATTCTGGTGGATTTTCAGCGCCGCCGCAAAAAAAAGGACATCCGTTTGGATGCGGAGATCCTCCGCCAATTCCCCGCCTTCATTGAATCTCTCAGAGGCGGCGAACCAGTGTGAACGGATCAGCCGGCTGCGCGTATCGAGGGCGTGTCGATCAGACAGTCTGATAACTACGCAGGTCCTTCACTCAACTTAATACAGAGAAATGTCCCACAAAGTAACATTACAGGACCAAACAAAAGTAACGTAGTAACTTGGTAACTTAAATGAGGAAAAAAATACCGCAGATATACGTGGAGAAGCGTCTGTCCTCCCGCCTGTCCTATCGACAATTCTCACATTTCTGCCCGAAAAACAGCATCCGTCACCGGCAAAAAACTTTGACTCGCCGTTTGTGTCGAAAAAAATCACTGCGACGGTCAGCCCTCCCGACCGACCGAGACTTCAGTGAACTTTCCCCCAGAAAACAGCCTCCCTCCCCACGAGTGACAGAGTCAGACAGCCTCCTGTCTACTGATGGTGATTATGTAATTATGTAGCCTAATTTAGAGTGAAAAACATGACTTTGACACTTTCCAGGATGTTTGGTGGGTCAGGATCTCAATCACTACACATTATAACAGCATCCATATGATTATAAACAGTCCGCGGGTTTAGATTGACAGGGGGACACCTGGGAAACACCTTGAAAACACACCGAAGTCATCATCCTGATGTGTAGCCTACCGTCATTTGTAACAATGAGACTCATTTTGTGAGTCTTAATCGGTAAGTCACCAGTAGTCACCATTTAAAGGGTTATTTATCAAAATTTTCTTCTGGGGGGGGCATGCCCCTGGACCCCCCAGCGTTGCAACAACTCAGAGCACCGCTGCTACAAAAAAATCCAGGGGAAACACTGTAACACGTGTAAAATAGCCTTGGGGCCCATGACTACCTTAATCCTCCTCTGGTAATTACAACAACACAATAGTGGAGGAGACAAACACTTTGTGAGTTAAAGTTTGTTTGAAGACAGAGAGAGAGAGAGAGGGAAACAGAGAG